>CM056498.1:15561488-15861925 GCA_029783415.1 Anisodus acutangulus
AGCTTGATAGGATTCACGTATCAACTACTTGGTGAGCCTCAGTCTTTCAGGGCGTTATCATATTTTCAGTCTTTATAGTATTTAGTCAGTGAGGTATGCCGGGGGCCTTGTCCAGGTGAATAGTCAGTATCTCAGTACTCTTTAGAGGCTTCGTAGACTATAGTTGCAGTTAGTCAGACGTTTAGCAGGCCTTTGTGTTAGCCTTGTCGGTTACATATTTATACATTCAGACTTATTCAGTATTTTCACATTTATGATATCTAAGCAGACTTTTTAGTAGATCAATGTGTTGTGTATTTATACTCTGCTTTCAGTTATACCACATGTTTATCCAGTCAGCCTGTTGGTTTGCTCGGTCACATGTAGACAGGCATCGAGTGTCGTGTCACGCTCAGGCCATGGTTCGGGGCATGACAGTTTTTCTAACAAGTTTTTTTGAATTTTCTTTTATATGAAGAGGATTGAGAAGCTAGGAAAGTTAAGGGTGTTGATGTCAAAAGTGTAGGGTTTGATTTTGACCTATGAAGTTCTCGGCGAGTGGTCAGGAAAACGAGAAAGAGATTGGGGGATTGAAAAGATAAAACGGTGTTGAATGTGGATAGAAATGAATGGAATTAGATGGCGTGAAAAGTCAGCGATATATAGGTTAAAGGGTGAGCTTTGATTGGAATAAAATTTAATGACACAGTTCTACTGATAGGAAGCAAATCCGCGAGATTTTATGTTCTAACTTTTTTTTTTATGTAAAGTCAAAATTTTAAAAATTTAACATTCTAGTTCCAATCAAGCTGGAAGGCTTTTGACTGGGACGGGGTGTAAGACCGAGTAGTAACTGAAAATGATTGTTTCGGTTAAAGTATTAAAAATTTAATATCTAATTTTGTTGTAATTTTTTCTGTTGACTTATCTGACAAACAGGTCATGTGTTAATTTCCTTATAATTTTCTATTTAGACTTTACAAATTAGTTAGTATATTTTTTTCCTTGAGAAAGGGTCTAGTGAAAAGTTATTAGGTAACTAACAGAATTTACTTATATTTTACCGTTTTAATATAAGTCAAATCATGTATTTCTAAGTCAAATGCAATTTTTATCACGTTTCTCAATCCAATGATAGAATTCTCATCATATTTTTGTCTTTTTTTTTCTTCCGAAATTCTTTTTTCATATAAAATTCATTACACTGGATAATTTAAATGCACTTAATAAGAAATTCTTAAGTATTATGTAAATTGTACATTTCATGAACAAAATAAATATTATACCCTACTTAGTTTTCGGTTAGTCTACTACGTATAAGGAAAACTAGTTTTTTGACCATTCTAAACCTATTTTGTGTAATCTAAGGTGATCCAAAGACTCGAGAGCGTAGTTCTGATTTACTGAAAAGGGCGATTGAGTTGTGAATTCAATGTAAGTGAGACTTTAAGTTTTGATGCTTGATTTTCAAAATCTACTTTAAAAATATATTTTGTCCACATGATCCATGTGTTGGGACAAGCGTGTCCTTGCAGAATCAGTGCTCTTTAACCAGCCGCAGATATATTATTTTGTGAAAACTACTAAAATTATTTTGTGAAAACTACTAAAGTTATTTATTTAAAGCTCTATTTTAAAAATATTAATAATATCCTATAAAAATATGTATTACATGACTCGACATACACGTGCAACACACGTGCAGATAAACTAGTATACAACGATATGAGATGCAAATATGTAATGAAGTGTATCTCACCTAATAATTTTTTATAGCGATATTCTTGATATATGTTCTTATCATTTGTTTCAGTCACTCTATCATGATCAATAATTTTGTTATCAACATTGATTCCCACTTAAAACTGCAACATAAAATTGGCAACATGAGAAAGTAGGTGGTAGATACAATACAATATTGGGGATTGTTTGACTGTGCTTTATTTATAAACGGTCAGATCAATTTGTAATAACCACTCGCTATAATAGCATCACTAAAACACAGGCAATTTTTTTCTTATTTGATTTTTATATTGTGCGCTAGAGTTTAAGGTAAGAACATTACTCATTTTTTTTATTAAACGCAAATGATTGACGTTCTCGACACGATCAGAGAGCTCGAGGCTCAATGCTTAAGTAGTATCAATAGTTGTTTGAAGTGCAGGACATCAAGTGATGATTAACCTTGAAGCGATAAGGAGATTATGATTAAGTTGATTTGACAATCAGATGTTAAAAACTCATCCTCTGAAAGATGAGGTGACAAAGTTATAGAATTATTATCAAAAAGATATTAGTGTTAATAGAAAGTTGTATTAACGAGGTAAGTAAAAGGAATTAACAAAAATATCTCTACGTCATGTTCAAGTTGATTTGGAATATCAAGATGGCTAGTCAGAGTAATGACGATCACGAACGAAATTAGACAAAATTACAAACAAGTGAGTATAATAGTCTAGAGCTTAGTAAGAGAAGATTATCCCTCAAGTTTTTAAGACAAAATGTGAGGGTGAACAATCAACAAGTCAAAGTACACAAATCAACCAATAATTACGAACTAGCCCTTCATGACTTGAAACATAAAATGTGACTGAAACATTAATAAATGTGCGAGCGAAAATGTTACATAAGTAAGGATGAAAGACATAGTAAGAGAGATAATTTATGTAGGGATGAAATACATAAGAGAGACAATTCAAGATTCAGGGGCAAATAGAACCTTTGCTTCTATCGAACACCATTTTTTTTGTGAAAGCGGATTTCGATTAATGTCTCAAAAAGCATATTTGGGGTGAGACCTCGGACGAGGCGCACTAAAACGCACCGAGGCATACTGGCAGAACGCAAGTATTGTGGAGCATAAGTCCTAACATTGAAGGCGTTCACTTAGGTGTAAGTCCAAACGTTCTGGACGTTCATTTGGGGCTTAAGCCTAGAGAATTTTTCTAAATTGCAGGACAAAATTGCTTAATAAATTCTTTTTAGTACTTAAATACTCAAAAGTTAACCTATATGTAATTCTCAAACAAACAAAGATCAAAAGTCAAAAGCCTCTTCTAAATTGTTTATCCCAATTTCACATTTTTTATTGTTGTTATTTACTGAATAACCAATACTCACTGACCCTTTATCTACAAAAAGTGCAAACTACAAAATTATCATGTTGGAAGGATAAGCCATACTTTATAAATAGTGCAAAGCTCCAAATAGAAGGAAACCCTAATATATTCTTTTGTTGGTGAATATAATTTTTTCTACTATTTTTATATACTTAAAACTCTATTTTTCTCCTTCATTTTATATTATCAAACAAGAAAAATTTGCATTTGCATCCCCTTCATTTAGATATTTTGCTCGAGATTTTAGTCTTCATAATCCCTCTTCTAATTTACAAATATATTATATTCTAAAAGTAGTTTGGCTTCTAAATATATTAAAATTTGACAAGTAATGTAGTGTGGCAATTTTTTTATACCATTTAGCTTTGCGATCATACTTTTTTTTATTGTGTGTCAAAAGTATTATTGTTTCACTCTTTGTCCACATACTTTCTATATAAATATATTACTAGGCCTTCATAATTTGTTTTCGTAACATCAATTCATATTAGATAATATTAGCGAATATTCTCCATATATTCGTCATATATTGTGTAATTATGAATACTGTATATTTATGGTATATTAGGATCCTTACCGAATTAGGATTCCTCTCTTGTACACACTATATATATTTTGTAATAATGAGAATACTCCCCAAGAGAAATTATTACAATCTTACATGGTATCAGAAGCCAAAACCCTAGGGTTTCTCTAAGTTGTGCCGCCCCTGTTTCGGACTACTACCGACGGCCACCCTTGGCCGAGATAACCACCCTTCCTTCAATATTTTTTTTCTTCTCGTCTTCCTTCTCCTACTCCATTAAAATTCATCCACTATAATGACTCCTCCCACAACTCCCACAGTGGCCTCATCCTCAACCGTCGTCACCCCTGCCATACCAAAATCATCCTTTTCTCCCTCTGTTCATCCAACCGTCACCAACATCAAGAACTGCCTCCCAATTATTCTTGATCAAGAAAACGATCAATATTCCTCATGGGTTGAACTCTTCCGTATTTATGCATGTGTCTACAACGTGCTTGACCATATCGACGACTCCTTTCCTCGCCCACCTGAGGTTGACGACACTACATGTATTCGTCTTGATGCCGCTGTCAAATAATGGATATATGGTAGTATCTCTCAGGACTTGCTCCTTATTATAGTGAAATTCGGCGCCTCGGCCCGCGATGTATGGCTTTGGTTGGAGGATTTTTTTCAAGATAACAAGCACACTCATGTTGTGTATTATAAGGAACAACTTAATAATACACGTCTTGAAAATTCCTCGTACATGACTGATTATTGCAAACAGTTGAAACTTGTGGCGGATCAACTATCCTACGTTGACTAACCCATTTCTGAAACAAAGATGGTCTTACAACTAGTTACAGGCCTCCCAAAAGGTGAATATGACACTTTGGTTACCATGATACAACAGGTTGATCTATTACCCAGTTTCAACAAAGCCCGCTCGCAATTGTTGCTAGAAGAAACCCGTCGTGCAAAGTAGGACGAGCACAACCAAAAGACGTTAGTAATCGAAACGCCTCCTTAAAATAAAATTGCTGCCAGCCCAACCCCGCCGGAAAACACTCAGCCGCGGCAGAACTGCAGTGGCGGTAGAGGTGGCAAAGGATGTGGAAACGGCCACGGCCAACGGCAACACTCACAACAGCCGCAGCCCAGTCCATACTCTCAGTGGATCGGCTCAGCTGCACAGTTCCATCTTCCAAACTGGACCTCAGTACCTGCCCAAGTACCAGCCCAATTCTCATACAACCAACAGGGGTTGTTGGGCCCCTCCACAGCGTCTCGGGCAACCTTATATCAGACGCCTCAGGCCCATTTCACTCAGGCCGAGTACATGCAGCTATCAACCAGTTTGTCCCCATCTGATTTGGGCCAGGACTTTAGCAGTCTGAACTTGCAGCAACCCGACGAAAATTGGTACATGGACTCGGGAGCTACATCTCACCTCACTCGCTCTCCAGGTAATATTCCTACATTGTTTCGATTAAAGAATCCTCAATATATTACTATTGGCAATGGTCATCGCATTCTAATACAGGGTTATGGTACCTCCCACACATAACCACCACATCCATCATTTTCCATCAAACATGTCCTGTATGCACCAAATATCATCAAGAACCTAATTTATGTCCGCAAATTTACTTGTGATAATTTTGTCTCTGTTGAGTTTGACCCGTTTGGTTTTACTGTGAATGATCTGTCGCGCCCGTTTTTAACCCACGGGTCAAAGAGGACTGCAACGTATTTGGTGATTCCTGGGTTAGATAAAGGAGTCGCCACCTAATTATTTTAGGGTGAATTAGGACACCTAAATGTTGACTAAATGCTGCAATATAACTCAAATTTTAAGGTCTGCGAAACTAATGAGATTCTAGGTAAGAGTTCTTTATTATCCTAAAGGGAAGGGTTAGGCACCCTTTAAGATCCGCTAACTTGCGGTTATCCGGTCAAAATCAAGTTAATTATTGCTAAGAAAAATGCATGTTTTAAAAGTATACTAGATTAAAAAGATGTTTGCAAATATTTAGTAAATGATGCATTTTATACAAGTATGCATTCGTATGACATAAAAGAGAGATATATGTAAATTTTAAAAAATATGCATTTGTAACAATTGATAGTAAAAATAAATTATTTATAATGCCAAAGAAGTAATTTTTTGCGAAATCATTGAGTTGCAAATTGAAAAAAAGATAAACTTATTTGTAAGATTAATAAAGCGAATAAAAGATGACCAAAGTTGTTTTGAAAATTTTGAATATGCATGACGAGCCTAAAAATAAATAACTAGCGGAGGATTCCTTGCAAGCTGTCAAGAACAAACTGTTAGAAATAGTTAAATACAAATAACTTCGGATTCGTATCCAAAACAGTGAATGTTTTGATCACGGAGGGCTCAGACTTAAATTTTGAAAAGACTATTCCAATCACGTCGTGGCTGCAAACATATGACTCGGTGGTCATTTTAATTGCCTCGCCTACTAAACATGTTGGTCTCCCGGATGAAAAAGAAAGATCATTCTAATCACATCGTGGCTGCGAGTATCTAACTCGTCGGTTATTTTAGTTGTCTCGCCTACTAAACATGTTGATCTCTCGGATGAAATAAGAAAAAAATTTAAGTTTCATCCTTGCCCAGAAGTTATATTTCCGTCTTTACAACTGTGGAGGCCTAAAAAATCAACGGATATTTTTTCATCGGCCAGTGTAGTATTATGTTCAAATCAATAAATTATACCAAAGCAGCAAAGCCGAAACCAAGGGACAATATCCGAAGGGACACGGCCTCAAATTCAATTTCATCGGCCTAAGTGTAGTATTTATTCAAAACAGTAAAAATATTAAGATATCCGTATACGGATGTTTAAATGCCAAAATCAGTAAACTGAAATAGAGGCAATTTCCGAAGGGACGCAGCCTCAAATTCAATGTCATTGGCCTAAATGCAATATTTATTCAAATCAGTAAAACAGACCAAACAGTAAAAACTGAAACCGAGAGGCATTTTCCGAAGGGACGCGGCCTCGAATTCAATTTCATTGGCCTAAATGCAATATTTATTCAAATCAGTAAAACAGTAAGATATCCGTATGCGGATGTTTAACTGCCAAAAACAGTAAACTGAAACAGAGGCAATTTTTGAAGAGACACGGCCTCGAATTCAATTTCATTGGCCTAAATGCAGTATTAGTTCAAATCAGTAAAATAAACAACATAGCAATAAACTAAAATAGAGAAACGATTTTCAAAGGGACGCGGCCTCGAATTCAATTTCATTGGCCAAAAAGCAGTATTTATTTAAGTCACTAAAACAGTAAGATATCCGATGTACGGATGTTTGAATGCCAAAAACCAAACTGAAACAGAGAAGCGACTTCCGAAGAGAATGCAGTATTAGTTCAATCAACAAAATAACAAAGAGAATGCAATATTAGTTCAATCAACAAAATAACAACATAGCCGCATAACGGAAGTTCAAGTGCCAAAGTAAACCAATAGTAAGCAATTAAAATGTCCGATCCAAATTCTAAAATTTTCGAACCGAAACAGGATTCAGAACGTTTATGAAAACCCGACCCGAATTCTGGACAGTGACCTGACCCGATGCTAAAAATAGACCCGGATAGACGACCCGCATTTCGGGTCGATCCGACCCGAGAAATGCAACCCGAAGCAGTGACTGAAATTGGAATCAATTTTTTTTTATTTTTCAGATAACCAACAAATAAGATGTAAAACACAAATATGTAAATATACCCAAACCGGGTCGACCCGACCCAGATCGATGGCCCGACCCAAATCAGGGGTTCAAACCCGAATCAGTTTCTTCTCACATTTTCCAGATAACCAACAAATAAGATGTAAAACACAAAATCTAGAAGTATACCCAAACCGGGTCGACTCGACCCGGATCGATGGCCCCGCCCGACCCGAATCAGAGGTCTCAATCCGAATCAGTTATTTTCAACAATTTCAGATAACCAACATGATATACAACACATAAATCTTGTTCTTACCCCTGTCCGGGTCGACCCGACCCGAACATACCCAAATCTGAGAACCGAGAAGAGTGAAGAACAAACTTTTTTTTTCTTCCGATTTTGGATTTGTTTTCGGACTTACTCTTGAATAACAATGAGGGTGAAAACTAAAAATCAACAACACAACAGATAATTTCTTTCTTTTCGGTCCGATCTCCTCTCTAACAGTGAAAAAGGGTATTTATAGATGGATTCGTACCCTTCAACGTTGAAGGACTAGTTCGAATTTCAAATAAAAGGAGCCAAAAACTCACGGATTTGAAGGGGCATGGGTTGCGGATTTTAGGGGTATGGGTCGAAGCGTTGGTGGTGTTAGCGTAACAGAGGGGGGTTGGTGGTGTCAGGGGTCGGTGGCGGCATGGGTGAGGTGACCGGCGTGGGAGTGCAGGGCATGGGGTGTCTGGTGATTTGTTTGGGGGTGTTGGGGTTTTTGGTGTTTTTTGTTTTAGGTTTATGTTTTGGTTAGGGGGATAAAAGGGATGGGTTTGGGTTGGAGAGTTGGACCGGTTCGGGTGTGGGATGGGGCTTGACCGGTTGGGCCCATTTATGGGCTGGCCGGTTGGGCCCTATTTTTGTGGGAGTTGGGTTAGAGTATTGGGTAGAAATTGTTTTGGGTTGGAAAATAAATGAGTTGGGTTTAAATTAAAATAAAATAAAATAAAATAAAATAAAATAAAATAAAAGGTTTAATATTAAAAATGATTGCAAATTATATATATATGTTTTTTTAAAATAAAATTTAACGATGTGATAATAATAAAACATAATATTTGCGAAGTGCTTAATGCTTGATAAAAAATAGAAATGCAATGCCTTTTTTGCGGAAAATAGAATAACATAGAATTTTCGGATAAAACTTATGATTCTGATAAAAATGCAAATGACAGTAAAAATGAGAATAATAATAATAATATGAATGAGAATAATAATATATATATACGCATGTATGTATATAGATTAAAATTATTTTGGGGTGTTAAAAATATTTAAAATTGTAAATAAATTGGAAAAGATGGGACAAAATTGGGTGTCAACATGATCTTCGTACGGGGACCCATCTTATGAGATGCAATAGCATGGAGGATCTCTATCCATTCCCATCCAACTCCGCTGCCGGATCCTGCTCTCCCGTCTCTCTCGCTGCTATATGTCCATCCACTTGGCATAATCGGCTTGGCCACCCAGGCACCCCATTTTTAATTTTATAAGAGGAAATAATTTTATTAAATGTAATAATGGGAAACTTGCCCAGCACTGTGTTTCTTGTTATTTAGGTAAACATGTTCGTCTTCCTTTTAAATCATCTACCAGCGGCACTTTGTCACCTTTTGATATTATTCATGCTGACTTGTGGACATCTCCTATTTCTAATTCCATTGGTCATAAATATTATCTGGTATTGTTAGATGATTTTTCTCATTTTATTTGGATATACCCACTCAAATTTAAATCGGAAGTGTTTGCAAAATTTCTTGAGTTTCGGACATTTATCAAAACATAGTTTGAAAAATGCATAAAATCATTTCAGTGTGATAATGGTCGTGAATTCAATAATTCGATGTTTCACCAATTTTGTAGCAATAATGACATGATTTTTCGTTTCTCCTGCCCCCACACCTCACCTCAAAATGGTAAAGCCGAACGCATTATCCGTACTATTAATAACATGGTTCGTACTCTACTGTTTCATGCCTCTCTTCCTCCGTCCTTCTGGGTCTATGCCGTCAAAATGTCCGAATATATTCTATACATTTTACCCACTAGTACCCTTCACAATATGACTCCAACCGAAATTCTATACCGCATGATTCCCTCCTACGACCACCTAAGGATATTCGGTTGCCTGTGTTATCCTAATCTTTCCTCCACCGCCCCTCACAAATTAGCACCTCGAACTACTACGTGTGTCTTCGTAGATTTCCCGTCTAATCATAGGGGCTATCTATGTTATGACTTGTCTACTCGTCAAATCCACATATCTCTTCACGTCACGTTTGATGAGACCACATTCCCTTCGAATCTCCAAAAATTCTGAACAATGGACTATACCTTTCTTGACGAGCCCGACATCTCTCCCGTCATTCTCAGCCAACTAAATCAGTCAGCCACCGGAACCTCTTCTTTGCCACCCACCACTGCCACTTCTGTCGTCAGACCCACGGCGGTGTCTACCGAGTCTTCCTCGAAACAATCATCACCGGTTGCCACCAACATCGGCGACCAGTCAATCTCTACCGTTTCACTATCGGTCAACCACCTACAAATCACCCAACTCCGTCACACACCACCAGCTGCTATGTCACCTCCAACGACCGTCATTTCCAAACGACCAACACCTAACCCAGATTACATCGATCAGACTAACACCGACAATATCTCTTCCTTACCAACGCACCAGAACCACCAACCAAACCCACCACCTCCCCCTTACCCGATGATACCAACCCAATCACCATCGTCTTCGACCGTACCGCCACCATTGTCGACCCCACCAGATCTGCCAGCACCAAACAGAACACCCAACCCAAAACCTTGTTCCGACATTCCAACACCCACAAACCCGACACCAGCAAACCAACCCACCCACTGCCTCCACTCACCAAATGAAAACCCGTGCTAAACACGGGATTGTCAAGCCCAAAGTCCAGTTTAACCTGTCTGCCCAAACAAATCCCCAATTCCCAAAAACCCCAAACTAGCCAAACAAGACCCAAATTGGAATGCCGCTATGTGTGAGGAATTTAATACTTTAACGAAATAGCACACGTGATATTTGATTCCTAGACTGGTGGGGGTGAATGTGATCCATTGCATGTGGTTATTTCGTCACAAATTCAGAGACAGTGGAGACCTAGAGAGGCATAAGACACGACTTGTGGCTAATGACATAAATCAGCAGGAGGGTATTGATTGTGGTGAGACATTCAGTCAGGTTGTCAAACCGGCTACCATTCGCACAGTTCTGAATATAGCCATGGGCAAGCACTAGCTGATACATCAGTTGGACGTGAAAAATGCATTTCTACATGGGGACTTGAAAGAAATCATCTACATGCACCAGCCACCTGGTTTTGTCCATCCAACAACCCCTCACTATGTTTGTCATCTCCGTAAGTCAATGTATGGTTTGAAACATGCCCCTAGAGCGTGGTATGATCGTTTTACCAGGTATATTATACAGATGGGGTTTGTATGCAGCAGGTGTGATACTTCTCTTTTTATTTTTTTATCAAGGTACTAGCACTGCTTACTTATTGCTATATGTGGATGATATTATTCTCACTGCCTCATCTGATGGGTTGAAAAATGAGATTATTGCTTTACTTAAAATCGATTTTGCTATGACTGACTTGGGCAAGTTAAGTTACTTCTTCGGTATAACAGTGACCAGATCTGCAGATTATATGTTCTTGAATCAACGTAAGTATGTAGAGAAGATAATGCACAGGGCTAAGATGACAAATTGCAAAATCATGCCCATTCCGGTAGATTCTAAGTCAAAGCTCAGTGATGCGGATGGTGCTCCAGTCTCCGATCCTACTCTTTATAGGAGCCTTGCAGGTGTACTTCAGTATCTTACTTTCACCAGGCCTAATATTGCATATGTTGTTCAACAGGTGTGCCTGTTTATGCATGCTCCCAGGGAGTCTCATTTCGCTGCTCTTAAGCGTATCATTCGATACATTAAGGGCACACTTGATTATGAGTTACATCTATACCCCTCTGCACCGACCAGGTTGCTATCTTATACGGATGCAGATTGGGTAGGGTGTTCGGACACGCGATGCTCCACCTCCGGCTATCGTGTATTCTTAGGGAATAATCTCATTTCATGGTCTGCCAAGAGACAAACCACCCTATCCCGTTCGAGTGTCGAAGCAGAATACATAGGCGTTGCCAATGTTGTAGCTGATGTCTGTTGGCTCCAAAATCTACTTTTGGAGCTCCAGTGTCCCTTACGTCGGGCGTCCATTGTATTATGTGATAACATATCTGTCATATATCTGTCTCATAATCCGGTTCAACATCAGAGAACCAAACACATTGAGATGGATATTCATTTTGTTCGTGAAAAGGTTGCGCTCGGTCATGTCAGAGTGTTGCATGTGCCTTCGTCATATCAGTATGCAGATATCTTCCCAAAAAGGCTTCCCCGACAATTATTCTTTGACTTCAGATCCAGTCTCAGCGTCCGGCCTCCTCCCATTAAGACTGAGGGGTTGTATTAGCAAATATTCTCCATATATTCGCCATATATTGTATAATTATGAATACTGTATATTTATGGTATATTATGATCCTTACCGAATTAGGATTCCTCTCTTGTACACACTATATATATATTTTGTAATAATAAGAATACTCCCCAAGAAAAATTATTACAATCTTACGGATAATGATTAAATGAAACCTAGTTAAACGAGTTACACTTACCTTTTCAATTAGTTGAATTGAAGAAGAATTAACCAGGCATCAATATAATCTTTCCATTATGAGTTTCTTATCCTCTTTTATTTTAGTTTAGATGTATTTGCATCCCTCATCTAATCTAATAAATCACGTATATCTATATAATTGAGGAACTTATTAATTCTATAATTATTTAGTGCCTCCAAATTATTTCAAAGCTTTCGTTACTATTAGCGAATATTTTCCATATATTTGTCATATATTGTGTAATTACACAATATACGGTGAATATGTGTAGAATATTGATCCTAATATATCATAAATATACAGTATTCATAATTACACAATATATGTCGAATATATGGAAAATATTCGCTAATAGTTACTTCATTAAAATCACAAAAATAAAAAATAAGCAAAGGCCTTTATGATTAGGAAAATTTGTTTTTAAATTTTCCCACAAAATGTCATGAAAACAGTAGGGAATTAAAATTAGTTTGAACAGTGTCAAAAGACATTGTCCTTAAGAATATTTCACACACACAACAGTAAAATAATCAGGCGTATTTCTGAAAATTCAATAAGCCCTTCCCATATATACTGGGAACAGAAACAACATCTTTAGAAGACAAAGAACCTAGTATAGGAGTTAGGAAGGATTATAAAGTCTTCATTTAACTCTCCTAGACATTGTGTATATATAAGTATAGAATTAACGGCTAGTTGATCAGGTCATTAACATCAAATGCCTACTATATTAAAATTTTAATAAATAAATATAAATAATAGCTTTCACAAAATGTGATTCGAATTAGGCACATATTTATATCGCGCGATGGTGGGAGCGTGGGAGGGGCAAATTGACCTTGCGACCCAATTTTCATATGTGCGTAAGCCCAATCATTTTTCTTGCTTTTTTACTAATTCACAATCAATGAGGAATGCTCTTCCTTTCGAGATACAATACCTTCTTCCAATACAAGATAACTTAGGAGTTCATCATGTTTATTTCAAATACATCACAATAGATTACTATACATGAGGTTGAAATTTAATTGTTTAACTTTTAAAAAATGAGTTCAAAATTTGTTGAGCTTAAAATTTGTTAAAAATCTTATACACGCAATACAATTTTTATATATCTTAATAATTGTTGATTAAATTTTACGAAATCTGTTGAAACATTTGTTACACATAACATCATAAAAGTTATCACATACTTTATATATTTAACTATTTAGAGTACGGAACTTAAATGACCCAAAAATTAATGAAGTAAATTAAAATACCCAAAAAAATGTTTTACAAAACTACCTTTTACGCAGAAATTTCCTACGCAAAAGGGGTTATTATAAACCCTAGTAGGCCTTCTTCATTTCATCTTCACTCTTCACCTTCTTCATTTTCACTCTTTTACCATACTTTAGCCCTCCGAAAATCATGTCTCAAAACTCTGAAACGTCAAACTTTGATATAGAACCCGATGTTTGTGGTTGCGATAATTATTGTAAGCTCAGAACATCAAGGACTCAATATAATCCGGGTCATCATTTTTGGCATTGTAGAGTGCCCAATGTAATTGTTTTTACAAATTTTTAGGGTTTAGATTTTTTTCACATTATCTACATATTTTACTTTCAAAAACTGATTTTCTTGTTATGTTTATAGGATATAGATGATTGCAAATATTTTTTATGGGAAGCTGAAATTTCCGTGGATAAAACGGTGGCGGCGAAGTTTAAAAAGCCTCATGTTGATAGAGATACCGCGACTTCACGTATCACTAGAGCCACCGTGAAGTTTGACTTGCAGTTTAAACTTATGGAAGCTCAAGAAAAAATTGACCTTTTGGAGGTCTTACTAAAAGAATCCGAAGAAAAATAAAAAAAAATTCAAGGATAACCTTAGAGACACTCAACACGAGAAAATGCTTTGAATGATAAATTGAAATTTTGGAAGATGATGTGTGCTATATTATTGTTGTTTATTATTTCTATGTATTTTATTTATTAAATTTATTATTTCTATGTATTTTATTTTTATGTATTTTCGGTTAAATTTATTATCTCTATGTTTTTTTTTACTAGTTGCACGTTTTCATGTATTATGTATTTTTTTATGTTTTTTAAATGTATTATGTAATCGGAACCTTTTATGTACTAATTTAGTTGTGTTTTCATTAAAAATTGTGAATTGATGAACTTTTTATGTATTATTAACTCTAAGACGCTTATATAAATTAATAGTAATAGACTATAACAATCAAAGCAAAATTAAACATACTAATTTTTTTAAAATTGATGACTTCATCATAGATTTAAAATACAAATCACAGTACCCCTAATCATCATCAGAATAGAAGTCCTCAATATCGTCCTCAGAATAATATTTTTGGGTTTCGTAAGACGTATCTTCTTTCCGAAGATGTTAGTTCTCGACCCGTTGATGATGCTTGTTCTTCGGCCAACTTTGGCATGTAAAATCTACAACGTCTTGCTAGCATTCTGTTGTTTTCTTTTCTAATTCTCTGTACTGCAACCTCGCAATAATATTGATCAGTTCGAGGCATAGCCATTGAGAACCTTGTTGGGAATTGAGCATTGAGATTTTTTAAGTCATGAACAAGACGTTCTTATTCGGCATACCGATATTTTCATTCTCGACGTAAACCAAAATAATATTCTCATGGATCTTAATATTTCACATCACAAAAATTATCATTATGCTCTATAAGAAGGTGGGGTTTCAAATCATCTATCTTGAGTTCATTGTTATCAAGATAACTCGAATCACTGGAATAGTGTAGGGATTTGTTGGGTTGTTGTACGCAGCGGATATTGAAACCTTGTTTCAAACCCAACAAACGTAGAACTGTTTGACTATAGGGTAATTTAAAACCGTAAACATAAGACTTGAATGATACTTACATGTTTACAATAACTGAAATCTTTATCAACTGTGGGTGCACACACGAATGCCCTTTCGATTACAAGCTCCAAGCTTCAATGTATTCCTCCTTTGAAAAGCTAGAAAATCCGGCAGAGGTTCGAGAGAGTGTTTTGATTCTGAGTCTCTAATGCTTAGAATAATGATATGAAAATTAAGTGTCATGAATAATGAAGTGTAGGTCTGTATTTATAGGTGAAAAAATAGGTCAAATTAGATTAGGGTTTGACCTTGGGCTTGGCCCAAAATTTGAGACAGATTAGGTCATGGCGTCGCGGCCATATGGTGTGGGCGTTGTCGTGGCCCTACACTGTCTCATTTTATTTTCCGCACATTCTTAATTAAATCCAAAATCTAATTTTGACTTAATTAAAACAATCATTATTCATTTAAATATTTCAATTCTAAATTGAATATTTAATACTCTCTCAATACATCCTTAGATTGAAAAGACAATCGACATAGTGTGACCCTACATGCCTTCACATATCGACATTAATCAAATTAAGGTCTACGCGGAACTCCTAGACGGCGCCGCAAGACGAACTCAATATGTGAAGTACGTTTACATGAATCCAGTAAACTTAACCTCTATGTGGTAAGATAAAATCCTTTCATTCACGACACACCCGATCAAGCTTAGGATTTATCAAGTGTCTATCCAAATGGCTTAATAATTGTATCTCATCTATATTAGTTGACAACTAGACCATATTCTAAATATGTCTATTGCATTGGCCAACGACTCAGTCAACCTAATATCACTGAGAAGCTGAGTGTTCTCTCGAATATACATTCGAGGAATGAATCCTAATCTTGGCTCAACTACCACCTTTAATCCACATCGTAATGTACCCAATACAAGCTATATCGCAACCTATAAGACATTTGAGCTTAGGACAGGATCAAAGTATATTACTTTCTAGACAAGGTGTGCATTGACCTCAAGCCTAAGGACTTCTATCTCCCACACGCTGATCATACTTTAGACAAGTATAACAAACAGTATATCAGCAGGGTATACCAATACTTCCAAAGTATCCATGTGTCCATCATGAGTAGCCATTACTCATAGCAGGTGAGACATACTACATCCTCTAAGGATGTGATGCAGACCACATGTCGACTTATCACATATCATCGATATCTCATTCTCGATGATAATTAGTCGAGGCTATTTTAAGAGTTACGTTATAATATTAATATCTCACATTATTAATAACAATGTAACCTCTAGGGATGCATATTATAGAATATTATAAACAATCAACTAATGATTCAATAATTGAAAATGCCAAAATATTAATCTCCATTAATAATAATACGAACGTGTATAAAGTACATTTGTCCTAATACATATTGTCTCTAGGACATACATATACTTTCAATCTCCCACTTGGCCTAGAGCCAATCTCTAATTTATCTAATGCCCATATTCTCAAAATGACCATTATGCTTGATTAAGCTTAATAGTTTAGTGAATGGGTCAGCTAGATTATCGTCTGTGGGAACATAGTCTAATCTAATCTATTTAGTCTCCACCATCTCCCTGAGTATGTGGTACTTTCTTGGTACATGCTTGTTTTTGTTTGTTGATCTTGGTTCCTTAGCATGTGCAATAGCACCAGTATTGTCACAATAAATAGTTATTGGACAACTGACACTTGGAACTACCCTTAGTTCCTTCAGGAACTCAGAAATCGCGACACCTTCTTTACCAGCTTCCGATCCAGTAATATACTCAACTTCTGTTGTCGAATCAGCAGTTATAGCTTGTTTGGAACTTTTCCAGCTCACTGCGCCACCATTGAAAATGAACGTGTACCCAGACTGAGATTTGAAGTCATCAAGGTCCGTCTGGAAGCTAGCATCAGTATACCCAGTAGCAGCTAGCGTTTCTTCCCCACCATAGACTAAGAAGTAATCTTTAGTTCGTCTAAGATACTTAAGAATACTCTTGACTGCTTTCCAGTGTTCTTCCCCAGAATTCTGCTGGAATTTGCAAGTCATACTAAGTGCAAAGGCCACATCTGGCCTAGTACAGGTCATGACATACATGATTGATCCTATAATCGAAGCATATGGGATCCTCTTCATGCTTTCAAGTTCTATAGCATTAGAAAGACTGTCCTTCTTAGATAACATGATGCCTTGTCCCATAGATAGACCGCATTTTTTGGAATTTTCCATAAAAACGTTTAAGCACTTTGTCTATGTAGACTGACTGTGACAGCCCCAACAATCTATTAGGTCTATCTCTATAGATCCTAATTCCCAGAATGTAGCAGGCTTCACCTAAATTCTTCATCATGAAGGTACTGGACAACCACTTCTTGACTGACTGCAGGAGAGTCTTATTGTCTCCTATTATCAATATGCCATCTACATATATAATAATGAAGGCAATAATCCCATCATAGCGCTTACTATAAACACATGGATCTTTTTTTATTTTGACGAAATCAAATGACTTGATATCCTTGTCAAAACAAATGTTCCAACTCTTCAAGGCTTGCTTAAGCCCATAAATGGAATTTTGTAGCTTGCATACAACATTTGGTTTGGACTCAAGCGAAAAGCCCGCAGGTTATTTCATATACACCTTCTCAACTAGATTACCATTGAGGAAAGCGGTTTTGACGTCCATCTGACAAATGTCATAGTCATAATATGCAGCTATTGCAAGCAAAATCTGAATGGACTTAATCTTAGCAACATGTAAAAAGGTTTCATCATAATCGATCCCAGGCCGTTGATTATAACCTTTAGTCACCAACCTTGCTTTATAAGTCCGTATATTTCCAAATGCATCGATCTTATTCTTGAAGATCCATTTGCATCATATGGGTTTAACCCCAACCGGCAAATCAATCAAGTTCCACACTTAATTGATGTACATAGATTCCATCTCGGATTTATGGCCTCTTTCCATCTCTTCGAATCAATGTCCAACATTGCTTCGCTATAGGTTGTAGGCTCATCGTTATCGGGAATATCTATCTCACTGTGTATTTCCACAAGTAGATTTAGTTTTTCAGGAGGACAATAAGTCCTAGTGGACCTACGGAGTTGATTGTTTTACAGTTCAGTGCTTGATATGTTCTGACTGTGAGAGGGTTCTTGTGTGTTGGATAATTCACTAACTTGAGAGCTTTCAGGAATATCATTTTCATGTATTTCCTGAATGGGAGGAGGTGCAACCATTGCATCTACTCCCAAAAGATGTATAGGAAGATCTTGCATTTCTGCATTGTTCCTCGTAACACTCCTACTGGCCGAATGGCGTACTTGAAGTACCCAATCTTCGCCAAATACTCCCACTGAATTCTTGCCTTGGTCATTCGGCAAAGATTCAACATCTATGTTATCTTGCGGTTCTTGAATTTCTTCAAGTTCTATCTATGTGCAACTATGTTCCTTGTAGACATATTCTTCTTCAAGGAAAGTTGTGTTCCTGAAAACAATGACCTTACGTTCTCCAGGAAGATAAAAGTAGTATTCCTTAGTTTCCTTTGGATATCCCACGAAGTAACATTTCTCACTTTTGGATTCCAACTTGTCAGTGGGCATCTTCTTAACTTATGTAGGGCACTCCCAAGGTCTCATATGTTTAAGAGTTGGCTTCTTGCCACACCATATCTCATAGGGTGTCTTTTCTACAAACTTGGAAGGAACCTTGTTCAGAACATATATTGAGGTTTATTTATGTCCCCAAAGGTATGTCGGTAGAGCTGAGAAGCTTATCATGGATTGAACCATATCTAATAAGGTTCGGTTTCTCCTTTCGGCAACACCATTCATCTATGGTGTTCCAGGAGATGTCCACTCTGATTAGACTCCATGTAGCTTTAAGTAATCTAGAAAATCCTTGCTCAAGTATTAACCTCCTCGATCCGATCGAAGGGTCTTGATACTTGTTGTAAGTTGCTTCTCTACTTCGAACTTGTACTCTTTGAACTTCTCAAAAGCCTCGGATTTATGTCTCATAAGATACACATATCCATACCTTGTGAAGTCGTCAGTAGAATTGATGAAGTATGTGAAACCTCCTTTAGCTTGAGTGGAAAATGGCCCACATATATCAGTATGGACTAACTCAAGCACCTCCTTGGCTCGCACACCTTTCCCAGAAAGTGGCTTATTGGTCATCTTTCCTCTCAAGCAAGATTCGCAGTTACCATAAGACTCCAAGTCAAATGGTTCGAGGTAGTCTAACTTCCTCAACCTTACTATCCTTGATTCGTTGATATGGCCAAGTTTGCAATGCCATAGATAGGTAGAGTTTCTATTACTTATCTTAGCTCATTTATTTTGTACATTGAATATTTCTCGACTACAATTTAGTGTATATAATCCATCCACAAGAGGAGCAGTTCCATATATAACATTATCAAAACACAGTATTTGACTGCCATTATAAATATATTAGGAAAACCCCTCCATGTCCAAAACAGGGATAGAAATTATATTCCTCGTTAACGAGGGTACATATTAACAATCATTTAACACTAGACAATAGCCAAAAGGCAAATTTAATCTATACATTCCTACATGCTCATCATCCACTCGTGCTCCATTTCCAACGTGTAGGTCCACCTCTCTTGGTCCAACCTTCCTGCTATCAGTTAGCCCCTGCACATTGGTACAAATGTGTGAGCCACAAGTGGTATCCACCCAGGAATAAGAGTTATTTATTGACATATTTATTTCAATGACGTACATACCTTGTCCACCAGAGGTAAAAGCACTTGGTGATTTTCCTCCTCCTGGTGCAATGCAGTCCTTCTTCCAATGCCCCTTCTTGTTACAGTTGAGGCATACATCCTTAGCCGGATTCACATTCTTCTTCACACCTCCCTTAGGTTTCATAACTGAGGGCGCAACGACTGCTTTGCCCTTCTTCTTCTGCAGTTTCGTTCCAATTGAAACAAGTCTCTCTATTAGCCCTATCATCTTCAACACATGCTGCGAGACATGGGCCCCTTCATTGAGCTTACACTTAAAAAGTTCTATCAGTAACTCATATTCCATAGTCTGGAATTGTGAGTCATAGAGACTCTTCAAGTGCTCGAGCGTTTCATTGGGACCCATGTTCTCATGTTGTCTCTGAAGTTCCATAGACACGGAAGACAACATCACGCACTGTGTTGAAGTGGTATCATCTAGGTGTTTTTTATAAGCATCCTTATCAAAAGAGGCATATTCAACAGAGTCTGTCGCAGGGACTGTTGGGAACACCGTGTCCAACACGTATTCTAATTTCTCTTGTCTCAGTACTATTTGCAAATTTCTTAGCCAGTCAAGGTAGTTAGGTCTAGTAAGTTTATTTATTTCAATCAAAATTTTCAATGATAAGCTCGACATCTTTGATAATCTGAAGAATTAGATAGACTGGAAATCAAACTCAAAATTTATTTCCTATTATACACATTCATTTAGGCTAATCAACATGGTCTTTTGTTTAATTAGCTCTCACTATTTTAACATACTTCTATGACCCCATGGTAGAATACAGATCTATATTAATTAAGGTCATAATGGGCCAAGATCCAAGCCTATGCTATCTCCGCGTTTTCTTTGGCTGCTAACTTTAATAACACATCTTGGTAGGTTCTAAACCAATTGCAAAACTTATTTGCAACTCTTGGTTGATCAAATATTATATTTAATATTGCGTCCTTAGATTAGTCTGACACTTTGGCGCCAAGATTTGTCTAAGCAAGTCAACTCCATTACACGACTGCGTTTATGTATCTAAGTAAATTTGGCCTTTGTGAGTAAACACTTTGGTGTAAATACCCACAAAAGTTTATCGTTTACCTTTATATTTAAAACACATCTATGAAAGAGTCTGGGTCCTCGTAGACTTAGAGCAAATGCTTTGGCATAAATACTCGTATCGGCGAAAATGATTTTGCACTCTAACAATTATAATGGACGATGCATTTTAATTTAGACTTGTATTTAAAATTTTGGGGAACATTTTAATTCAGGGTTTTAACCAAGATCAACTAGTTTACGCCATATCCAATATGACATCTTAATATCATGCAAAACTAATGACACATATAGTTGGGAACCGTCAACCCAATAGGTATGATATAAGATGGTTTAATCAAATACTAGGCGCCGCCTGCCCAGACAGTTATAGCGGACACTATGCTAATTATTAAATGAAAGCATTTAAACACTTAACATATAGTTCGTATATTATTCAATAATATATAATTAATAATAATCATGCAAAACAGCCCTGGCTTTGATACCACTATTTTTTTTTGTTGGGTTGTTGTACACATTGGATATTGAAAACTTGTTTCAAACCCAACAAACGTAGAACTGTTTGATTATAGGGTAATTTAAAATCGTAAACATAATACTTGAATGGTACTTACATGTTTACAATAGCTGGAATCTTTATCAACTGTGGGTGCGCACGCGAATGCCTTTTCGATTGCAAGCTCCAAGTTTCAATGTATTCCTCCTTTGGAAAGCTAGAAAATCCGGTAGAGGTTCGAGAGAGTGTTTTGATTCTGAGTCTCTAAGACTTAGAATAATGATATGAAAATCAATTGTCATGAATAATGAAGTGTAGGTCTGTATATATAGGTGAAAAATTAGGTCAAACCAGATTATGGTTTGACCATGGGCCTGGCCCAAAATTCGAGACATATTAGGTCATGGCATCGCGACCCTATGTGTGGACGTTGACGTGGCCCCACACTGTCTCATTTTATTTTCCGCACATTCTTAATTAAATCCAAAATCCAATTTTGACTTGATTAAAACAATCATTATTCATTTAAATATCTCGATTCTAAATCGAATATTTAATACTCTCTTAATACATCCTTAGATCGAAAAGACAATCGACATAGTGTGACCCTATATGCCTTCACATATCGACATTAATCAAATTAAGGTCTACGTGGAACTCCTAGACGGAACCGCAAGACGAACTCAATATGTAAAGTACGTTTACATGAATCCAGTAAACTTAACCTCTATGTGGTAAGATAAAATCCTTTCATTCACGACACACTCGATCAATCTTAGGATTAGTTAAGTGTCTATCCAAATGTCTTAATAATTGTATCTCATCTATATTAGTTGATGACTAGACCATATTCTAAATATGTCTATTGCGTTGGCCAACGACTTAGTCAACCTAATATCACTGAGAAACTGAATGTTCTATCGAATATACATTCGAGGAATGAATCCTAATCTTGTCTCAACTACCACCTTTAATCCACATCGTAATGTACCCAATACAAGTCGTATCTCAACCTATAAGCCATTTGAGCTTAGGACAGGATCAAAGTATATTACTTTCTAGACAAGATGCGCATTGACCTCAAGTCTAAGGACTTCTATCTCCCACACGCTGATCATACTTTAGACAAGTATAACAAACAGTATATCATCAGGATATACCAATACTTCCAAAGTACTCATGTGTCCATCACGAGTAGCCATTACTCGTAGCAGGTGAGACATACTACATCCTCTAAGGATATGATGCAGACGACATGTCGACTTATCACGTATCATCAATATCCCATTCTCGATGATCATTAGTCTAGGCTATTTTAAGAGTTACGTTATAATATTAATATCTCACATTATTAATAACAACGTACCCTCTATGGATGCATATTATAGAATATTATAAACAATCAACTAATGATTCAATAATTGCAAATGCCAAAATATTAATCTCCATTAATAATAATACGAATGTGTATAAAGTACATTTGTCCTAATACAGATTATCTCTAGGACGTACATATACTTTCTAATAGCTTCTATGATTTGAGCTATCATCACCACTGTTATTCAAATCCTTTGGAAGGAATAACGACCAATCTATATTTCTATTACTCGACATTGAATATGTTATAGTCTAATAACAAATGAAATGCTACTTATATAGTTTCAAACCCCAAGTACCCTTGGGGTCGTCATTATGACCCTACCTACCTACATTATTTTTTAAAAAAATTAATAGGATCATGTGGAATCATCTTCATCGGACATATCACAGTCCAAATCCCACTTGGATCTGAATTTGACGTAACCATGTTGACCATATTCTGTCGTGAGGCAACATATTTTCATCCGATTGTTCTCTTCACAAAAATGGTTAACAACATAATTTAACTCTTGTGGTGTACCACAAGGCATTGACGTAACATGACTTTTTAGATGTTTAAGTCCGAGTGCCCTCGAGTTTTGTTCTGGCATTTCAACCTCTCTAACACGCCAATTCCACTAAGTTGTTATTGTATTATTGTATTGTTGATTGTATCTGTGGTTCGGGTTATTTGATTATTTAAAATCATCATCCAGTTCCCATGTCCTACCCATTGCTTCCAGTATATCTTCTGGGTAAAACATGTAATAGAACCAATATCAGAAAATTGATTTCAAATTGACATAATAACTCATTTTAATGTTAATGCTAGTTATTCGTCATTTATGTTAAATACCAACTCCTTGATTTGACAACACTATGTTATATTAGTGAACTTGGTCGAATAGGGCACATTGGGGTTTCGGCAATGTCAGAAACTAACACTTGCGAAATCATATTTGTATATAAATTAAAATGATATGCTCGATTGTCATCCATATCACAAGTGTGACGTCATCGGTATTTTGAGATAGTGCACATACTATCATGAGTCCCCATACCCCGAAGCATTCATTGGCAACCTTGATACTCACGTATGTAGATCAATCGCCACAACTTTTAGTCAGATACATCAACTCTAGACTCCCTCATTTCTTTGATGCTATAAATTTTAACGACCTTTGGCAGTGCCTTTTGGAGAAAAAAATCACGCATTTTACAAGTTCACTAGTACCCTTTACAAGGTCATCCAGTTCTTTTCACATTGCTGGGCGAATATGATCATTATTTCTAGTAAAGACAAAGGCATCAGGACGACCTTGAAGATTATCAAGATATGGAATCACGTCAGAATGTCACTGGATTGGGAATTCTTGCGGAACCGATTCTTGTTGGTGAATTAGGCTTTCTGCCATCGGTTCTTGCTGGTGAATTGGACTTTGTGGTTCTTGCTGTGTGATGGACTTTGCATCATTTCTAGTAATTATTGTTCCTGCCTATGAGGATGAATATCAACCTCACTATCTGATATATTTATTTCATCATCATCGGATACCTTTGCATTCGGTCTATCATCGCTATCACTCGATGATGTTTCTATATGATTTGGATAATCATTACTATCTAGTAAATGCCCCTTCCTACTCAAAAAATAGGTAACATATTTTAAATACCAACATCATAATATATATGAATTATTTAATATTAAGATGACGAACCTACCGATAATAATCAATATTGTCTGGATTTGAAGAAAGATCAACTGCACTAAAATCAACATTTGGTACCACTGACGCATTTTGTGAGTAATTTTCACTACAGAGGCAATTCAAATATTCTAAATACTAAACATCAAATAACATATATTATTTAATTATTAAAAAGTATACCTACCGATAATAATCAATTGCACCGAGCTGAGAGAATTGTTCAATATTACTCATATCAGGTGTATAACCCCTAAAAAGATACCAAAACATTACTATTACCATATGTA
This sequence comes from Anisodus acutangulus, assembly GCA_029783415.1. Classification (NCBI taxonomy): domain Eukaryota; kingdom Viridiplantae; phylum Streptophyta; class Magnoliopsida; order Solanales; family Solanaceae; genus Anisodus; species Anisodus acutangulus. The sequence continues at coordinate 15,586,135 of CM056498.1, forward strand.
TAATAAATATTTGCTACTACACAAAATAATAATGAAAAAATAGATATTTACCAATTTTCCCCGTAATTTGATTAAATTACTGGCTTAAAGTTTCCAGCGACATTTGACCAGTCAAAATGTCTCCATAATAACTCATGTTCAGATAAGTGTTACCATGAGTAGGCTGAACTTGAGGGATTTGAGGACGAGGTGCAGTCGGCATTTTTGGGACTTCCTGACGAGTCTTGGCCAAGACTTCACTACGACTGATAGGTATCTTTCAACATACATTTTAAGAACATTCAGGGTGATTAAGCCCCTATATTCTTCCGGTGCCCTCAAATATTCACTCAAATACTCATCATCAATGATATTCCACCTGCCATAAAGCACTAAACCTTGTGGTGCAATGGATATTGGATATCGTTAGACAACCACTATTTTTATATCCTTTCTTTCTCATATAAAGTGTGTATACACTTAACAAAACCACTTATTCTTTGAACAGTGCCTATTACAAATAATGCAAACTTACGCTTACTAACTTTTATTCTTTTGAGTATGGCAGTGAATAAAGTTGAGTAATCCAAGTTAATTGAAAACTTAACATGATATTTTGTTGGAATAATATAACGAACAATATTATTATCATGAAGAATCTCTTCTTTCCAAAATAAAGAAACATTAACAGTTGAAGGAGGAGACCTCATTTTTATGAACTTTGGAGTTGGATAGTTTTTTCAAGAACTTGAAATTTTGATGACTTAAACTTTGGAAATGGATGAGCCTTTACCTCATTCAAAATTCATGTTAAATAGAAAAACGGATGGGTTCTTGCAATAATTGTGATAGTGTCATGTAAAATCAAGTACAAATGGGTAGATGAATAATTGATTATAAAACGCAACAATTTATTGCGTAATTGGAGTAAAGGTGATTTTTTTTAAAATGTGGGCTGCTAGGTTTATAATAACCCCCTTTGTGCAGTAATTTTCTGCGCAAAAGGTAGTTTTGTCACACTTTTTTTTTGGGGGATATTTTGAGTCATTTAAATTTTGGACTCTAACTGTTTATCACTTACAAATCTATATTACCTACTTTCAGATTTATAGAAATAACATACTCATAAATCTAACTAATTACTTTTTTACGTTTTTTCAAATTTCGATCATTGATTAATTAAACGAAAATCGGATACTCCATTCATAACATTCTTAAACCTCATTACAATTTCAGAATTTATTAATTTTATTTTTAACAGAAAATTTCAACTCAAGATAGCCTTGTTATATTTTACGGAAAATGGTCATATGTGTCTTTCGTTTTATTTTTTTTAGAGGTGGCAAAGGGGCGAGTTGAGTTGAATTTGGGCGGGACGAAATGAGTCAGGTTAATAAACGGGTAGGGTCGTAACCTGGCCGAAATTTACTTATGTTAAAATGGATTGGATCAAAATAGATCAAACAACGGGTCATACTTCAACCCGTCCAACATGACCCAACCACTAGTTATCCCCCAAACTTAGTTGCTTACTAATTTAACTTTAGGAAATTAGTTTTTACCCTCATTGTACTGTTTTGATAAAGGGCAGTAATAATTTCTTCTCCACGAAGTACTTACTATAAAGAATGCAGTAATATAAATGTATATGAAAACTTCAAAGATGTTGTAGAAAAAACATATCATCCAAACCATAAAGAGACATAACTGGAGTCAGCAATAAGTAAAAGTAACATAACTGATGTCCATAAACCATAACGTCAATGTTGCATTTAACGGTGACAAGCAGATAAAAGATCTTTTTAACAAAGGTGCTATTACCAAGTCTCATCAAATTCTTTAAAAAACAAATAAGTTTGGGTTACATTTAGATTCGGTGGGTTACCCCAATTTGACCCGTTTGAACCCGATTATTTGATGGGTCATTTAGAGTTCAACTCATTGAGTCAACTCAATAAACGGGTCATGACCCAACCCGTATAAATACATAATGGATTGGGGGGTTGGGGTTGATTTTGACACCCCTAACTTTTTTGATATATTTGCTTTTACCGTCCTACTTTGGGTTCATATTTATCCATGGACAGTTAATTTCGCTTATCCCACCTTATTATCCTACGTGGTTACATGAATATTATTATTTCTCTCTATTTAAATCTATCAAATTAAACCTAACCCATTCCAAAATAAACTGACTCACTTGCAAAACACACCCACTTTTTAGCTGCTAATTCTGCAATTTATAGGTTGCCATGGCTTCGACCAACAACTAATAAGGAACCCCAAATGCTTGGTCCTGTTGGCTGCTACCATTAGCATTTGAGAATGAGGTTATATGCTTCCGGGGCGGCTCGACTATAAAGTCAATAAAGTAATCGCTTGGGGCCCCAATTTTTTTGGAGCCCCATTTTTTCTTTAAAGCATTTTATATTTATAATTGTTATCTCGGTCAAATGAAGTTTTTCATAATTAAAATTGGTAAGCTCTTATCTAAGATCAACATGTCGCAAGAGAGATTGAATTTGTTGGTGAATATACCACAAATTATTACAGTTGAAAATTACAATAAAATGAATAAAAAAAATATTCAGGCTGAGGCACGGATATCTCGCTCTCTTTAATGAGATTCAAACCCACTGCGGCATAATCTTCACCGGTTCAGTAGTAACACTCTTGACTTGTCCCCTTCAGGATACAACAGCCCGACAATGTCGTGTGACTCAAACAACTTTGGACTAGTTGAAGAGTCCAAAGCTTCACCATAAAGAACACCTTCCTTCAATATAAAATTACTCTCTTTTGTAGTAACTAAGTTGGAGACTTAAAATATTTTCTTTCTTTCAACTCTCTTTTTTCACAATTCCAACCTCACTATACACCATAATATTTTTCACACCTCTCATGCACAATACAATATTTTTTCATCTCAACTCATGGAAGAAACACCTCTATATATAGGTGTAGAAATCATCCATATAGTAAATATAGAGAGTAGTGGATAATGAAGTGAGGAAGAAGATGAAAATGTGGTTAACGAGAGTAATAACCACGTTCTACATCATGGAGTAGTGGGAGAGTGAAAGTTATGACCATCTTCTAGCTTTTATGGCCACTAACAAATATGAGAGATGAATAATTTATTTTAATAATAAAATATACTTCAATAATTTTCACTCATTTTAATATTAAAATAAGAGAGTTCACCAACTTAGTTGAAGGGAGACTCTTATGCATAATGAAGGTGTGCTCTACATTGAACCTCCACTTAGTAAAACAATGATATCTACTCTAGAGTAAGTAGTATGCTCCGCATTGAACTATCACTGCCTCGGAGAAATAAAGTATCATCGCTTACACATAATAATTAAGGTGTTGACATAAGCTTTATTAGCTAGCACATTACAGCCTTGTGTTTTTCCGGTATTCATGAGTGCTTTGAGAATGAGCCCAATTCTCATAGGAAACGACCTACCTACACACTTAAATAAGTGAAATTATGTCAAAGGTGCTTATGTAACTTTAACACCCCACTCATACAAGCTACAAGTTTTCATTAAGAGTTTTTAGACTCAACCTTCACAAATCATTACAAGATAAATGCACTCACACTATAGGGAGGAAATAAAAATAAATATAATAGTACATTTCACAATAAGTCATCCTATGATTCTTTTTTTCCATTGAGCCTGGTTATAGGATCTCTAGTCCCTAGGCTGAGTTTCCTCATATATGACTCAGATTATTTTCCGGGCTTCAGTCCCATCCCCCTCGATGTACTCCAGACCCTTTTCTCATACAAAGGCCTTTGTCTATAAATCTGCAAGATTATCACAAGATTTAACACAATCAATATTTACGGTATATCACTTTTCACAAATACCTCGCAGTATTATATTTTCTCCTCATGAGTCTAGATTTACCGTTATGATAACGGTATTGAACTCTACCAATGATATTGGTGCTATCTAAAAGAAATAATCCCCTTTCATATTTTCATTAATTGAAAGATATATATACAAGTTACATATTTCTATAATAGGAGAATCATATTCCTATTCTACTCCTAAAACCTTATTCTACCATAATTCTAACTATACAATTATGGTAAGTGTATAAGACTAATTAAGGTAACCTTTACACTACAATATACTATAAATATATTTACCAAATATACATTTAGCCGTGATGGGCAATCTGCCCGTGATGGGCTTTGTCCGTGATGGGCTCAGTCCGAAATGGCCATTACCCGTGATATACACCTCTGTATATCAAGTGTATATCACGGGTATAATACCTTCTTTAACACACACCCGCAGTCATAGCGAGCGGTCTTCGAACGCTGAGACTGTTCCTAAAATCTTCAAAAATGACCGAGGAAAAACCCTTTGTAAAGATGTCTGCAATCTGATATCGTGACGGGACATGACAGACGCGTACCTGACCCCGAGCAACCTTTTCACGGACAAAGTGAATGTCCATTTCGATATGTTTAGTGCGTTGGTACTGAACCGGATTACCAGAAAGGTAAATGACACTAATATTATCGCAATAATCCAAGGTTGCCTTTTGAATTGGACAATGAAGCTCTAAAAGCAAATTTTGTAACCAACATGATTCTGAGACCACATTGGCTACCCCTCGATATTCAGCCTTGGCACTTGAGCGGGATAGAGTCGCCTGACGCTTCGCAGACCATGAGACCAAGTTGTTGCCAAGGAACATACAGTAGCCCGACGTAGACCGTCTGGTATCTGGACAACCACCCCAATCAGCATCTATGTATGAGACAAGTGTGGATGTCGATGAAGGATACAAATGCAAACCATAGTCCAGTGTACCCTGAATATACCGAATGATGCGTTTGAGTGCATTCATGTACTCAATCCTGGGATCATGCATGAATAAACACACCTACTGGACAGCATATGTAATATTCGGTCTGGTAAAGGTAAGATACTGCAGGGCCCCTGCAAGACTGCGATAGTGGGTCGGATCCTCATAAGGGATGCCGGTCGCGGCACTAAGCTTGGGCTTAGTATCAACTAGAGTGGAAGTGGATTTACAGGATGACATCCCGGCCCTCTCGATGATCACAGCTGCATACTTTCGTTGAGACAAAAACAATTCATCTGAATGACGCGTGACGACAATCCCCAAAAGTAACTCAAGGGCCCTAAGTCTTTCATAGCAAACTCAGAGCTGAGCATGGTCATGATAGACTGGCGTAAAGTATCGGAAGAGGCCGTCAAAATGATATCATCCACATACAACAGAATGTAGGCCAAGGACGAACCACGACGGTAGATGAACAAGGAATTATCTGACCTGCTGTGAGTGAACCCAATTGTTGAAACATAGTCAGCAAACTTTGTATACCAGGTCCGTGGTGACTGCTTAAGCCCATATAAGGACTTCTTTAATAAACAGACATGATGAGGATGGTTGGATCCCTGAACCCCAACGGCTGATACATATATACTGTTTCCTTGAGATCACTATATAGAAAAGCATTCTTGACATCCAACTGATGAATAGGCCATGCCTTCGAAAGAGTCCAGCTCAGCACAGTGCGAATGGTAGCCAACTTGACCACTGGACTAAACGTCTCCCCATAATCTATCCCAACCTGCTGAGTCTTACCATCACCCACAAGTCGCGCCTTACGTCGAGCAAAGGACCCATCTGAATTCTCCTTATAAGCAAAAATCCACATAGACCTGATAACATTAATACCAAATGGACGGGGCACCAACTCCCACGTCTTATTATCAATAAGAGCATTATATTCATCAGTCATAGCAATTTTCTAATTTGGGTCGTTTAAGGCAGACACACGATTACGGGGCAAGGGGAATTTAGAGACATTCGAATATAAATTAAAATGTCTTTTGGTGTAAAAACACCCCGTTGACTACGAGTGACCGATCTATGACTCGAGGAAGAAGTGAACGGATTTTGGGAATTTTCTGGGCTCGGGATGGACTGGCCAGCAGGCAATGGGCCTGCTGGCCCAATTCGATAAACTGGAGCAGAAACTGGACCAGTTCCAGAATTGGGCTGGACTAGCCCAATCGCTGGAACTGATCCAGTGACGGGAAACTATGACGGAACAGTGGGCCCGCTGGAGAATTTTGGGTGCGGGGTATGTCCGAAAAATGGTGAGTAATATACGGGGATATACCATCATCCAAAAAATTATACGGACTAGGCTCGGTAGTATGAACTTTAGTAAAGGGAAATTGAGTTTCATAAAAAACTACATGGCGATTAATGATGATTTTCTTGGAGGATAAATCAAAGCATTTGTAACCATGATGATTAGACGGATAACCCAAAAACACACACGGAGTAGACCAAGCCTGAAGTTTGTTAATTGTGGTGGACGGGAATAACGGATAGCACAAGCACCCAAAAACCCGAAGATGAGAATAAGAGAGATTCTTATTATATAAAATTTGGAGGGGGGAAGAATATGTCAGACCTTTGGAAGGAATTATATTTAGCAGATATGTGGCCATTTGTAAGGCATGATGCCAAAAATATGGGGGTATGGAAGCATGAATTAAGGGAGTGCGGACAATGTTATTTATGGAACAAATTTTGCGTTCGGCTTTCCCATTTTGTGAAGATGTATGAGGACATGAAAAGTGAAAATTGATCCCATTATTAGCACAGAACTCCCGAAATACCCTATTGTCATACTCTGTTCCTTTATCACATTGAATATTTTTTATTTCTCTTTCGAATTGGGTTCTAATGAATGCTCTAAATTTTACGAAGACGGAAAACACTTGAGATTTATTTGCAATTGGAAACGTCCACAAAAATTTAGAATAATCATCCAAAAAGAGCACATAATACCGATGACCCAACGAACTTAGAACATGAGACGTCCATAGATCGCTATGAATAATATCAAATGGCATTGAAGTATGAGAATTTGAGTCTACAAATGGCAACTTAACACTTTTCCTAACGAACATGATTGTCAAATTGGAGTACAACTCGTACCTTTACAAGAAATGAAAATATTTTTATCTAAAATGGACAAAATAGAGGATCCCGGATGTCTAAGGCGAGCATGCCACAAGGAAGGAGAAATGGTTGCAAAGGCTGATGGCAAGGTTTGATTCGATGGACTGAAACAGGGCGTGATAGGATAAAGATCTTCCCTACTATCACACCTCATGAGAGGACTCCCCGTCTTGAAATCCTTCACGGAGAAACCAAAAGGATCAAATTCAACAAAAATAGAATTGTCAGGGGTGAACTTTCGGATAGACACTAAGTTTTTAATCAATTTGGGGGCATGTAAAGTATTTTTCAAGATAAGGGGTGGATTGGGGGAAGACAACGTTTTCTGACCATAACCCTGAATTGGAATAAAGTTACCATTACCAATAATTATACCCCGAGGGTTGCTCAAATTGGAATAAGATGAGAGAGTACCTGAATCGGATGTCATGTGGGTAGTGGCACCGGTATCCATATACCAATTCGGGTCCGGTTGAGTCAAACCTAGTGTGTGCATCGTGGCCTCGATATCGGTCTGAGTGGGGCCCGCTGCATGGTGAGCTTGCAGAGGCTGGGGCCCAAGTATTCCAAAACTAGGTTGTCTTGGGCCGTAGCTGTTGGAACTGCCGTTACTGGGCCAGTGGGCCGTCTGGGCTGCTGGAAAACCCACTGGCCAGATGTTGGAAACTGCTGTGGTGGTGGGCCATAGGGCCATTGTCCACTAGTCCAAGCCCACGGCCCAGAGGCCCAAGGCTGAGACCAGGAGTTCGGTGGACCACTGTAACCTGGATGGGGTTCACTGCCACTACTTTGGCCACCGTGACTGCTGTCGGAGCCGCTGCGTTTGCCCCCGCGATTTTTTCCATTATTTTTCCGGCCATTTTTGCTGCCCCCGTGGGATTGGTTTTGGTTCGAATTGTTACCAAAATTTTGAGGACTAGGGGAGGAAGTCATCATGACCACGGGACTAGCATTAGTAGTCGCTTTTTTGGCCAAACCAGCTTCTTCTAAGGTAAGCATGGAGCGGACTTGATAGAACTTTGGAAGAGGATTATTTTGACAAAGGAGAGTTCCAACGCCACTATAGGCCTCGGATAGGCCAGCGACCATCTGTAAAACAAGACGATCTTTACTAATTGGCGCACCAACGTTGCGGAGTTGGTCTGCCAATTCCTTTAACCTTTTGCAATATGCTGAAACGTTCGGGAAATTTTCCATGTTGACGTGGGAAAAATCCTGTTCAAGAGTAACAACTCTGAAATTTTGATTGTCCTGGAATATGTCACGCAGTCTATCCCATGCAACCATCGCCGTAGTGTCTGGCTCAATAATCGTCTGCAATAGGTCGGTGGAGATAGTAGAATAAATCCACTGAAGGACAGTGGCATCAAGTGTTGTCCATAACTTAGGATCATCCTCGCGTTTAGGCACCTCTATATCATCAGGAACCGCAGGGATTATGTGATGGATGACTTGAGGCGAACGAGCGTGAATTTTGAACAACTCGGCCCACGTCGCGTATTGGACGTTTTCTATTTCAAGAATTAATGGGATATGATTTTTGATGTTAGAAACAACAAGGGCAGGGTGAAACGTGTTCTTTGACGTAGACATAACGAAAGAACAAGAGGTGAAAGAGGGATTTGTAAGAGAGATTTTGAGAGCGGAAGAACACTTTGGTAAACCCGAAGGGAGGGGGGGTCTCGCCGAGAGGAAGACCGAGAACAAAATTTGGGAGAGAAAATTTTGTTTGACCTAGACTTTTGATACCATGAAAGAAATAATCCCCTTCCATATTTTCATTAATTTAAAGGTATATATACAAGTTACATATTTCCATAATAGGAGAATCCTATTCCTATTCTACTCCTAAAACCTTATTATACCATAATTCTAACTATACAATTATGGTAAGTGTATAAGACTAATTAAGGTAACCTTTACACTACAATATACTACAAATATATACCAAATATACATTTAGCCGTGATGGGAAATCTTCCCGTGATGGGCTTTGTCCGTGATGGGCTCAGTCCGAAATGGCCATTACCCGTGATATACACCTCTGTATATAAAGTGTATATCACGGGTATAATATCTTATTTAAAACTGTCACTATGAATCTAAATTAGAGGGATTGATTTCTCAAATAAAGTGTTTGATGTAATAAATCTCTAAACCAATTCAATATTTGACTAGCTGAAGCTGAACCAATTAGTTTAGCCTCCATGGTAGAGTTAGCAATAATAATTTTGTTATTTCTAACACACAACACCAAATTTTTTCATCTGCATCAAAAAAAATCTTTGAGTACAGTAGGATGTTTTTTTATAACATAAGCGACGAATTTTCTTACCAAGTAAATACACATGGTTCGCTTATACCTGCTAAGTACTTCATACATAATATCGGGCCAAGTGCAGACAGTCACACACAACAAGAATAAAGACATTTGCCAACATCATTTTTGTTGTCAAAAGTATTTTTCGCAACAACAAAAAATTCGCAACAACAAAAAAAATTGTAAACCGTTGCAATAACCTCCGATGTAAAAAGTTTCCGCAACAACAAGTTATTTTTTTATTGTCATTTATTTTTTTATTGTCATTTATTTTCCGCAACAACAAGTTATCCGCAACAACAAAAAATTCGCAACAACAAAATAAATTGCTAAAGTTTTATTGCCAATTCTATAATTTCTTGTAGTGGCATATCTCATATTTAGGCTAGGATACTCTTTTTTTTTATCGCAATTTTTCACTTTGAATTGGAGAAAAATAAACATTTAATCAAAAGGAATTGCAATACATGTACAATCCACAAAATTGTACTTCACGATTTTCTTAACATAATGTGATTGGTTTAAGAAAAGTTTATCACATATTTGTTTTTAATATTTTTCACTCCAAGAATGAAATTTGTCTCACTTAACTTTCTCACGTCAAGATGGTTGCTAAGCATATTTTTAGTTTAATTTAACAACATCAATGTTAGAGCCAAAGATCAACAAATGATCAACCATGAGGCAATAACAACATGTGAATTTTTCAAGATTAAAACACGCACTCGCCGCACTTTTTAAAATATTAAGATGCAAAAATCACTTTTCATGATAAATATTTTTCTCACTTCTTTATCCCCCACTATTTTGAGAATTTAAATAATAATTTATACTCTTAAAAAGTAGTATCAATTTATTCATAAAAATATAAAGTAAAAAGTATTTTACCTTTCCTCCTCTTGAGTTAAGCAAGTAGAAAAAAGTATTTTACCCTTCAATCTCTTAAAGAGATCTAGCGACATTGAAGCGGATTGATGTTGACATCTCCTATCTTGAAATCCGTAATTTTTCAAACTGTAACAAGAATGAATCTCCTTAAAATTGTTGGTGAATATACCACAAAATTATTACAGTTGAAAATTACAACAAAATGAATATAAATAAATAAATAAATATTCAGGCTGAGGCGCAGATATCTCGCTCTCTTTAAGTAGATTCAAGCCCACTGTTGCATAATCTTCACCAGTCCAGCAGTAACACTCTTGATTTGTCCCATCCAGGATACAACGTCGTGTAACTAAAACAACTCCGGACTAGTTGAAGAGTCCAAAGCTCCACCATAAAGAACACTTTCCTTCAATATAAAATTACTCTCTTTTGTAGTAACTAAGTTGGAGACTTAGAATATTTTCTTTCTTTTAACTCTCTTTTTTAACTATTCCAACCTCACTGTAAAGAATGGATCTTGGGCCTAACTCAACCCCAAAAGCTAGCTTGTAGGGTGAGTATTGTCCAAGTCCATATAAGGAGTTCATGTTCCAATTCCATCTCCGATGTGGGACTCTTAACACTCCCCCGCACGCCCAGACCTCATTAACTGGAGTGTGGATAATATAATTTGGGGCCCAACATCGACGAACAAAGAATTGAAATGAGTCTGGCTTTGATACCATGTGAGGATTTTCCAAGTCCATATAAGGAGTACATGTTCCCATTCCATCTCCGATGTGAGACTCTTAAGACTCACTATACACCACAATATTTTTCACACTTCTCATTCACAATACAATATTTTTTCATTACTGTCTGGGAAGCGCCGCCGCGCTGCAGCATTAGTGTCGCGATGCCGCGATTCCAGAATGCCAAAAGGCCAATTAGCGCCACGGCGCTTCAAGGGGGCATCACGGCCTAGTCCGGGAGGCGCCATGACCCTTCTCAGCTCCGCAGCCCTTTTTTGACGTGTACCATCTTACACTTCGCACAATCCTTCATTCGTTTACCAACGTGGAACACTTGTTATTTAGCCAATAACCGTCCATCATTCTATGTCTCAAACATTTCACTTACGTACCAATATCTCTTTTATTAATGAAATTTACGATACTTGGAACTAAGATTGCATGTGTGTGGAAACGACATTTCCAACGTGCGGGGCCCCAATTGTTCGAGTCAGAAATAATGGAATAAACTTAATTCCACATTAGTAAATTTCCAACAATCCCCTCTTGAAAGAGATTTTGGCGCACACACAAGGTGCCTACTTTCAGCAATCGTTTAGCGAAACGATATTGCATTAGGAGAGGTAGCTTCCGCTTGAACCTTCCCTAGTTGAATACCATCGGACTTACTTACTGCGCGGTAAACGTGATGTCTTGAACCATCAGTGTTTAATGTAAGCCAATACAACGGTACCAACACAATACCTCCAATTTATTAGTTTCTTCTTATTGTTCTGTCCGTTGTGGCCGTGGACACACTTGGATTCTTAAGTGCGTTTATTTGAGGCGGCCTGTCCTCGCACTTAAATAGGTGATCTCCTACAATGTATCATGATATACCCCACTTCACAAGTGTTAGGAATCATTAAAAGTTTCCCAACCTTAACCTCAATCGTTTGAGGATCGTTAAAGGTTTGGAAGCTTAACTTTTACCCACCATGCATGTAGCACTTTAATGTCTATCGTGGGAACGACTTTTGATTCATGTTTTTTTACAGAAATCATCATCCGAAGTGCTCTTGCTTCCACCGAAGCGCACAACTGAACATTTTACAGCTTAGTTTTCCCATTAAACCAAATTCTTGGGATCTTCAGTCAGTATGGTTGGGTTACCACCACAAAGGTTCGTATTATTTGGGTTTTAAGCCCATTCCCTAGATAGGCAAAACTCTTGATCTTTGGGTAGTCCCTTAGTTAAAAGATCATCTATATCATTTGATTAGTAATGAAGGAAGTGACACCCGTGATGATCAACTGCCATACGGTCTTATGTCTCCGATAGATCCGACAGATATGTCCAGACACCGTCATCTGTACCCTTCTTGAAGCCGACCGACTAGCCACAATGTATAACTGCTGAAGGCACGGGTTTCTCCCAATAATGGACGTCTTCTAAGGAGTCGTGAAGTTACTCAACTTCTTTTCATGCTTTGTTTAAAGCGATAAACTCTGATTCCATCATGAATCGGCCGATGCAAGTTTACTTAGAGGATTTTCCAAGACACACCATACACACCTACTTATGGCTTTGGTGTTCTTCATATCTGATGTCCAGCTTGCATCACTGTGTTTTCCCAGAACTGCTGGATATCCAAAATACCATAATTCGTAGATAAGCGAATATTTCAGATATAGTCATATCCGACTTAACGCCTTCTATCGATCATTTCCAGAATCACGAGTTAACCTTAGTTCAACTGATCTGCTTTGTAGGCCGATACCAGGTCTGTTGTAGTGTGTACAATACATTGAACTACATGTGACATGTGCATATCGCTCCTTTTATATGGGTGCACTATGATTCCAATTAGTTATATGTGTCACGACCCAAACCGGAGGGCGCGATGGGCATCCGGATCCCACCCACCAGGTACCGCTAACCGTACATTTACCACATAATCATTATTAATTACAGACTAAGCCGAAAGAAAACTACTTGAAATCTTTATACAAAAAGCCAACATATGTATATAAGTACTCATACCAAGGCCGACAAGGCCATACATGACCACTATCCACAAGACACCTGTCTATAAGCCTCTAAGAGTAGCAACATCAAAGGTCGGGACAGGGCCCCGCCATACCCATATATACAAGCAAAAATGTACCGTACCAAAATTTAACCAACACTCCGAACAAGGGGAGTGCTCCAAAAATCCACTGAATCCGCAATCAACTAATGTGAACCGTCACCCTGCCTATGTGAACCTGCGGGCATGAAACGCAGCGTCCCCCGACAAAAGAGACGTTAATACGACTGATGTACCGAGTATTTCTGGCATGAATAATAACATAACAATAAACCAAAACAGGAACAACCGACCAACAATAATTATCTATGAGGGTCCTACTACATATGCCTAAATGTCATGCACAATGTGGTATACATATACATCGGCCTCATCGGCATCTTCCTTACCATAACAACCTCTGTGGGCATCATACCATATAATGGTTGATGAATGTATGCATGATGCAAATGCGGTATACATATATATTGGCCACACATGGGCTCTTCCTGTCCATAACCGCCTCTTTGGGCATCAGGTTATACGGCCACACATGGGCATCACATCATTTTGGCCTCATAGGACTCTTTCTTTACATGATAGTATGTACCAGCTGCATGTAGTGTGCGTATATAACGCCTTTCCCTTTTCTCATTTCCCCTACATATATATAATATTTACCATATAGTAGTGTGCATAGCACAAGTGGGTCCAGGGTAATATATATAATATGATGCAAATGAAAAACGCATGAATGATAATAAAACATTTCCTGAATTTATCGGCTGACAATAATATCCTTGCCCCGTTTGGCTAACACTGTGAATATCAACATTTTTTTCGTATTCCTCAATAAGGACTTAGGAACATATTTAGACATGTTTTTAACATAGGAATCAATAATATGAATATTCTTAACCACTAGGAGTAGAATAATTTATGAAACAATATCACGGTTATATTTTGTTACATGGAACATGCCAAAAGAAAGAAATAATTTGCCTTAACATACCTCAATAATAATGGAAGCAACCCCCTTTTAACTTTTTTCTCACTGGAACGTAACATGAAAAATATCGTAAAGTCATACTAAAACTGATTCCAAAGGGAATAGGTTTCTTCCTTTGAAGATCTCGTCTTTAGTGAGAAACATTCATCAATTGGGAAATGAGATGCAATTAGTTTCCGTCTATAAATTCCAAGCAGGCAATGCACTAGAAGACGTTCTAGCTAATCATGTCGCTGATTCTCAACATTATCTTTCATTTACTTCATATATGTCATTTTCTACTTAGACAGACAAATGAATGGCCATATATCAAATGTAAAATATTGAAATGAAGTTAGGCGCTCCTTTGGATTATCTTCTTATAGGAGTCGTATGTAATACTCCCTTATCATGATGTCTCCCACTCAGCCTAATTCAGGCGGTGGAGAGCTCAATTTAATGCCACATAGCATTAACATGCATGGTCACTTAATTAAATTAAGTGACCATGCCTCCGTATGATTTATCAATCACACACATAATTAATTATGTGATCCTAATTCACTTAAATCTTGATAACTTATAGGATTTTCATATACTCGATGTCATAATTCTTGTAATATGACACTAGTCCATAACCTCTTTATGCACGTACCAAATTTATTTTCGACTTCCGTCGTCACACTTGTTACGTCCAAAAATTATTTTGGGGTTTTATCCTTTATATGTTAAACTCTTTATTAGCATACTCAAATATAACATAAATTTTCCCAACGCTCGGGTCTATTTACACATGTCTAGCGATTTTATACACGCTTAGCGATTTAGACCGTAACCCGAAAGTACGGGATGTTACATCTTTCCCCCCTTATAAACATTCGTCATCGAATGTTGGGGTAACATATCTATTCCCCGTTACATAGCCCGAAATACAACCGCTCTTTTTTTTTTACAAGTAAATAACGTATCATACATCAGTACATCTACATAATACTTCTCATGGTCTTCAAAACATTAATTATAATACCAGGAGATAGAACTTACCTTATGCTTCTTTTGGAACCTCGGCATTGGTTTGGAATAGGTATGGATACTTGTGTATCATTTCCTCTTCCGCCTTCCATGTCATTTCTTCCACGTTCCTATTTTGCCACAGAACTTTTACAGAAGCCACTTCCTTAGTCCTCAACTTGCGGACTTGTCGATCTAGGATAGCAACAGGAATACCTTCATATGAAATATCCTCTGTAATATGCACATCCTCAATTGGTACAATCCGAGAAGGATCTCCCACACATGCTCTCAACATGGAAATATGGAAGATTAGATGAACACACTCGAACTCCGAAGGTAAGTCAAATTCGTACGCTACCTGGCCAATTCATCGAATTATGTGATATGGCCCAATATACATTGGATTAAGTTTTCCTTTATTCCCGAATCTCATTACACCCTTCATCGGGAAAATCTTCAAAAATACCCAGTCGTCTACCTGAAACTCTAAGTCTCGCCGTCGCACATCTGCGTATGACTTCTGACGACTCTGAGTTGTTAACAACCATTCTTGGATAAGCTTTACCTTTTCTATGGCTTGGTGTACCAAGTCAGGTCCAAATAACTCTGATTCGCCTACCTCAAACCATCCAATAAGAGACCTATATCTTCGTCCGTACAAGGCCTCATATGGAGCCATTTTAATACTAGCGTAATAGTTGTTATTGTACGCGAACTCAATAAGGGTTAAGTGATTATCCCAACTTTCCTTAAAGTCCAACACACAAGCTCGTAACATGTCCTCGAGCGTTTGAAT
The DNA here is from genome assembly GCA_029783415.1 of Anisodus acutangulus. Classification (NCBI taxonomy): domain Eukaryota; kingdom Viridiplantae; phylum Streptophyta; class Magnoliopsida; order Solanales; family Solanaceae; genus Anisodus; species Anisodus acutangulus. The sequence continues at coordinate 15,601,934 of CM056498.1, forward strand.
CGGTCGCTTAGCTTGACCGTTTGTCTAAGGATGGAAAGTTGTACTTCAATTAACTCGGGTGCCTAACCCTTTCTGAAACGATTTCCAGAAGTTAGCTGTAAACTGAGCACCTTGGTCAGATATAATAGAGATAGGCACACCATGGAGTCGAATGATCTTCTTAATATATAACTTCGCATAATCTTCGGTAGTGTAGGTAGTTTTCACCGGCAAAAAATAAGCTGATTTGGTCAGTCTGTCAATAATTACCCAAATATAATCAAATTTCCGATAGGAACGAGGTAATCCCGTAATGAAGTCCATGTTAATCATTTCCCATTTCCATATTGGAATCTCGATATTCTGAGTCAAGCCACCAGGATTTTGGTGTTCGATTTTTACCTGCTGACAATTGGGGCACTAAGCTACAAACTCTGCCACGCGCTTCTTCATGTCATTCCACTAATAAATACTCTTGAGATCATGATACATTTTATTTGATCCTGGATGAATAGAGTATCGTGAATAATGAATCTCCATCATAATTCTATCCCACAATCCTGCTATATTTGGAACACATAGACGACCCTGGTGCATGAGAGTTTTGTTCGTCAATCTCAAAGGTCGTGGTCTTCTTCTGTTGAATGCTCTCTATTATCTTTTTCAAACTAGGGTCTTCCCATTGACATTCCTTAATTTCTTATATAACGGATGATTTTGACACATTCTGGACTACAAACCCACCATCCTCTGAATCCACTAGTCGGACTCCCAAACTAGCTAACTGTTGAAGCTCTCTTACCAATCCCTTCTTTTTGACTTGCACTGGCATCGTACTGACCATTGACTTACGGTTGAGCGCGTCTGCTACAACATTAGCTTTGCCAGGGTGATACTTGATGTCCACATCATAATCCTTCAATAATTCAAGCCATCTTCTTTGTCTCAAATTCAGCTCTTTTTATTTGAATATGTATTGCAGACTCTTGTGATCTGTAAAAATGTCTACATGAACACCATATAAGTAGTGTCGCCAAATCTTCAGTGCATAGACTACTGCGGCCAACTCTAAATCATGTGTCGGATAGTTCTTCTCATGTTTCCTCAATTGCCTTGAAGCATAGGCAATCACTTTACCATGCTGCATTAGCACACATCCTAAACCTGCTCCCGAGGCATCACAATACACAACATAACCTTCCGGACCCTCTGGGAGAGTAAGGATTGATGCAGATGTTAATCTATCATTTAACTCCTGGAAACTCCGCTCACAAGGATCGGACCACTGGAATTTTATAGCCTTTTGTGTTAACTTCGTTAGTGGTGCTGATATGGTAGAAAATCCTTCTACAAACCTTCTATAATAGTCAGCTAAGCCCAAAAAGTTGTGAACCTCTGTTGGAGTCGTAGGCCTCGACCAACTCTTCACTGCTTCAATCTTTTGAGTGTCAACTCTTATACCCTCGTTTGACAATATATGACCAAGAAAAGCCACTGACTTCAGCCAAAACTCACATTTGGATAGCTTCGTATATAACTTATGGTCCTGGAGCATTTGTCGTATTATCTGCAAGTGACCTACATGCTCTATTTTTGAGTGAGAGTAAACCAGAATATCATCTATAAATACTATCATAAATACGTCCAAGAATGGGCGAAACACGCTGTTCGTTAGATCCATAAATGCTGCTGGTGCATTTGTAAGTCCAAATGACATTACTAAGAACACGAAGTACCCATACCTTATCCTGAAGGTCGTCTTCAAAATATCCTTCTCCTTAACCTTTAGCTGATGGTACCCCGACCTTAGGTCAATTTTTGAGAAACATCTCACACCTTGTAACTGATCAAACAAATCATCAATTCGGGGAAAAGGGTATTTGTTCTTGGTAGTAACTTTATTTAGCTGCCGATAGTCGATACACATCCGTAATGAGCCATCTTTCTTTCGTACTAACAATACCGGCGCGCCCCAAGGAGATATGTTAGGCCTAATAAAGCCTTTCTTAAGCAAATTCTTTAATTGTTCCTTCAATTCTTTCAATTCAGCTGGAGACATTCTATAATGAGGAATAGATATCGGTTGAGTGTCTGGCAACACATCTATACCGAACTCAATTTCTCTTTCAGGATAAAGGCCTGGAAGTTCGTCTGGGAATACATCAAGAAATTCATTGACCACCGAAATTGATTGAGGACTATGTGGTTCAACATCGACATCTCTTGCCTATACAAGATGGTATATACATCATTTGAAGATCATCTTTCTTGCCTTAAGGTATGAAATAAACCTACCTTTTGGCGTTGCTGTATTACCTTTGCATTCAAGGACTGGCTCGCCTGGAAATTAGAATCTAACAATCTTTGTTCGGCAGTCAACATTAGCGTGGCATGACACTAGCCAATCCATGACCATAATAACATCGAAGTCAACCATTTCTAATTCCACTAATTTTGCTAGGGTCTGATGACTACAAGCTAATACTGCACAATTTCGATAGACCCGTCTAGCGATTACCGATTCACCAACCAGTGTAGATACCACAAATGGATCCCTTATCAACTCAGGATCCATACCAAATTTATAGAAAACGAAAGAAGTAATATATGATACATTTGTGCATGGATCTAACAACGCGTACACATTATGTGAAAGGACCGATAACGTACTTGTAATGACATCAGGTGAGGATTTTTGATCCTGTCGTCCCATCAATACATAAGTACGGTTCTGGCCCCTTCCTCTGCCTCGACCAGATAACATATGTTGACTCTGCCTTAACGGGCGTACTGATTGGGATGAAGCTGTTGCAGATCCGATCGGCTGGGCTCTAACACCTTCATCTTTTGTCGGACAATTTCGCACTATATGACCATGCTCCCCGCAAAAATAGCATACTATTCCCTCTTGTTGGCACGACTCTGCATGGGTCCCACCACACTGCCTACATCGAGCCAACGGCGGCCTCATTTGCATAGAATTTCCTCTATAATAAGATCATGATGCTTGTGAACTCTAGCCTGGTCTCATTTGAATATACTGATCATCCCTCGATCCTGAAGATGGCAATGATGCGCCGGCTGCTGGGTAAGATGGTCGTCTATAAGGCTGTGGCCTGGGCCCGCCTCCAAAGTCCCCCACGCCACTTACAGACCAAGCCCTTTTATGCTGGCCCCTATCACGCTCTCGATCGACCCGTTATTGCCTCTTGCGATCCTCTAGGTTCTATGCATAAGCCTGAATGCGAGCAATATCTATATCCGGATTCAAAGAAGCCGTAGTACACTCGTTGACCAAGTGTGGCCCCAAGCCAGTAACGAACCTGTGTACCCGGTCACTCATTTCAGCTATAATTATAGGAGCATATCGAGCCAAGGAATTAAACTGCAAGCTATATTCTCGAACACTCATGCTGCCCTGTTCAAGACGTAGGAACCTGTCCTGTCTGGCCCGTCGAAGCTCGACTAGTAGAAAATGTTGTAAGAAAGCCTCTAAAAACTCCTTCATCCTGCTGGCGCAGCACGAGGTCCCCTAGATTGCTCCCATATTTCATATCAGGATACTGCAACATCCTGCAGTCTATAAGAAGCAAACTTTACCGACTCGGTATCGGTAGCATCTATCACCCGCAAAGTGCGATGTACCTGATCCAGAAAATTCAGCGGGTCTGTGTTCAAGTCTGTTCCTGTGAATACCAGAGGGTCTAGATTGATGGAATCCAGAGCTCTTGCGCTGGTAGCTCTATCAGAAGGACTGGGAACCTGACGTTGCGCATGAGCGACTACTAATCGTGTCAGTAACTGTACTACACTCAGCATATCAAGATCCTCGGCTGGGGTATCAGGTGGAGGGACTGGGGGTACTGCCACTCCATTAATCTCCCCTGATGGTGGTGATCTGGGGGAATCATATGAAGAGGTCGTACCGAGGGTCTCGCTCTGGCCCTCGTTAACATGTGACAATCGACTGGTACCTTCACCCGCAGCCATATCCAATGTCCTCATACTCTTGAACGTCTTCCTTGTTGTAGGCATCGCTGGAATTATAAATACGAAATGGATTAGGAATAAAATACTTATGACTCAGCTCTACTGCACGATTTATGAGATGAAATAATGGAAACCATCCCTAAATGTCAGGCAGCCTCCTGCTTATAAGTATGGTGCACAACTCTACTAGACACGGCTTGTAGACTCTTTAGGACATACATACTTTGATACCAAGTTTGTCACGACCCAAACTGGAGGGCCGCGACGGGCATCCGGATCCCACCTACTGGGTATCGCTAACTGTACATTTACCACCTAATTATCATTAATTACGAACTAAGCCAACATATGTATATAAGTACTCATACCAAGGCCGACAAGGCCATACAGGACCACTATCCACAGGACACCTGTCTACAAGCCTCTAAGAGTAGCAACATCAAAGGTTGGGACAGGGCCCCGCCATACCCATATATACAAGCAAAAATGTACCGTACCAAAATTTGACCAACACTCCGAACAAAGGGAGTGCTCCAAAAATCAACTGGATCTGCAATCAACTAACGTGAATTGTCACCCTGCTTATGTGAACCTGCGGGCATGAAACGCAGTGTCCCCCGACAAAAGGGACGTTAGTACGACTGATGTACCGAGTATGTCAGGCATGAATAATAACATAACAGGGATATAACAATAAATTGAAACAGGAACAACCGACCAACAATAATTATCTCTGGGGGTCCTAATACATATGCCTAAATGTCATGCACAATGCGGTATACATATACATCAGCCTCATCGGCATCTTCCTTACCATAACAACCTCTGTGGGCATCATACCATATAATGGTTGATGAATGTATGCATGATGCAAATGTGGTATACATATATATTGGCCACACATGGGCTCTTCCTGTCCATAACCGCCTCTGTTGGCATCAGGTTATATCGGCCACACATGGGCATCACATCATTTTGGCCTCATAGGACTCTTTCTTTACGTGATAGTCTGTACCAGCTGCAGGTAGTGTATGTATATAACGCCTTTCCCTTTTCTCATATCCCCTACATATATATAATATTTACCATATAGTAGTGTGCATAGCACAAGTGAGTCCAGGGTAATATATAATATGATGCAAATGAAAAATGCATGAATGATAATAAAACATTTCCTGAATTTGTCGGATGACAATAATATCCTTGCCCCGTTTGGCTAACACTGTGAATATCAACATTTTTTTCGTATTCCTCAATAAGGACTTAGGAACATATTTAGACATGCTTTTAACATAGGAATCAATAATATGAATATTCTTAACCACTAGGAGTAGAATAATTTATGAAACAATATCACGGTTATATTTTGTTACATGGAACATGCCAAAAGAAAGAAATAATTTGCCTTAACATACCTCAATAATAACGGAAGCAACCCCCTTTTAACTTTTTTCTCACTGGAACGTAACATGAAAAATATCGTAAAGTCATACTAAAACTGATTCCAAAGGGAATAGGTTGCTTCCTTTGAAGATCTCGTCTTTAGTGAGAAACATTCATCAATTGGGAAATGAGATGCAATTAGTTTCCGTCTATAAATTCCAAGCAGGCAATGCACTAGAAGACATTCTAGCTAACCATGTCGCTAATTCTCAACATTATCTTTCATTTACTTCATATATGTCATTTTCTACTTAGACAGACAAATGAATGGCCATATATCAAATGTAAAATATTGAAATGAAGTTAGGCGCTCCTTTGGATTATCTTCTTATAGGAGTCGTATGTAATACTCCCTTATCATGATGTCTCCCACTCAAATTTAATTCAAAGTGGAGAGCTCAATTTAATGCCACATAGCATTAACATGCATGGTCACTTAATTAAATTAAGTGACCATGCCTCCGTATGATTTATCAATCACACACATAATTAATTATGTGATCCTAATTCACTTAAATCTTGATAACTTATAGGATTTTCATATACTCGATGTCATAATTCTTGTAATATGACACTAGTCCATAACCTCTTTATGCATGTACCAAATTTATTTTCGACTTCCGTCGTTACACTTGTTACGTTCAAAAATTATTTTGGGGTTTTATCCTTTTATATGTTAAACTCTTTATTAGCATACACAAATATAACATAATTTTTTCCAACGCTCGGGTCTATTTACACATGTCTAGCGATTTTATACACGCTTAGCGATTTAGACCGTAACCCAAAAGTACGGGATGTTATACTATGATTCATATCAATTGGTGGCTTCAACGAGACTGTCAACTATCTCCCAATTAAGTTTGGAGTTAGACCAGTCCGTTAGATGTCTTAGAAATCCCAATTCCTAAGATGTCATATGTGATACCCATATCTTTCATATCGAGACTTTTGTTTCAATATGACTTCCACTTTCAGACTGTTGGTTTTTCAATTATTGACTTTCTAACTTCATAGTCAATATTTGTGTTATCAGATTCATTATTTCTATTTTATCTTAAACTTCCAGGACCAAAATGAAAGTTCAGGAAGAAACCCAACAGTCCAACAAACCAACTCTGATCCTCCCCTTCCAACTTTTCAGTTAGGAAGGCTGTTTCAACATCCATGTCACGCAAGACTGCAATGGTCCTGGATGTTAAGCTATTCACAAGGGAGCACATGTACAAGTAGTCGAGGTCTTATACTCGTCAGTAGATCCATCTACTTTGTACTCACTTTTGAGTATCCACTTTCACAACCCAAAGGTTTTTTCCCTGAGGAAGGTCAACTACTACACAAGTATGGTTCTATATGATGGAATATATTTCTCTCTCTGTAACTTCTTTCCAAAGCAGCGCTTCTGGAGAAGACAATTCTTTGTTAATTGTCCATGGTTCATTCTCAACCATACAAGCTAGAAGGCCTGGAACAAGTCTTTGTCCCCTATTTGTTCCGTCTCGGTTCAACATCTAGAATTCCTGAGTTCTGTAGATCTGGAACATTAAGTTCCGGATAGTCAGCAACTTCTGAGTCCTGTAGATCAGGAACGTCTGGTTCCTGTTAATCAGGCACTCGCGGGTTCTTGTTAACATCGAGCAATTATTTCTTTTCTTCTCAAGGAAAGATGTCTTCAAAGAATTCAGCATTCTTTGACACCAAGAGGCGATAAGCACTACTATTATTTGCAGATCCAGTGGATATGCAATCTACAGTCTTAGGTCCAACTTGACCTGTTTGGGTATTCCAACCTCTACCAAACCACCCCACATCACAATATTTGTAGGTGGGTTCATTTCCATGTTTCACATGAGAGTTATCCTTATCCTTATGCGGAGTTCTGTTGAGAATCACGTTAGCGGTAAAGATCACCTTGCCGCACATATTTTGGGCATACGGCTTTACGCTTGGCTAACACCGTTACACTGAGGTGAGTAATGAACAGTCATTTGATAAACGATGTTTCATAATTCTCCCCCTCTATCACTATGAATTCCTCAATCCGTAGGCTTAGTTGATTTTCAACTTCTGCTTTGTAGCGCTTATCCGCTTCAATAGCTTCATCTTTGCTTTTCAACAAACAAAGGATGCAATACGTTGTACTATCATCAATGAAGGTCACAAAGTAATTGTCTCCCCCCTCTATTTTGTACAAACTTGAAATCACCCATATAGGTGTGACTAAGTTATAGAGGAGCGGTACTTCTTTCGCTATTCCTTTGATGGAATAGAAAGCTGATTTTGCCTCTTCGCCCACCTCACATTCATTTTGACAGTTTATGTCGACAGAAGGCAACAATCTCAACTTAGTTAGCTTTTGAATGACTTTCTATTTAACGTGTCTTAATCTATGATGGCATATATGCACACATTTGGCTACAGATATACTGTACCATTCTTAGTTATTACAGACCTGTTGGACTAGTCTCAAACCGGCTTGACCAACAGCGTCCCTGAAACCAAGTTTGGGACATGTATCACCTCATTTTAGAGTGATCCCATTCCCTGAAGTCCTTTTTAAAGACAACCTCTCTAACCCCTTCTACTTTAGAGGTGGTGTTGCTTCACATGAACCTCTTGCCCGTGGTTAGGGCATAATCGGATCATATGTGATCTGGATACTCTGGCCCACTCCAGTTGCTTTTGCAAACTGAGTGTCTAATTTCTTCTCTGCCTTTCTTTTAGCCTTCAGATCATTTAAGACCTGAAAACTCTGGCCCACTCCAGTCGCCCGTAGGCTTTGTACGACTGAGTGTCCAATATCATCCTATCAAATAAAAGATCTTCTGTCTGATAGTGTGACAGGTTCAACGTCTTAAGATAAGCCATTATCTTTTAGTCTTCTTCCCTTGAGATTGGTGCCCAGACAATTCCTGACGCTTGCTTAAAGTGGTAACAGTTTTCGCATAGTCAGTGGATCTTTTTCCCTCGTATGTGCGAACATAATTTACACACTTTTAATAATTACACCCAAAAGAACGGATCTTTTAAGTTTTATTTACAAAAAGTCCAATCTTTAAACGAGAAGAAATGTGAGATTAAACTTCTGATTTTAAAGTGTAAGGTATATAATTTTTCCTGGAAAACATTTTCATATTCATAGCCTTACATTAAGCCCTTTAAATCAGACACTATTTAATCTCATTTTTGACAAGGAAGAAAAATACTTAGACCTTTTGGATTCTGGTCCACTTTAGTCAAACTGAGTGACCATTTTCTCCTTACCATAATTCAGATCCTTTTTCTGGGACAGATATAGGCCCTCTTCTATAAGATAGAACAACATCTTCAGTCTTCTCTTGTTGTCCTAGTTGACATCCTCAACCTCTCTTGGGCACTTGTTTCCACCACTCTCGGGAGTGGTGACACCATGAACACCTTGGCCGTCAACAACATAATCAGAATTGTCTTCTATCAGAAAATCACAACCATAACCAGATTTGGTCACACATCTGTTGAGCGACATCTTTCGAACACTAATATAATCTTGTCTTAAAATTATTGGATATGTAAAGCACGTACGGGAATAGTAAATAACTATTACGGTGATCGAAAGGATAAACAACAATTACAACAACAAGTTGTCAATCTCTTAATCTTGAATTGGAACTTCAAATCTAGATCTTGTATTCAGAAATACAAGAACATGAACTGCTACACTTGTGGCTTGTAGATCCGCTGAGAATCTGAACGGTTAGAGTCCTTTGAGATTCAAGTTCACACCTGAAACACTTAGCAACCAATTAGATAATCACAACACCACCGGCTGAGTCGAGAGATGACTCTCTGTCTTTAAGACAAGATTGCCCCTGTATATAGGCTTTACGGAAGTGTGGACAATAGTCTCCCAAGATGAAATAATAAACTATCAAGTGTGCAAAGCCTACACAAATTATCCCAGCGAAGAACACGAACAATGAAGATTGCTAAGAGAAGGATTGCTTATCAGAAAAACTGATTTCTTTGTGGTGTTGTTTATATGTCTCTTGTTCTTTTTGTTTATCTATAGAATTGAGCCAAAGGCCTCAATTTATAGGTGTGCAAGATGACATTTCAAATGCCTCATAATGGTATTCAATTGCCATGTAATGGATGACATTTAACCCCCAAGTAATGCAATGGTCCAAGTAATGACCATTATTGGGTGGATTCAATGCCATTGAAACCACCTTAACAGCCAAACCTTTGGGATTCCATCGAGCAAACACTGTTTGGGAAGCGCCGCGGCGCTGCAGCATTAGCGTCGCGACACCGCGACTCCAGAATGCCAAAAGGCCAATTAGCGTTGCGGTGCTGCAAGGGGGCGTCACGACCCAGTCTGGGAGGTGTCGCGACCCTTATCGGCTCCGCGGCCCTTTTTCGACCCGTACCATCTTACACTTCGCACAATCCTTCCTTTGTTTACCAACGTGGAACACTTGTTATTTAGCCAATAACCGTCCATCATTCTATGTCTCAAACATTTCACTTACGTACCAATATCTCTTTCATTAACGAAATTTACGATACTTGGCACTAAGATTGCACGTGTGTGGAAATGACATTTTCGACGTACGGGAGCCTAATTGTTCGAGTCATAAATAATGTGATAAACTTAATTCTACATTAGTAAATTTCCAACAGAAAATAAGGTGGAGACAAGGGGAATTAAATGTTTAAAGGTAATTATGAGCCCAAAGTATGATGATAAGAATAAATATATGAAAAAAATATAAGGAAAAGTAAATATAACATTTTTAAAGGGTACATGGGCAAATATGACCAACAACAACAACATACCCAGTGTAATTCACAAGTGCTATTTATACTATGGCAAGTGTGTCCACAACGATGATGCACACTTGCACCTAAGTTGCTATCGTAGAGTTCTAACACCTTGTTTGGATGGTTGTCACCTATTGTATTGTATTGATATTTTAAATATAAAATTTATTTTGATTAATTAAATTTTATTATATTCTATCGTTAAATTTATAATTATATAAAAATAAAAAATCTTATTTTATATAACAATGTATTTAATATGATTGCATCTTTATCGTCTTTTTTTTTCACTTTGCCTTTGTTAGTTATTTAAAGTTCAAATAATTGATGTATTGTTATGAAATATATTAATGTGAATGTTCATATAGTTCCTTTATTACTCTTCATCATCATGTCCCACCTCTTTCATGTTGTCAAATTCTTAATGGTCTCTCACCTCTTTCATGTATTAAATGTCATGTTTATGACTTATGTCGGTAAGTACCTCTATAAATAAATAGAGACATAATATTCATATATAAACACTTCAACATCTTTAAATGAATAAGAAATCTTTTCTTCTTTTATCTTATATTGTTCCTCTCGTTTTTATTTTCATATTGTTATTTTGAGCTTAATTTTATAACATATAAATTATTATATAATAATAAAAAATGATATAATCTATCTGAATATATTAAAATAATATAATATAATAAATTTTCTATCTGGATTTATGTGATATTTTTTATTTTTTTAAATCACTTCACCATCGATCGGAAAACACACTGTCTCTCTTCATGGCTATCGCCAACGCTTTCTTCACTTGCCTTCGATCGCCGATCTCCGACACCGATTCCGGCGTGTACTCTCCGACGCTGGTGCACACCTCTGCCGTCTTTCACGCATTTTCCAGTTCCGGCGTCGTCACTTCTCGTCGGAGAATGTAAGCTACAAACTTAAACATTTCTCCTTACTTAGAGAAAATGACAAAAATAGTCCCTTATCTTTGATAGTAGGTTCAAATTAATACCTCAAGTATCAACTGAGAAGTATTGATCCTTTATGTTTTCCGAAAGTGAACACTTTTGGTCTCCCTTAGATAATTACCAAACTCTGATTGTTAAATTTAACCGGAACGGTAGAAATAGAAATATTTAACAGGAATTCAAATCTGAAAGTACAGATTTTGTAGTTTATATTATTTTTGGTCTATTTTAAGAGTGTAGTGCAACTTTTTGACGTGCAATTTATATTATTTTTGGTATATTTTTGTGTCTAGTGTAGTTCTTTATGTTGTGGTTTCCGGAATTTTGATGATTTTTTTTTTTTGCGTTTCCCGTTTTATTTTTTCATGGTTCCGGTTAAATTTAATGATCAGAGTTAGGTAAATATTTGACCGAGTTGAAAAATGCTCACCTTTGACAAACTTAAAAGGGCCGATACTGCTCAGTTGATACTTAAGTGACTATTTTGAACCTACTACCAAAGATAAGGGACCAATTTTGTAATATTCTCACTTATTTCCTTGTTTCCTGATATATGATTCAGTTTGAACTTTAAAGTATCTCTGTGTGTTTATATGAGTATAAGGTAAACTAAGTTGAAGATCTCGTGTAAAGGTTTGAGCTACATCTTCAAATAATATTTAGCTGAGTAACAAATTTTGATGAATTAAACCTATTTATACATTCGATTCGCTGTTTAATTGAGTAAGTACTGAATTGCCACTTGATTAGTTATGAGGAATCTTCCTGACTGTTTAATTAAGGGAAAATTACAGCCAAATACCATTCGGCCATCTAGTTTGCAAAATATGTACACAGTATATAGGTAGTGTATAGTTTATACTGAATATACATTTACTATAAATACCTATACATATAATATACGTACCTATACACTACCTATACAGCCGAAGTGCATAGATAGTGTATACTTCGGTCATGTTTGGTAAACTAGATGGCCGAAGGGTATAGTTATGTAAGTTTCCCTTTAATTGTTGGTATCTAGAGTAGCACGTGAATGGTCCTTTTTCTTTTTGATTAGTGGAACTGTGGAAGCGAACGATTTTCAGTTATTTAAGTAATTAAATATACGTATGATTGGTGATCTGACAAATTTTAGCTGCTTTGCAGGTATACTGTTTCATGCACTCTTGATAGTCTTGATAGTTTGTCACCAGCATTAGTGAGTTTTGATTATATCTCTTTTGTAGCTAGTTTATGTTAGATATTCATACTGTGATGTGTTAAAGTGATTACTTGAACGGCTAAATCTTTCCTATAAATAAGTATGTGAATCCTCTTTTGTGCATCTTTTCTCATTTGGATAAATTTTGTGCAGTTTTTTTTCCTCACGTAGGTGTAATTTAATTAATTCTATCTTTAAATTTGACTTCTCAGTTTACTGGTTTTCATAGACTGTTATTGAAATAGTTCAAGTACTTTCTCTCATGGATTGTCTTGAGAAGCTCTTAAAGCAGTCAGGAATTTATCCTAGTCCCCAAGGAGCAGGCAAATTTAGGAATTTTAGTACTTCACTTAACTGTGTTGTTGAGGCTTTTAAGTAATTAATCAAATGGAACATGTCCACATCTTCTATATATCTCATAAATCACATTTTGAGTTTTGAGATACTTGTGAAAATGTAAACAAAAACATGGTTGATGCATTTCCAGTGTGATGATGCTTATTCAGAGAAAAAAGGGGAAGCGTGTTGTTAGGTGGTAGATGTTTGACATTCACTTGCATTTGTTAAAATGCATTGCCTTCCGAAGTTGCAACTTGGCAGCTGAAGATAAGTAACAGCCATTTATCAAGGAAACTGCTACTTTTTATCATGTTGGTGGGTGAAAAAAATTGAATGTTCAGTTAAACACTACAATGGCTGATGGAGGATAGTTTAACTGTAGAAACAAGAGCAAGCCATTATTCTCTGAAAGTTCAAAAAAAAAACTAAACTATTCGAGTTTTTCGTTTGTATACCAGCACCATAATTTAGTGATTTCCTGTTAACTTGCAGCAAATATTTGTAATATCACCATTTGTTGGAAATATGATCATATACGGGGTGTGAAATCATTTAGAAATGGTAACATTATTTTTCTTAATCGGATAAATTCCTTAAAAAGAATTAGCAAAATGATATGCTATATATAGTTTTACTGAATATTCATAATCATGACCAAAGAAAAAAAAGAAATGCAGAGATTTGAAAATCTCCTTTTTCTCCGATCATTAGCATCTTTTTTTGTACTTTTCTGACATTTTGCCAGATCATGATAGTGACTATATATTTTCCTTTCAGAAAGACGAGCAGGAGTCTGTTTCTGTTCCTTTGCCAGTTGTTCAGATAATTCAGGATCCTGAATGCGATGCAACCACTGTGGAAATTAGCTTCGGTGATCGACTAGGTCTTCTCATTGACACGGTGAATTCTTTGAACCACCCACCATTCCTAGCCTGTGCATGCCAATGTGCACATGCATGCTTCTCGTTTTCTTCCATATAAATGGATTTTGTGAAGGTTCTTCTCCATCTAATACAGCATTTTGAAGGGGTGGGGGAGATATAAGATATACAACCATGTGAATATGGTCTTCCTTGTCTTAACCATTTCTGCTTGTACATTAATTGAGGACGTTATATACAACAATGCGAATCTGGTCTTCCTTGTTGTCATAACCATTTCTGCTTGTAACATCCGTTGTATGTCGGATCCCATATCCGTTCTGTTAATAATGCTCCGAGAGAGGCCGAGAGATATCACTTCCATTCAGATACTTTCTCCACTGATAAGCACTTGAATGGACTGTCGTCACTATATATTTCTTAAAAAGCAATTGTTTTTTGTCACTCTCTCCTTTTGGTTTCTGGTTTGTGTATTTGTTTACTGGCCACTATCAGTTTTTATCAGATAGAAGTTTATCACGAGTGGAGATTTGGTGGTTAACTATTTAGATGAGACTTGTCTGCTTGCCTTTCACTATTGGTAAACACATACATTATTTTCATGGACTATCTCCTTTTCCAGGGCCGAGTGCTTTTTGTTTTTGCTGTCTTGACTTCTCCTCAAGTATACATAACCAACTAGTTGATCTTGTATGTCGTGCAGATGAAGGCACTCAAAGACTTGGGCTTGGATGTTGTGAAAGGAATTGTTACGACCCAGGATTCAGTGAAAAAGACAAAGTTTCTTATTACACGATTGTAAGTGTGACATGTGCATTGGGATGCTAATACATGGAATTAGATTTTCTGAATTTATGATTTATATTCTTTCGTTCATATTATCAATAAGAAAAGATGATTGCTAATCATTTTGGCTATTTGTTCTTTTTTTCTTCACAAGTTTGCCAATTTTGAGCATTAATCAGTATGGTCTGCAAAATGAAAGTTACGTGACAAAAGCCAATTTGCATATTATTCTTTTTTATCGATTTATTGCTTGCCCTGATACTGATTGATGCTGAATCTTCTCTATAGTATGTTGAAAAATATATGGGAATTGTTGAAGATAAACTCAAATTAGCCGAATTAGAGCAATGATGTTGGATTACATGTTGCATATTTTCAAGGTTGCATAGTTGAAACCCTATTGGTAGATGGAGCAGGGGGTAGGTACGCCTGAATGATTTACCTGTACCATGTATGTCTTGTTATGAAATGATACAGAGATGGAGGATGTCCAGTAGCATACTGTGATGACTACTTGTAATTTTACTCCAAATGTGTTCATCTTTTTTTATGAGAAAGACCTCAGGTGTTACTCCATAGCTTCCCTCTATCTCCAGTTGACGATATCCCTCCATGTCTGTCTTTTGGCATATGCCACTATATTTTTAGCTTAAATGCCATCTATTGTTGCTTTCCAGGGATACCGGGCGCAAAGTTGAAGATCCTGATTTATTGGAGAACATTCGTTTGACCATAATCAACAACCTTATCAAGTATCATCCAGTATGTAAACTTCCCTTCTCTAGGAACATCTAGAACCTACACATGCCATTCTGATTGATCTATCCTGTGATAGAATAAGTGTTCATGTTTTCATATTCCTTAGTTTGCTACTGCAACCCTTTAAAGTAGAATGTTTTATGTTTATCAGGAGTCCAGCGAGCGGCTTGCTATGGGTGAGACTTTTGGAATAAAAGCACCAGAAAAGAAGGTGAGACATTCAGACAATTTAGTTGTTTCCTCTCTTCATCCCAGGGCCTCTCTTCGTCAATACAACAATTATGCCTCAATCCTAAGCTAGCTAGGGTCGGATATATCAAACTTGTTTGGACATCAACATGCTTACAAAATTTCAAGTATTTTGCAGCTATTCTTGATATAGATGTTTTTGATATTATCAAATTGTTTGTTAATGAACTACTACTACTACTACTACTACTATAACTTAATTATCAATATTATTATTATTTATTATTATTATTTCTTATATGGTGTTGGGGGGAGCCATCTAAATAAAACAATTTTTGCACTTCCCTATGCCCCTTCAAATGCATGTGAGCTACTTTTGGTTCTATTCTTTGGATGAATGAAGGAGATCCATCATTCTCACTATCTTCTAGACTTCATGATAACTGCTGTTCCACTTTTGATGTCAAATAACTATTTTGCACTTGAAAAGGGTGTGCATATAGATAAACTTTGGTCTGTTGACAAAATTTTAAATGTGTGTCAAGAGAAGTAGATATTGGGAGAAATAGATGGAAAAGCAACGGGCAATGTTTCAGGTTGTGAAAATATTTTTGTGGTGTCTTGGGAACACTTTAGATTTCTTATCCATCTGTGGGTTTTAGTTCCTGTGCTATAAGGTGGCTTTCCATAGAAATCTGGTCACACTGTACCAGTTGTCATTTCACTGTGAGATTTTAATTCTGCTTGCATATTCTTTGAGGGAAAACTATGACTACATAGGGTACTCTACCTTCTGACTCCCGTACAATTTGTCTTTCGTCCTTGTGATATCTTTAGAATTGTCAATACTTAAATAGCGGACATATGTTATAATTGTATGACTAGAGGTTGGCTTAGTGGTTAAGGGGATTCAAAATTTACCTTGAGCTCCGAATTCAAATCCCAAACACTGCATTTCCCTGTCTTTCCTTCCGAGCCGAGGATCTACCGGAAACAACCTCTCTACCTCACAAAGGTAGGGGTAAGGTCTGCATACATCTTACCCTTCCCCACTTGTGGGACTACACTGGGTATGTTATTGTATGTTTCAATAGTAACTTCCTCGGGGAATGCTTGCTGCTTCCTCACCCATGCCTTCTGTTATTTTGTTGTGCTAGGTGGAAATTAATGACCTTGAAAGCTTAAAAGATTTCCTTCAATACCAGTGCATTTTGTTACCCTTGGTAATTTCTCCTCAACCTTTTCGAGTGTGCCTAATAAACTTGTGCTTTTGCTACATGGCAGCCTGATGTTGATATCGCAACTCATATACATGTCAAGGATGATGGACCTAAGAGGAGGTAGCATCTTATGACTGCTGTTTTTCATATGGTTCACAGTTACCACTAATCAATTAGTTTAATGTTGATGAGCATTTGAAACCGGTGATACGACACATACTGACTTGCTTGTTCTTGTGGTTATTTCAGTATGCTGTATGTTGAAACAGCTGATCGGTCTGGTTTGCTGATTCAAGTCGTCAAAATAATGGCTGATATTAACATTGATGTTGAATCAGCAGAGATTGATACAGAAGTAAGCTTCTTGCAGAAGTGTGTCTTACATTCGCTATCCAAAAAAGAAGTGTACTTTACATTCTTCCATGTTATTTTCCTTATCTTTAATTTACCCTCAACTTCTTGAAAATGTATAGGGTCTAATTGCGAAGGACACTTTCTATGTCAGCTACAGAGGGGCAGCATTGAATAGTTCTTTGTCTCAGGTAACATACAGTTATGAAGCGTTTCTACAATCATAGCAGTATTTCTTTATTGGGGCATCTTTTCATGGTTTATAACTAAGACCTCTCATAAAGCAGCGTAGCTTAAAACTAAATATCGTCCATTTCCCTTCATTTTTTTCCTGTTGCTAACGTGTCTTTCTCAATATGTCAAGTGGTCAGTGGTCAACAATGTAAACATGGGGAACACTATGGTGAATTGATGTAGCTAACAAAAATGCTAATGAGGTTTGACAAGGATATAGTAAGCAAAACCTGGAGTTTATACTGAGCAGTTAAATTAACCTTTTCATTGGGTGTGCTAACAATTTCTCTGAGTCTCTTTCTTATCATAGTGGTGTCCTCTTCGCTATCATTAAATCCATCTTTGAACCTGCAGGTGCTTGTAAATTGCCTGCGCTACTTCCTTAGGAGGCCTGAAACAGATGAAGATAGTTACTAGCTAACGAGCATCCTCGTATGTACACTTATATGTATAACCTTGTCTGCCAATCAATGCCAGGGCTTGATTTATCTCCACATTGTCATGTAACATATTATGTCCGTTCACTGATTGAGTCGTAATATATGTGATGCATTTGTGACTCTCCCTTCTCGTCATGAATAACCTGAACAAACTGACAGGACTACTGTTGTCATGTAGAATGTGCACAATTTCTTTCCATTGTCCTATCTATCGAATGTAAAAAATCCCTGTAGTGGAATCAGAAGACATGGCAGTTGTATTTTGTTTTTGCTGTTGGTGAAGGATGAAAGCTCGAGTGTATTAAATATAACAAACTAGAAAGAGCAACTTGATTAGTTTCAACAAGGACTACGACTAAGCCTCTTTCACCAGATAAAATTGCATTGTCGAAAGTTTGCCCGAACACCACAAAAGGAAATGGCATTGGCATGCATGATTGTTGTCAACCTACTTGTCTTCAAGCTGCCCAGTCAATCTGGATTCAATGAAAACTTCATAGCGACGTCTAGTCTCACGCCAGCCAGCCCTGTGCACGGGCATTTTTACAAAGAACAATCTGATCAATTCCAGTCATGGGTGAAGCTAGGGTACCACAACGAATTCATCCAAAAAACCTTTGACTTCTTTGTATGTTTACTTTTTTATATCTTGAATTCCTTTAATAAAAAATTTGGCTCCGCCACTTTCAGTAGTAAGCGACTAAGCCCCTTTTGCTAGATAAAATGACATTGATAACAACACGATTGGTTGTTGTCAAGTTACTTGTTTTCAAGTACACGGTTGATCCGGATACAATCGAACCTTCATAGTGACGTCTAGTCTCAGCAGCCTCGTGCACGAGGGGTTGTTGTCATTATCATGAAATTAAATTGCTCAAAAGCCACTTTATGTGGCATATGCTTACAAGAATATTGCTTCTTTTTTTCTTCCCCCCTCCCCGTTCAACTCCCACAGCTCCTCACATGTTCCAAAAAGTTTCTTACTTATTCTCATATATTCTTTAGTATTACCCAGAAAAAAAAGCGGTGGGGGTGGGGGGAGGGGGGAGCTGTGGAAGTTGAACCCATAACATATTTTGTATGATAAATTCACAGTTTTTGCTACTATTACTAAAACAAAAGGTCAAAAAGTGACCATCTAGGTGGAAGGAGTTTAGAGGGGCAGTGGTGGAATTGTATCCACCTATACCATTATAGAGTTGTTAGTACTGATGATCATCCACTCCACTACCAGAAATTTCTGAACAATGAATTTTGGTCCCCTTTAGATATTTTTAGCGCAAGAATGTTGTCATCATACCCTAAGTCTTGGCAAGTAGAGTTAGATAAAAAATAATCGATACCCGGTGAAATAATCGAGATATATACAAGTTGGCTGACATCATTGTTATAGAAAAAGAAGGAAAAGGAATGTCCATCATGGAGCATTATCAATTGTTATTATTTTCTTTTGCCTTTTGGGGTGGTTAGTTGGGAAAACATGGCTATATTATACCAACCTGTCTTTTAATTTAAGAAAAAAATAATTCCTTTTCCTGTGGACCTTATTTTAAATTCATCACCTTTTGCAGAAACATGGCAAACCACTGTCCTCCATTGCTTAGTTCACAAGCAAAATCCTTGCTTGTGAAGCACAACATTGTCCTTAATAATTATTACTCCTATAAAAAGAAAACTTTTCTCAGTTTAAATTCCATATATATATTTCTCAACAGTACGCCAATTATTTGATTTGGATCATTCTCTAGGTTTCAATTTTCTTTGCTAATTATACATTTTTGTGTGTCTGGATTAGTCAAGGTTGAAAGTTGAAACCATAGCCTCTTTTAAAGTTTCCAGCTTTTTCATTCTTGAATATTGATCCTCTACAATGATTCCTTCTCAAATGAAAGTTTTTCTATTTATTTTTCTTCATATGATCCTGATCCAGTCAAGACTATTGCATACCAAGAACAGAATTCTCTTCAATATTCCTTTCTTGCAAGAATTCATCGTTGGTCACAGTCGAAGATTTTATCTATTCGGGTATTAAAGATCCCGGAAACTTTAAGCATACCGGATTTTCATCCATCCCAGTCTTTCCTGGGCTGAACACATTAGGCATGTCATTTGTGCGTGCTGATTTTGACGGTGGTGGTGTCAACGCTGCCACATTTTCATCCGAGAGCAACAGAGACTGCATTCGTGCTCGAGGGCAAGATTTATTCGGGGTTTGTTGATTCCGGGAACAGAGTTTTTGCCAAGGTTCTTGAGAAAGGAAAAGTCACGGTGTTTTCAAAAGGTTTAGTTCATTTCCAGATGAATGTTGGCGACTACTCTGGGGAGCTTTAACAGCCAAAATCCTGGATTAGCGAAAATTCCATCTGCTGTTTTTTGGGACAGGAATCAAAGAGGAGCTCTTGATGAAGACTTTTGGATTGAGTAATTGAGGAAGAAGTTTGTTCCTCAATAGCTGGGGTTTAAATTATAGGAATATATGTAGTTTCTGTGTTTCATCTCTCTTCTTCTGTATTCAGTAATGCAACTAAATTACCTTAGTTCCAAAAAGATGTACCTCTCTATAATAATAATAATTCTTTATAACAATATTTCACTATAACAATCATTCTTTTTGGAATTGATATATCATGTTATGTTATACTCCATTATATGTTTTCTATGACAACATTTCGCTATAGCAATCAAAAAAACAAAATCGTTATAGAGATGTTTGACTGTAGTTCTAAAGGTTGCAAATTGCAACATAAGCATACTGAGGGGATTTCTTAAAGTTCTGATGGTGAAGAAGCTGAAATTCACGTTCGTATGTAGGTAAAAAATGATGCATCAAATTGATTAGTTTAGGTCGAAACTGTTCTACAAGATCCCGGAAAAGAGAAATGTAGGCATTCCTATCTTTTATAATAACAGAATTTATCAAGTATTTTGTTGTCTTCCAAGAGATATAGTTCTGCTTTTGGTCATATACTTGTCTACATCAGAATGTGAAAAAGGGAAGGACCATTGTTTCAAAGGAAAAAGCTAAAAGGGTAAAAGCAAGCATGCTGCTGTCATATTGATAGACACCATCATTTTGACCAATGTTCAAGCTGTTAAAGTTCAAAGTTTCTTCCCCACAAGTGAAGAGATGATGAAATATACTTAGAGATAATTACGGTCCAATGCCTTTCGGTGATCTAATTTACAAAATAGCCAGCAAATGTAAAGGTTTTGTATATTAAGTTTAGTTATACATATTGTATACATAAATATACATATAATATACTAATAATATATTTTGGTTAGCGCCTGTAATTAATTTCAGAAAATGGGTCATAAATGAAAAAAACCAAATATTTATGGTCCGGATGAAAGGGAAAATCAGCCCATGATTTTGTATGTACAAAACTACTTAGACTTCATGAACTAGTGTTCTTAAAGGCTCGTCTTAGGCACGCTTAAGTGTTGAAGTTACGTACATAACAAGTTGTGTGCTTCACCTCGCTTAAGCAGGGCTTTAGTGCCGGCACCACTGCTAAGGTGTGTGGTTCATCGCCCCGGGCTTATAAATGTTTCACCTAATTGACTTTGGAGCTTTTCTTCACTTTCGCCTTTGATAAAATTGGGACTAACACAGTATCTCACATTCAGAAACATCAGTTGTTTACGTAGGATCCTTGTGATACAACATTAAACACTCAGCCCTAAAGTACAATGCTGGAAGTGGAAACATCAAGCAAGAATAAAAAGGAACAACTCAACATTGAAAATAAGCCATCTCAAAGATGACCTCCTAAGCTATAGCAATACTACATCTTACTAACTAGAGCATGACATTAAGCATTTCGTTCCAAGTATCAGGTACTCCAGGAAGACACCAATGGCTACAATCGGATTTATAGTCTCCTAAGTGCTGCTTACCTGTTTGGCTAACAAACTTACTATAGACAGAAGGATGCCCGTCTCTTCGAAGAGCTGTCATTGTTGTTATATTCTGGAAAAATACCGGAAAACTCATCCTTCTTAACACCTCTTTTAGCACCAACAATGGTTCTGGTACATGCGGATGGCTAAAGAACTCTAAAGGCTCCCTCTGGTTGAAGCATTTCCATCCATTTTCCCTAATGAATCATAGTAAAAGACACGAAATCAAACATTCATAACTGAAACTTAACACGCATTCTATCATGAAGCAATGTTGGATAGAGAACTCCATATTTTCAGAAATGCGGTGCTCTGTCTGTTCCATTTTATATGGCAATATTTCCTTTTTAATTTGTTCCAAAAAGGATGACACCTTTCTTCAGAAAACTCTTCAACTTTAAACTTCTCATTTTACTCTTATTGATATACTCTTAGAGTCATCGAAATGTCATGACATATTTTAGATCACAAATTTGAAGGGTACTTTTAGTATGTGCCATAAGACTTTTTTCGTTCGCAGATTTCGTGTTCAGTCAAATACTGTCATATGAAAAGAAACGGCGGGAGTAATTAAGATGAGTACCTGTTATGTCGAGGAGACATGCTTCTGAACAAAACTCGAGTTTTCCGGGGATCAAGATTCAAGTCTACCCATTTAGCCCATGTCATAAGTCCTTTCTCATAGGCAACCATTGGGTGCATATTTCTATAGAAACTGTTTCCTTCCATGATCAAATCCCACCTGAGGTTCAAGTTAAATGGTTCAATAGACTCTATATGCCATGACCTCATAAAGATATTTCCTTCATATTTATACTAGTTTTTCGAGTATATTCAAGAATCATAGGAGAGGAGAAAGGGTAAAAAGAAAATGAAATTTAACTTACGAACTATATTTATCGGAATGAGTCCACCAATGAGCTGAATCGAAAACAAGAACATCAGCTCCTCTCCAATATTTTGCATTCTCTTCAATCATGTTCAGATGCAATATTCTCTTATTTTCTGGTCCTTTCTTCAGTTCCACCAAGAAAGGAGCCCAGCAGAACACTATTGTTGTCTCAAAATCCTTTAAAAACACCAGTCAACTATCAGTTAGCTAGTTTTTAAACTTTTGTACGTTTGTCAATTACAATAGAGTTTAACTTCTATACACTTCCAGAGTAAAAGAACTTTGATGTTATCGGATAGCTACAAGTAAAAGCTATCACCATAGCATAGAAGGCCATAGTAGGGCCAACATAGGTTATTGTTTTTCTAGCCATAGGGATAACAGATTGAACTAGACAAACAAGAGACTCTCATTGATTCCTCATTATAGAATCACCAACAAGCATAATTCTCTTCTTCGTCATCCTTCCAAGAAATTCCAATGCATTAAACCTACATTCACCAAAAAGTTACAACCATCATATGTATAATTTCCAACAATTCAACAAAAAAAAAGGAGAAAGGTCAAAAGCACCGAAATATATCTTAACTTTACCCTCCTTTATACTTCAGGTCATTCATATACTCACAATTCGCAAATTGTCTCGTATTTGCCCTTGATTTTAACTGAGCTCCACTTTAAACTGGGTGAATTTTATGTGACAAATACTTCGAGTCAAATGTTCAAATTTAGTTCTCTACTTTTGGGTAATTGTTTAAACTGTTGGTTACAATGGTGTAGGAAACGGAAATAAGTAACTGCTAAGTATTACAACACAATGAAATTACAACAATCTGAAATTTCAATAAGTTGGAACAAGAAACTGGAACAGTTTTGATATGTTGAGTCGAGTGAAGACACTTTGTCTTTAAGACAAGATTGCCCCGTATATATCATTTCTACGTTCAGGACAATAGTCTCCCAAGATAAAACAACTCAAAAAATGAGCAAAGGAAACTCAAGTGTTACTTTGAAGAATTTTGAGTAATGAAATGATGCTCGAAAGTAGTAGGAAGAATCTGATTTCGTTTTTATGTTCTTTGTTGTCTCAACAATTGGCAAAGGCTTCATTATATAGTTGTAAGGAGAGGACCTACCAACTGCCCACATAATTGTTGTTACTGGCCAAGTAATGACAATTATGGAGGTAGTAATTCAGCCAAAATTAATGGTGAATTGATGTGCAATGGATTAGCTTTTAGGGAGAGTTATTCAGCCAAAATAAATAAATGACTGAATTGAGTGCATATTAATGTTGGTTAACGTTCCAAAACCCAATAGCAAAAGCACAAGTTCTCTGCCCAATTTAACTTACTAGAAACTTCAGAGACCAAACTGTAAATATGAAGCAATTTTGGTCCAAAAAGATAATACCAGAAGAAGCCCACGACCCACGACCCGAGTGTGGGCTTATCCTCAAACCGAAGCACATCTAGGTCCTCCCTCCTTTAAACACATGGGATACCCCTTGGGGTCCCAAACCCCAAGCCAATTTTGAGACTTATAAGCTAAACAAATCTTTCTAAACCCACCGATGAGAGAGGATTGGTCTAAATACCATATTTTTTCATGCTTCAAACACCTCACTTCGTGAACCAATATCTCTTTCATTTCTCAATGAAATTTGACGATCCTTGGCCTTACGGTCATCTACTTACTTAGTAGATTATGCACGTGTGAAGAACCAAAGTTTCCAACATGCGGAACACTGGTGTTTAAGTCATTAAAGATAGTTGGACGCAACTCCCAGCAAAGGAAAATTTCCAACAATCCCCTCTTGAAAGAGATTTTGGCGCACTCACATGGTGCTTTTTTTTTCTTTTTCCTTTTCAACAATATTTCAGCGGACCGATGTTGCATAAAGAGAGGTAGCTTCAGCTTTGAACCTTCCATAGTTAAATTCCATCGGACTTACTTACTGTGAGGTGAACGTGATGTCTTGAACCATCAGTGTTTAATGTAAGCCAAGTCAATAGTACCAACACAACAAATTCTCTTACTCTTTTCTTCGTAATGTTTTGTCTGTTGTGGCCGTAGACAACTTCTTGGATTCTTAAGTGCGTTCATTTGAGGCGGCCTGTCCTCACACTTAAATAGGTGGTCTCCTACAAGGTATCCTGCTATACCCTACTTCACAAGTGTTAGGAACCATTAAAAGTTTCCCCAAACCTAACCTCAACTGTTGATGATCATTAAAGGTTTTGAAAACTTAACTTTTATCCACGCTGCAGATAACACTTAACGTCTATTGCGGGAACCGCTTTGGATTTGGTGTTTCTTTACAAAAATCACTATCCGAAGTGCTCATGCTTCCACTGAAGCGATCAACTGAACCTTTACAGCTTAGTTTTCCCATTGAACCAAATTCCATGGATCTCCAGTCAGTAAGGTTGGGTTACCACCTTATTGGTCCTTATACTTTGGGTTTTAAGCCCATTCCCCTAGATAGGCAGAACATCTGATCCTTGGGTAAGCCCTTTGTCAGCGGGTCTAATATATTATCCTTTGACTTTATGTAATCAATGGATATTATACCCGTTGTGATCAGCTGCCTGACGGTTTTATGCCTCCGTCGAATATGACAAGACTTGCCATTGTACATAGCATTCCGTGCCCTTCCTAGAGCCGACTGGCTGTCGCAATGGATCATTACAGAAGGTACGGGTTTGTTCCAACACTGAACATCCTCTAAGAAGTCATGAAGCCACTCAACTTCTTCTCCTGCTTTATCTAAAGTGATAAACTCCGATTTCATTGTGGATCGGGCAATGCAAGTTTGCTTAGAGGATTTCCAAGACACAGCCCTACCATCAATTGTAAATACATACCCACCGGTGGACTTGGTGTTCTCTATATCAGATATCCAGTTTGCATCACTTACCCCTCTAGTACAACTGGATATCTCGAATAATGTAACCCGAAAGTTAACGTATGTTTCAGGTATTGTAATACCCGATTCAATGCCTTCCAGTGATCATCACTCGGGTTACGGGTAAACCTGGCCAACTTATTAACTACATAAGCAATATCAGGTCGGGTGCAGTTTGTTATGTACATCAAACTACTGATCACCTGTGCATATCGCTCCTGGCATACGGGTGCACCATGATTTTTATCAAGCTTTTGATTTCTATCCATTGGTGACTTTATCGGCGAACTGTCAAACATCTCGAACTTTCTTAAAACATCCTCGATGTAGTGAGACTGAGATAAGACCAGTCTGTCAGACGTCTTAGAGATTTTTATCCCTAAGATGACATCTGCGATACTCATATCCTTCATGTCGAAGCATTGTTTTAACATGTTCTTAGTCTCTAGGATTACCCTAGGACTGCTTCATGTGATCAACATGTCATCTACGTACATGCATATCATGATGAATGAGTCAGAGTTACCTTTCGTGTAGACACATTTATCACACTCATTAATGGAGAAACCCTTTGATAGTAAAGTACTATCAAAATTTTTGTGCCATTGCTTCGTGGCTTGTTTCAGCCCGTACAGAGATTTGACAAGCCGACAGACTTTATTCTCTTTCTCTTGAACCACATACCCCTCGGGTTGGTCCATATAAATTTCTTCTTCCAAATCACCATTTAGGAAGGCTGTCTTAACATCCATTTGATGTATCTCAAGGTCACGCAAAGCTGCGATCGCAATGAATACTCGTATGGATGTCATCCGAGATACCGGGGAGTACGTGTCAAAGTAGTCAAGACCTTCTTTTTGCCGATAGCCCTTGACTACCAACCTGGCCTTGCACTTATCTATAGACCCATCTGCGTTATACTTCCGTTTGAGTATCCATTTACACCCCAACGGTTTATTTTCCAGAGGAAGATCAACCAACTCCCAAGTATGGTTATGCAGAATGGAGCCTATTTCACTCTCAATAGCTTCTTTCCAGAGCGGTGCCTCTGGAGTTGACAATGCTTCAGCAATTGTCCTTGGTTCATCATTAACCATATAAGCTACAAAGTCAGGAGCGAATGATTTATCCTTCCTTGCCCTTTTACTTCGCCTTAGTTCCATTTCTGGAGTCTCCGAGTTCTGAGATTCTAGAATACTAGATTCCGGATATTCATCCACCTCGAGATCCACTAGATCTGAACCATCTAGACCCGGGCCGCCAACGACTCCCGATTCTTGAGAGCTTTGTTCACAACTTCGTTTGCGAGAGGTTATGTCTTTTTTCATTCTAGGAAAGGTACCTTCAAAGAATTGAGCATTCCTTGATTCCATGATTGTACCCCCGTGGATATCTGGAATATCTGACTTATGCACTAAGAAGTGATAAGCACTACTGTTATTTGCATATCCGATGAATATGCAATCTACAGTCTTAGGCCTAATCTTGACCTGTTTTGGCTTGGGTACTTCAACCTTTGCCAAACAATCTCACACCTTTAAATATTTATAGGTGTGTTTCTTTCCCTTCCATGATTCATATGGAGTTTTGTCCTTACCCTTATGAGAGACTCTATTAAGAATCGTATTAGCGGTAAGGACGGTTTCTCCCCACATGTTTTGGGAAAGACCGAAATTGATGAGCAAGACATTTATCATTTTCTAAAATGTGTGGTTCTTGCATTCCGCCACACCGTTCGATTGAGGTGACTATGGAGCCGTCGTTTGATGAACAATGCCTGATTGGGCACAATATTCCTCAAATGGCGCTACATACTCTCCCCCTCTATCTCCACGAATGGATTTAATCTGTAGGCTTAGTTGGTTCTCAACTTCTGCTTTGTAACGTCGGAACGCTTCAAAGGCTTCATCTTTACTTTTCAACAAGTAAAGGTAATAATACCTTGTGCTATCATCAATGAATGTCACAAAGTACTTGTTCTCCCCTCTAGTTTGTGCGATATTCAAATCACATATGTCTGTGTGAATAAGTTCTAGAGGAGCGGTATTCCTTTCGACGGATCGAAAAGGAAGCTTGGTGAGTTTTGTCTCTACGCATACCTCACACTTATGTTGAGGGTTTACGTCGATAGACGGCAACAACTTCAACTTTACCAACCTTTGGATGGACTTGTAGTTAACATGTCCTAATTTATGATGCCATAAATTAGAAGACTCAAGCAAGTAAGAAGAAGCTTCAACTTTATTACTTGGACGCATTACAGACATAGCGTTAAATTTGAATAGGCCTTCACAGACGAAGCCTCTCCCCACAAAAGTGTCATTCTTAGTGAGTACAAATTTGTTGGATTCAAATACTAGCATAAAACCAGCATTAACCAATAAAGGTCCTGAAATTAAATTTCTCCTAATCGCAGGGACATGCATCACTTCCTTCAGAGTGAGCTCCTTTCTAGAAGTCATCTTCAGGACTACCTTTCCTACCCCCAGCACGTCAGAGGAAGCGTTGTTGCCCATGAACAGCTTTTTATCGATGACCGGTGTATACGTAGAGAAGGTATTTCTGTTGAAACAGATGTTTCTGGTAGCACCTGTGTCCATCCACCACTGCATGGGATTCTCAACCAGGTTTGCTTCAAGCACCACCGCCGAGAACTCCTCAATCATGTCATCCATGAGCGTGTCCTTGACGACGTTAGCATGCGCCTTGTCTTTCTGTTGTTGCTCAGTCTTGAGCTTGTGGCATTCCTTGATCTTATGACCAGGTTTTCCACAGTGGTGACAGTTACATCTGAACATCTCTGTTGCGTGGGTCTTGCCGTCTTTTTGGAACTTCCGCTTCTTGCTTGGGTTCCTTTTGGCCTCAGCCAGATTTGTCTTTGCCTCAACAGGTTGTGTACCCTAGGCAAGACCTTCTTATTATCTTCCTGAATTTGGAGTTTGATAATAAGCTCTTCAAAGGTAATCTCCTTTGTCTAGAGTTTTAAGTAACTCATTCCACGAAGGAGGTAACTTTTCAATCAGCGATGCAATCAAAAACTGCTTATTTGGTTTCATTCCTTCTAAATCCAGGTGATGTAGAATCATTTGGAATTCCTAGACTTGGGACATCACTATCTTACAATCCACCATTCGAAATTTTAGAAATTTTCCAATGATGAATTTCTTAGTACCTGCATCTTGTGCGTTGTACTTTTGCAGTTTTTCCCACAGCTCTTTGGCGGTGCCAACAGTGCAATACACCGTGTAGAGAGAGTCTGCCAAGCAGTTCAATATGTAATTCTTACACATGAAATCACTATGATTCCATGCATCAAGAACCATTTTCATGCCATGACATGGATACCTAGGCCCCCTCCACCCGTTTTAGAAGGCGAAGGGTCCATTTCATCTCCAGCTTGTGGAGGATCTTCTGTTAGGAAACATGACATTCTCATAACAGTCAAGTAGAACAACATCTTCTGCTGCCATCTCTTAAAGTTTGAGCCCATAAATTTTTCAAGGCGTTCATGGTGGAATGTGGAGGGTGGAGCAGTAAAGGCAGCAGACGTGCCTTGGGCAACAGTGGGGAAGGCAGACGAGTTGTTGCCTTGAACAGTAGCAGCAGTGGCATCAACAATGTTTCCAGTCATGTTAAAGCAGTTATAACAAGCACAATCTTGTCTTAAACTTGTTGGTTACAATGGTGCAGGAAACGAAAATAAGTAACTGCTAAGTATTACAACACAATGAAATTACAACAATCTGAAATTTTAATAAACTGGAACAAGAAACTGAAATAGTTTTGATATGATGAGTCGAGTAATGACACTCTGTCTTTAAGACAAGATTGCCTCGTATATATCATTTCTACATTCTGGACAATAGTCTCCCAAGATAAAACAACAACTCAACAAATGAGCAAATGAAACTCAAGTGTTACTTTGAAGAATTTTGAGTAATGAAATGATGCTCGAAAGTAGTAGGAAGAATCTGATTTTGTTTTTATGTTCTTTGTTGTCTCAACAATTGGCAAATGCTACATTATATAGTTGTAAGAAGAGGACCTACCAACTTCCCACATAATTGTTGTTACTGGCCAAGTAATGACAATTATGGAGGTAGTAATTCAGCCAAAATAAATGGTGAATTGATGTGCAACGGATTAGCTTTTAGGGAGAGTTATTCAGTCAAAATAAATAAATGTCTGAATTGAGTGCATATTAATGTTGGTTAACGTTCCAAAACCCAACAGCAAAAGCACAAGTTCTCTGCCCAATTTAACTTACCAGAAACTTTAGGGACCAAACTGTAAATATGAAGCAATTTGGGTCCAAAAAGATAATACCAGAAGAAGTCCACGACCCATGACCCACAACCCGTGACCCGTGACCTGAGCCTGGACCGGACGGGCGGGCGGCGGCGGCGCGCGTGTGGGCTTATCCTCGAACCGAAGCACATCTAGGTCCTCCCTCCTTTAAACACATGGGATATCCCTTGGGGTCCCAAACCCCAAGCCAATTTTGAGACTTATAAACTAAACAAATCTTTCTTCCCCCACCGATGAGGGAGGATTGGTCTAAATACCACACATTTTCATGCTTCAAACACCTCACTTAGTGGACCAATATCTCTTTCATTTCTCAACGAAATTTGACGATCTTTGGCCCTACGGTCATCTACTTACTTAGTAGATTATGCATGTGTGAAGAACTGAAGTTTCCAACATGCGGAACCCTAATGTTTAAGTTATTAAAGATAGTTGGACGCAACTCCCACCAAAGGCAAATTTCCAATATAAAGTACCTTCCATTATAATTTACGTTAGAGCTCTGTCAGTGCCAAGGGAAAATACGAGACAATTTGACAACACAAAGGTATCCCAAAGTATTAAAAGAAAATGTAGCTCATGCATGAAACTGAAAGAAATAATCTCTTTATTATTTTCATTAATGAAAGAGTATATATACAATTTATAATTTTCATAATAAGAAAATTATATTCCTACTCTAATCCCAAAATCTTACTCTACTTGTACAATAATTATACAATTATGGTAAGTGTACAACTCTAATTTAATTAGAACTAAAACTACCGAAAATAGGCCATTAATCTGTGATATACACGGTATGAATATACCATGTATACCACAGAAAATATAACCAAGAAATAGTGATATACAGGCCATTGTCCGTGATACACACGTTGTTTATCACAGGTATTTATGACACCCCCGCAGTCATAGTGCGCGGTCTTCGTACGCTGAGACTGTCCCTAAAATCTTCAAATAGCATCTATGGAAGGCCCTTGGTAAATATGTCAGCAATTTGATACTTGGATGGGACATGTATGATGCGTACTTGTCCACGAGCTACCTTTTCTCGAACAAAATAGATATCCATTTCAAATATGTTTAGTGCGTTGATGTTGAACCGGATTGCTAGAAAGGTATATAGCACTAACATTATCACAATAAACCAAGGTAGCTTTGTGAACTGGAAAGTGAAGCTCTAAGAGGAGATTACGGAGCCAACATGATTCAGAAACCACATTAGCCACCCATCGATACTCGGCCTCTACACTAGAGCGGGATAAGGTAGTTTGTCGCTTGGCAGACCATGAGACCAAGTTATCACCAAGGAACATACAATAACCAGAAGTAGAGCGTCTGGTGTCCGGACATCCACTCCAATCAGCATCTGTATATGAGACAAGTGTAGCCGTCGATGAAGGATATAAGTGTAAGCCATAGTCAAGTGTCCCCTGGATGTATCGAATAATGCGTTTGAGCCCATTCATGTGCTCAATCCTGGGATCATGCATAAGCAAGCACACCTGTTGCACGACATACGTAATATCTGGTCTCGTGAAAGTAAGATACTTAAGGTCCCCTGCAAGACTGCGATACCGGGTCGGATCCTCATAAGGTGAGCTAGCCGCAGCACCCAGCTTAGATTTAGTATCAACTGGAGTGGAAGTAGACTTGCATGAGGACATACCAATGCGCTCAATGATCTCAGATGCATACTACCGTTGTGATAAGAATAACCCACCTGCATGACGAGTGACAGATATCCCCAAAAAGTAACTCAAGGGCCCCAAGTCTTTCATAGCAAACTCAGAGCTGAGCATTGTTATGATAGACCAATGCAAAGCATCAGAAGAGTCAGTAAAGATAATATCATCCACATATAATAGTACATAAGACAGTGAAGTACCACGATGATATATGAACAATGAGTTATCAGACCTGTTGTGAGAAAATCCAATAGTCGAAACATAATATGCAAATCTCTTATACCAAGCCTACGGGGCCTACTTAAGCCCATACAAGGACTTCTTCAATAAACAGACATGATGAGGATATTTGGGATCTCAAAAACCCAAAGGTTGATGCGTGTAAACTGTCTCCTTAAGATCATCATGTAAGAAAGCAATCTTCACATCCAACTGATGAATGGGCCATGCCTTCGAAAGAGCCAGGTTGAGCACAATGCGAATGGTAGCCGGCTTGACCATCAGACTAAATGTCTCACCATAATCTACACTAACCTATTGAGTCTAACAATCACCTACAACACGAGCCTTATGCCTCGCAAAAGAACCGTAAAAGTTTTCTTTATGAGTAAAAATCCATATAGACCGAATAATATTAACACCAGAGGGACGGGGTACCAACTCCCACGTCTTATTATCAATAAAAGCATTATATTCGTCGGTCATAGCAATTTTTCAATTTCGGTAATTTAAAGCAGACACAGAATTACGGGGTAGAGGGGATTTAGAGACATTAGAATGGAGATTAAAATGTTTTTTCGGTTTAAAAATACCTTGTTGACTATGAGTAACATGCTTATGACTCAGGGGAGAATTAGGTGGATTTTGGGAAACACGGGATTGGGTGACGGACTGGCCAGCAGGCCCAAAACTGGAAGCAGTAATCGGTGGTGGACCGAGAACTGGAACTGGCCCAGAAGAAGGGACATAAATGTGCTGAGTATTCAGCCCAATTGCTGGTGGGCTTGGCAGAGGCGTAGGGACAGTAGAACCAGCGGGCAGTGGGCCCACTGGCGGATAATGGGTGCGGGACAAGTCCGATAAATGGTGGATGATATATGGGGAGACATCGTCATCTAAAAAATTATACGAACTAGGCACGGGACTACTCACTTTAGCAAACGGAAATTGAGTTTCATCAAAAATAACATGGCGACTAATGATGATTTTATTAGATGATAAATCAAAACATTTGTAACCACGATGATTAGACGGAAAACCAAAAAATACACAAGGGGTAGAACAGGCCTAAAGTTTGTTAATTGTGGTTGACGGAAATAGTGGATAACACAAGCACCCAAAGACCTTAAGATGGGAATACGATGGAGTCTTATTATATAAGATTTGAAGAGGGGATGAATATGTCAAACCTTTGATAAGAAATATGTTAAAAAGATAAGTAGTCATTTGTATAGCGTGATGCCTAAAGGAAGGGGGTATGGAAGCATGGACCATTAAAGTTCGGACAATATTATTAATGATACAAATTTTTCATTCGGCTTTCTCATTTTGTGAGGAAGTATGAGGACAAGAGAAATGAAAAATTATGTCATTAGCGTCACAAAAATCCCGAAATAACCCATTATCACATTGTATATTTTTTATTTTCCGATTGAACTGGGTACGGATGAATGCTCTAAATTTTAAGAATGTGGAAAAAATTTGTGATTTTTTCGCTAACAAAAAAGTCCATAAAAATTAGAATAATCATCCAAAAATATTACATAATAACAATGGCGCATAGAACTTAAAACGGGGGACTCCATAAATCGCTATGAATAATATCAAATAGCATTAACGTACGAGAAGTAGAGGCTACAAATAGTAAGCTAACATGTTTCCCTAAAGAGCAAGATTGACAAATTGGAGTACTACGCGTACCCTTACAAGAAATAAAATTGTTTTTATCTAACGAAGACAAAATTGAAGATCCCAGATGACCTATACATGCATGCCACAAGGAATGAGCGAGCATCAAAAGTAGATGGCAAGGATTGACTCGAGAGACCGAACGTTGGCATGATAGGATAAAGATCCCCCCTACTTCACATCTCATGAGAGGAATCCCCGTCTTCAAATGCTTCACAAAAAAACCAAAAGGATCAAAATCAATAGAAACCCAATTATCAGTCGTGAATTTACGGACAGACACCAAATTTTTAATTAAGTTAGGGACATGGAGGGCATTTTTCAAGACAAGAGGTGGATGGGGAGGAGACAAAGATTTATAGCCATAACCACGAATTTGAATTGAGTTGTCATTACCAACAATTATACCACGAGTATTGCTCAAATTGGAATAAGACGAGAGAGTACCTTTGTCGGACATCATGTGAGAGGTTGCACCGGTGTCCATGTACCAATTTGCGTCTAGCGGATTTAATCCAAGAATGTCCATTGCGGCTTCAATGTCGGTCGGAATGGGCCCGCTGCATGATGGGCATGTGGAGGCCGGGGCCCAAGCACACTAGTTTGCTGCCCCGACCCAAAATTGTTGCGGAATCCACTGGGCCGGGTAGGATTGGGCCGAGAAAACTACTAGGCAGCCCAATTTCCAAGGGCTGCAAATGTTGTAGCATAGGGGTTGTTGGGCCACTGCCCACTAGCCCAGTCCCACTGCCATGGGGCCATGGTTGGAACCAGTGGGACGGTGGCCCACTTCTGCATGGATGGGGCCCACTGCCATTAATCTGGCCACCGCCACCACTGTCGGAACCTCCACGTTTGCCCCCGCGATTTTTGCCATTATTTTTCCGAGTATTCTTGTCGCCACCGTGAGCACGGTGTTGGCCCGAATTATCAACAAAACCTGAAGAATTAGTGGAGGACGTCATCATGACCACTAGCGCCGGTAGCCGCCTTTTTGGCCAAGCCGGCTTCTTCGAGTGTAAGCATGCAACGAGCCTGATAAAATTGAGGAAGAGGACTACTCTGTCGAAGAAACGTGCCAACACCACTATAGGCCTCAGATAGGCCTGCAACATTTGTAGGGCCAAACGATCATTTGTAACGGGCGCGCCAACGTTGCGGAGTTGGTCCGCCAATTCATTCAATCTTTTTCAATAAGCCGAAACGTTCGGAAAATCTTCCATGTTGACGTGGGAGAATTCCTGCTCAAGAGTAATAGCCCTAGAATTTTGATTATCTTAGAATATATCACGTATTTTATCCCAAGTAGCCTTCGTCGTAGCGTCAGGCTCAATAATCGTTTGCAATAGGTCGGTAGATATAGTGGAGTAAATCCACTGAAGAACTGTAGCATCAAAGGTTGTCCATAATGTAGGACCACCCTCGGGTTTAGGCACCTCCGTATCAGCAGGAGCCGTGGGGATAATGTGATGGAGGACTTGATGTGAGCGTGCGTGAACTTTGAACAGTTCGGTCCACACCGCGTATTGGACGTTTTTTCTATTTCAAGAACGATAGGGATGTGGTTCTTGATGTTAGCAACAATAAGGGCAGGGTGAAACGTGTTCTTAGCCATATTAGCAACGCAAGACGTGATGGAGGGATTTGGAAAAGAAATTTGGGAAGGGAATTTGCACGGAAACCGAGAGTAGTGGCTCAGATTTTGATGCACGAAGAAGAGAAATTTGGAAGAGAATTTTTTGACCTAGACTTCTGATACCATGAAAGAAATAATCCCTTGATTATTTTCATTAATGAAAGAGTATATATACAATTTACAATTTTCATAATAGGAAAATCCTATTCCTACTCTATTCCCAAAACCTTATTCTACTTGTACAATAATTATACAATTATGGTAAGTGTACAACTCTAATTTAATTAGAACTAAAACTACCAAAAATAGGCCATTAATCTGTGATATACATGGTATGACCACGGAAAATATAGCCCAGAAACAGTGATATACGGGACACTGCCCGTGATATACATATTGTATATCTCGTGTATATCACGGGTATTTATCATAAACATCTCTGATTCAAGTAGAACTCGTGAAAGGGCCCCATCCCAAGGGATATATAATGCAGACATGCTAACATGACACAAGCATGACCATTCAACAACTCGAACCCGTGACCTATTGCCAAGGGCAGAGCTAGAGCTTCACCTACAGGTTCGGCAGTAGCTTTGACTCATACCCCGTACATATTGGTGTTTAAATATTCACTTAATATATAAATAATTTATCAAGTACCCAATAAACTTCATTTTTAAAAATTCAGAACCCATAAACTCAAAATATTAGCTATATATTTACCTATTGCTCACGCGGAAGACAACTTTAACGTTACTCGGAGGCTCCCCTCAATAGCCCCAAAGTATAAATAAGATTATAACTTTTTTAAATATTTCTTAAAAGGGTAACTAAAACACTAAAATTACCTTGGAATTTCACAACCATGAGGTTTCCACCTCCACTTTTCATAGTCAGAACCAGGACGTCCATTCTTGGTACAAGTTACAGCACTACTAAGATAAGGACAGCTTGAATCATAAAGAGGATAAGATTGGTCAATCACCCATTTTCCAGAACTAAAATCACATTTCCTCATAGCAGAATGTTGGCTATGAAACATTGAAATTTCATCATCGTTATCATCTAGCCATGTAAGTTCTTCCAACTCATATTGTGATAATATCCCAGAAAATAAGCTCAAAACAAAAAACAAGAAGAGTAACAGAAATAAATTCTTTGCCATTATTTTGCATGCAAAGTGTGGGATTTTTTTGGTGTGATGGTAGAGTAAATTAAAGAGGGGGTTGCTCTTATCTATGGAATTTATTTATGCCTAGCTTTCTTGAAAAAGTTGACAAAATGAGTTTTATTTTTGCCGTGACTGGCGGAGTGAATGAGCCATGTGGTAATCAACTTTATTTACTCACTATAGTCATTAATGATTACCATTGTTTCTAGAGTAAGTAGTAGTTAAGATGTCAAAATTCAAATGATCAATGTCTATGTCCATTCAAATGATCATGTTTATGTGTGGCTTACCTTTCGATCGAATTCAATAATTTTAGTATAATATATATATATATATATATATATATATATATATATATATATATATATATATATATATATATATATATATATTAAGAAATCTATTAAAATGTATAAGTTATTAATTTTGAATTCAATAATATAAAAGAACTAAATTTTAAATTCATAAGCTTCAGATCTTGACTCTGTCGTTGCCTATCATGTGTTTTGCTCTTTTTCTTTTTCTTTGTTGTTCACGTTATAAATTTAATATCTCAAAATTAAGGCAGATTTAACAAGAAGATAGAAAATAAGGAACATTAAAAATTCATATAGATAATACCAACTAGAAAGTTAGTGTTTACTAGAACTCACATTTAGGTATCATTTGGTTTATGAACAAGTTATATTAATTATAAAGTGAGGATTATAAATTGAAATTGAATAGCAATAGAATTATTCGGTGTTATATTTTTATTGATAAATATTTGGTTCATCGAGTTAAAAATGGGATACAACGGGTATAACATAAAATATATATTTAATTTTATAATAGATAACTTGAATAAACTTATTTACAACTTTAACATTGACCTTCTTAAAGGAGTTTGGAAGAAGAGATTTTGGTGAGAGATACTTTCGTCATTTGGTTGTTTTACCCCGAAATTGTTATTATACATTGAAGGGAAAAGGACACGGTGAAGTCATCTTCCCAAAAGAAAAGCCCAAAAAGGCCCTATTTTGGGCATAATATTCGAGTTGGTCATTCAGCCCATACTATTCCAAGACGCTAGCCGCCCAGTCCACACTACAAAAAAAATCAAAGTTGTTGTGGTGATTTTAGTCGCCACTAAAGATCAACGAAAAAAATTTATATTAAGCCTTCAAAAAAATCCAAAAATATGTATAATATGTGTATAATTAGTAAGTATACGTTAATTGAGCCATCAAGAAATATCTCAAAATATGTATAATATGTGTATAATTAGTAACTATACATTAAATATACATTTATTAGACAAAAACAATACGTTGATTAAACATTTATTTTACATAAATTATACAATAATGATATATTTTCTATATATATACTTTAGGGATACATATTCTATACGATAATGATACATTTTCTATACATGTGATATATTTTTCTATAAATATACATTATTGATATATCTTCTATACAATAATGATACAATTTCTATATGTATGATACAATTTCTATACATATACGGTAGTGATACATATACAAAAATGATACAGTCTATATACATATGCTGAAATTAGTTGAAAATGACTAGAAAATGAAATTATTTTGAAAAGTCTAAAAATGACTTTTACATTCCCGGACCACAGAGTGTCAATAGTTTCACTCGGTTGGTCATGTATGTCCTTTTCCCTACATTGAATTGTAGTGTAATTAATCTAAAGATTTAAGTATACCAAAAACAAAAATTCAACAAATACGTAATTAAATAATCTTATATATTATCTTTGATATTATTATCCTCTGTCGCGCCCTATTTCAACCAAGTCAAAGTAGAGTACAACATATTGGTGATTCCTGGATTGGATTAAGGAGTCCCCACCTAATTATTTTACGGTGAATTAGGACACCTAAATATTAACTAATTGCTGCAAAATAACTCCAATTTTGTGGTCTACGAAACTAATGAGATTCTAGGTAAGGGTTCTTTATTATCCTAAAGAGAAGAGATTAGGCATCCTTTAGGATCCGCTAACTTGCGGTTATCCGGTAAAACTCAGGTTAATTATTATGCTAAGGAAATGCATGTCTACAAAAATAATATTTAAAGAGAATGCATTTTTTTGATAAAGTAATAATTTTCCTTCTTGAGGAGTATTGTAAAATAGTCGCGAAAATAATTCCCGGTAGGAAATTCGGAAAAGCATGCATGACATTGTAAAATATGATTTATAAAATACGTATAAAGTTGATTTTGGATAAAAGTACATTTGTATGAAAATTGATAAAGTACTTATTTCGCAATTGATAGTAAAAGGGAAAAGTAAATTACTTGTAATATAAAGAAATGATTTTTTTAGGAAGTCATTTTAAATTATAATATTGGATAGAAACAAAGCTTTATAGGTATGTGAAAAATGCAAAGTAGAAGATGATCAATTGTTTTTGAAAGTTTGAACGTGCATGA
This sequence comes from Anisodus acutangulus, assembly GCA_029783415.1. Taxonomy (NCBI): domain Eukaryota; kingdom Viridiplantae; phylum Streptophyta; class Magnoliopsida; order Solanales; family Solanaceae; genus Anisodus; species Anisodus acutangulus. The sequence goes on from CM056498.1 coordinate 15,640,386, forward strand.
CGCGCCTAAAATAAATAAACTAATGGCGGACTTCCAATTTTAAAACTAACCGAGCCTAAAGTAACTAACTAGCGACAGTTTCTAATTTTAAAACTACCTTGCTACTTATCCATTCCTAGCCTAATTATTCTAAATGGCCTAACAATCACACAAACGTTAAATAATTATTACAGACCCCAAAAATAGAAATAACAAAATTAAAGAATAACAATGAAAGGGAACTAAAGCGGATGACGATGTCATCTCGCCCTATTTGTTTTGAAATCCTGAGGTTGGAGAATGCAAGGAGTGTGGACGCGGGTCTTCGTTTGGCAATGACCATGGTGAGTCTCATAACGAGATTCTTCGTTGCTCCCGATGCATTTCATGTAAATAAAGAAAAGAAAAGATTAGTAGCGGAACATGGACATATACATACGTGTATATAAATGACTCATGAAAAAGTAATATGTTGTTGGGCCTTCGGACCCACTAACTCAATTCTGTTGTAAATCAATAAGGTATGGGCCCGTAGGCCCACGAGACATACATAAGGAAGGGAGAAAACACATAGACCAGTTATCAAAACATCCAGTTATATTAAATATAATCAAATATGAAATTTAACATTTATTTTATACATATTTGATTGATTAAGGCTAGACAAAATAGTAAACCCAAAAGATAATAACTCGGATGACTTAATTTAGATCTGGGCTTAACTATCCTGCATGATACAGGTATACGAAATGACAGGCCCAACAATTCAGAGTTTAGAGGAAAGAAGGGAAGACAGGCCCCCAATACGGTGCATTTAGATCTGATTGACATAGAGGTATACAAAATGTCTCGAAGATATGTGATATACATAGGAATATACACCAATATACAATTCTAATGTATATGAGGCATATATCGGAGTTATATACCTCATATATATCCTTAGGTGTGCCATTTTCATGCTTCACCAAAATGTATAAAGTGACAATTTCAAACTACAAGGCAAAGCAGAGAATTCAGCTTTCTGCAAATCACACTCATATAGACAAAATATCTGTTAATTATGACAGAGAGAATCAAAGTGGACTACAAATCTAAGCATGACATTTCTAGTAGGTAACTTAGACATGTAGATGTGCAGTATATTGCTAATAGGTAACTTAGACATGTAGATATGCAGCTTGTCACAGAGTGTATGCAATTTATTCATATATATATATATAAGAAAGAAACTAATATAACATTTCTATTCATTCTCAGATAGCTTCTACATCTAATCATACCCTATATACAATCAGATTTCAAACTAGGTACAAACAGGGATTTCTAGCCCAACATAACAATAATCAATTTTCAAACAGATGTCCACCACTTAATAAACAAGACATGATATAAAAAATGATTGAAAAGTCATCATATACTGGCATGGTAACACATTAACACTTAGACATGATAGGATAAGCATATTATAAGTTTGGATTAATAAGTAAAGCATAAGAATGAACAGATGACCAGTCAACAATAATATTTCAGAGATGTAAAACTACCTGAACTATGTTAAACATTCATAGTTATATTTATGTTATGCATTTAGGCATGATAATCCTTAAATAAGTGAGATAGGTACATAAACAGACTCATAGGCATAACCACAGCATTGGCTAATCCAAAGATGACATTTTATAGGTACATAACTGCCAAGCTAGGCCAAATATGCATGTTTTTTCATGTAAGAAACATACACTAACCACATGGCTCCAAAAGAATTTTCATACTAGCACAAAACAAACTTACACTAAGATAAGCAAGGATATATGTATAACCAACTTAGGATAAACATGGAAGGCAAACAGAAGAAATTTTCATAGTCACTAGAAAATTAACAACTTAAGTATGCAGGGCCACATGCACAAAGACATACACAATCATAGCTTAGGTTGTATGAGACATGATGATACTTCAAGTTAGGCATGGCATGACTCAACATGGTTACCAAATGAACCTCAGCTCAACAGACTATTATATCCAAAGTAAGAAATATCTAGAACATGTCACTTATATGAGAGGGGAAATGTTTCTTTCAAGAACCATTTCAAAACAACCCTGACTTCACACAATCTACTTATACATATAACACCATCCATACAATTTGAGTTCAAATCACAACATATCTTAACATGATTTTAAACAACAGAGAGGCATATCAAAGACCAAACATGATCCCACCTACCAGGGATTAATTATGAGCATATTATGAACTCAAAATGGCATCTAACATCAGGCCTAGTCCTGAGGCAAATTAAAATAGTAATAAGCATTCACACACCTTTGATAAATTGTTAATAGTACTTTAATATGCCACACACAACTAGATGGTTAAATATTTGAACCTAATCAGCTTTAAACACAAAGTACTCGATACAAAAACAGGACCTAATCATTAATAATAAGCATATCAAATGTATAATAGATATATTAAGTTAACAGAAACTAATATAAACATTTCACAACTAATATACACAATAATTAAAGTAAACGAGGGAAATTTGAAACTCACCAACCTTCTCCGGGCAGCGAACCGAGGCGTCGTCTCGAATCGTCGAGTTCGCTCAGAGGAGTGTGTTTATGTGATTGAGAAGAAAACGAGTTTGGGTGTTTCTTTGCTTTGCCTAGCCGGAAACGAGAATAAAAGAAAGAGATTTTGAGAATCGAAAGTTGTTTTTGTGAAATCACCAGATGGATCGATTCTTTGCCATAGCTTAAAACAGAGGGTTTTCTTTGTTGTCTCCAACCCCGAATCCTTTAAACAACCCACAAAGGGTTCTATTTATAGTCCTAACTGAGACCCTAATGGCTAAGGTTTGAAATTCAAATTCAAAACAAAGATTGAAATGTGACGATTTCTTTTCATTTCAAAAATCGAGATGTTAAAGAAGAGGTACGGGTTTGTATTCTTACCTACTGGATCCTTTAAGGTATTCTAGGGATCGACCGCGGCATGCATGCTTCGCAGGTCGATTCAACTTCGGACGAGCTATTCAAGGCTCTGGGTTTGTAGAAAAAAAGAAAAAGGGGACTGGGCGATATGAGGGCTCGATGGTGGAGGGGACATGGTGGCAGTGGTGTGGTGAGGGTGTTTGTCTGGCTGGTAAAGGGAGTCGACGGCGGTTTCGGACGAAGGACCGCTGGTTTCTCTGGTTGGTATTCAATTTGGTATTAGGTTTAGGGCGATTTGGGGTTTTGGGGTGGAATGGGCGATGGGTTAATGGGGAGTGGGTATTGGGCCGCGGACTTGGGCCGACATTGGGGTTTCGGTTGGGACGACTTGGGTCGGTTTGGTTTGGGCTGTTTTGTGGTGAGGGGAAATAAAATGGGTTATGGGTTTAAAATATAAGGAGTTTAATATATATAAAAAACCTTGAGGAAATGTAAATTATTTAAAATAAGATATAATGATGTGATAATAAATAAAACGTAATATTTGTGAAATCTTAATGCTCAAAATAATAAAATGAGATGTCGTTTTGCGAAAATGAAATAACATAGAATTTTAGGATAAAAACTATGATTATGACTAGATATGGTAGTGGATCCTGGACCCGGTCCGGATCTGGTGGATCCAGATCCGTTTTATAGGATATGGATCTTCAAAATTTGGACCCGACGGATCCGGATCGGACCCGGATCCATTTCTGACGGATCAGATCTAGATCTGGATCTTGTATTTGAGATCTGTATCCGGTCCAGATTCGACCCGTGGATCCATTTTTTATTTAATATATTCATAACCTAGAATGTAATTTTATAAGTATTTTCTTAAAATTGCTAAGCACATCCTTGCAAGTTTAATTCTCAAAACAAGTTTAATTTATCCCCGCGTTAACTCATAAACCAAAAAATAAAGAGGTAACTTCGATAATAAAATCAATGTTATATTAGTGAATGACTAATATCTCCATAGACAAGTAGTTAAAATTATATTCACTTCATTTGTGAAGATTCCAAGCACATGTAAGTTCTGCATTATGGAAATACTAGTCAGCATTTTCCACAACTATTGTCATTGTCCAACATTTTCAATTAATAGCTCACAATCAAAACGAGACAACGAACAAAATATCTCATATGAACGTAATCATCGAGAATCACAATGCATTATGCTATTTCTTCAGCAATGAAAAGGCTTTTGAGTCCCCCCACGAGGTTGGATGCATCGTCCTTCTTTGATTCCTGAGCGGCGCATGCTTTGACAAATGACTGCCTCAGAGGCAGAACAGGCTTTGGCAAGGAAGTATCTATCATCCTTCGGAGATTGATTGATAAGACTTCTTCAGGAAAAGACTGTATCATGATCCGCGGCTTTAGAGGAAGCACTTCTACTTCAAAATGTGTCCTTACTTGGACTGTAATCATAGGGGTGATAAAGGCCGATGATTCAACTTTTTTCTCTCTCTGGACTGGCACAATAGTCCCTTCCAAATTGTGTTCTTCATCAACAGTAATCATGTTCACATTGGCATCGTCATGTTTGGCAAAAGGTTATTGTTTACATTAGAGGAAGGTCCTTTCAGTTGGATAACTCCTTCTTTGATTAATGCCTCGATTTTGTCTTTAAGGGCATAGCAATTTCCAGTGTCGTGTCCAGGGATTCCCGAGTGGTATGCGCAATGCTTAGTCTCATCGTGCTATTTGGGAATTGGATTGGAGACATTTCCTGGGATGGACTGGAGTATTCCTGCGGTGCTCAGTCGTTCATACAACTGGGCTCGAGGTTCGGCTAAAGGTGTATAGGTTTTTACTGGCTATTTTCGGGTTTTGCACTGGGTCTGGGTGCGTTTAGTAGATGGACTCGTGGCTGAGGTAAGTATGCGGGCTGACATTGTGAGGGATTCGAATAGGCAGGCACTCAAGACATGCTATATATTGGATGGGTATGGTAGACAGGGTAGAGAGCAGGTGGGTGTTGATAATAAGGTTGAGGGCTTTGGTCGTATGGGCTATAATAGAAAAGCTGAGGACTTTGGTTATTTTGATTGTAGTAGGGAGGCTGGGGTGATGGCATTTGGTAGGTTGACATTTGATTTGGCATATGTTTCTGAACCGTCATGACAGGGGACACTCCGTCTCTCTTCCTCTTTATTGCTCCCCCAAATGAGTCCGGCTGAATTGCCTCACTCGTTGCTTGCAACGCTAGGAAGTTTGTAATTTTTCCAGTTCTGATACCCTCTTCTATGAAATATCCCATCCTTACAACTTCAGAGAAACTCCGTCCTATGACGCTTATCATTATTTCATAGTAGGTTGCATCTTTCAAAGATTGTACAAAGAGAGTGGTCATCTCACTTTCCGTTGTCGGGGGTTGAACTTTTGTTGCTTCTGCCCTCCACTTCATGGCATACTCTCTGAAGGTCTGTGGATTTCTTTTCCAACTTCATCAGATAAAATCTATCCAAGACTGTGTCAGTGTTGAACTTAAATTTGTCCATGAAATCTTGTGCCATCGTGCCCCGATTACGCCATTTCCGCGGGTCTTGGCTCGTGTACCAGTCGAGTACTTCTCTTGTCAAACTCCTTATGAACAACTTCATTATGATGGCCTGGTCTTTACCTACCCCAACCAGTTTGTCGTAGTACGATCTTAAATGAGAGTGAGAATTTCCCTTCCCATCAAACAAGTCAAATTTTGGCACCTTATATCCGACCGGCAATTCAATGTTGGGATGCATGCAGAGATCTTCATACTCGAGTCATTCATGTCCCTTGCTAGTTTGGATGTTCTTGAATGCTTCTTTTAGGCTATGAATTTATCACGCCACACTTTCATCGGTTCTGGTCCTTACTTGCCTTCTCATCCCCTCATACTGGTCAACTCCCTGAGGAGCCATGTTTGGTATTGTGGTAGTAAAAGGTTGAGCTTCTGTTACATATACAGGTAGCACATACTGCTTGCTGTGATTAGCGACGTGTGCCATCAGTATGTGTTGGGCTGCCTGATGATTTTGCGTAAGAGGGGTTCTTTGGATGAGTGGGGTAATTTGGGTAAGTGGAGCTTGAAGTGCATGTAGAGTTGTGAAGGATGTCGGATCATTTTGTAGAGGCCTTTGTTGTGGACTAGCTTGTGGGTTGATAGGTTGTGGGTTAGTATGCTGCGGATTGGTTTTGCTTAGTAGCGAATTTTTGGCGAGGTTTTGGGGAAATGGCGGTTCAGGAGATGAAACAGTTTGTGGTGCAGTTGCATTCGTCCCTTGTTCAGGGAGTGGGGTATTGACGCTGATGGACAGGTTGGTGAGATTTTGAAACCGCTCAATCTTAGTCTGCATGGCTGTCATCTGTTGCAACAGTTGGGCGATGTATTTTTCCTGGACGGTAGTATCTCCCCTTTCTGAAGCTTCTGATTCATCTCTCGGAAGAGCGATAAATCTCAGGCCAGTCTGTTCGGATGCACCTGAATCAGTCATTTTGCTGAATGATCGTACCTTTGATCTCATGAAGTAGGGATGTTCCACCAGTTTTAGTCAACGCAAACCAACCTTTGGGAAAAATAATTTAGGCAAAATAAACCTTCTTCAAAAATGAAGCAAACGAAGTTAGTACAATACGAGCAATTCTTGCTTTAAATAATATGTACATAGTGAAAAGCAGCTGAAAATAGCAAACAAATTGTATGGAAATTAAATGCGCGTCCTAATATGCATGGGGCCTCTCTTATGCCAGAGGTGGGCCTAAACGCCAGATATGCGAGATTACGACAGATTGATCCAAGTTGTTAAATTGCAATGCTTTTGTCGGAAATGAGATAAAATGAATGTACATTTTCTAATTTCAGCATGTCATGATTAGGCTTGGATTTGTCTATCATTATCACGCTACACATAATATGTTGATTGGTCGTTGGGTTGCGAGACCCGTTGACAATTTTTGTGGATTTCTTAATTGCGGAGTCGATACCAAGGATCGTCCCACCTAGGGTATATGCATGCATGACTTAATATAAAGGGTAGTATAGCTCTATCCTAAATTTTCTAAGATTTGGTTTACTAGACTCAAGGTTCCCGAGCGGACTGTTCGAGTGAGAAGGCTATGCGGCCAACCGGATGATCCGGACACTCCGCGCATATACCAACTCTCCTAAAATTTGGAAATCTGAAAGAAGTTTGCGGGTGCGCAAAACACACCTCGCGTGCATGTGTGATAGAGTTAATTTTCCGAAGTGGAAGAAATTTGAGCAGAATGTCAATTTTAGGCGGTAAAGAAAGTAGCAATTAAAGCAATTAAGCATACAAAATTTCCACAAAGGAAACAATTTAAAACAACATATCAAATAAGGAGCAAAAAATAAAGTGCAATAATAAATAACATGGGTTTGCTATGGTTAAGAACCTGAAGTCCCCAGTGGAGTCGCCATGTTGTCGCGCCCTATTTCAACCAAGTCAAAGTAGAGTACAACATATTGGTGATTCCTAGATTGGATTAAGGAGTCGCCACCTAATTATTTTGCGGTGAATTAGGACACCTAAATATTAACTAATTGCTGCAAAATAACTCCAATTTTGTGGTCTACGAAATTAATGAGATTCTAGGTAAGGGTTCTTTATTATCCTAAAGAGAAGGGATTAAGCATCCTTTAGGATCCGCTAACTTGTGGTTATCCGGTAAAACTCAAGTTAATTATTATGCTAAGGAAATGCATGTCTACAAAAATAATATTTAAAGAGAATGCATTTTTTTGATAAAGTAATAATTTTCCTTCTTGAGGAGTTTTGCAAAATAGTCGCGAAAATAATTCCCGGTAGGAAATCCGGAAAAGCATGCATGACATTGTAAAGTATGATTTATAAAATACATATAAAGTTGATTTTGGATAAAAGTGCATTTGTATGAAAATTGATAAAGTACTTATTTCGCAATTGATAGTAAAGGGGAAAAGTAAATTATTTATAATATAAAGAAATATTTTTTTTAGGAAGTCATTTTAAATCATAATATTGGATAGAAACAAAGCTTTATAGGTATGTGAAAAATGCAAAGTAGAAGATGATCAATTGTTTTTGAAAGTTTGAACGTGCATGACGCGCCTAAAATAAATAAACTAATGGCGGACTTCCAATTTTAAAACTAACCAAGCCTAAAGTAACTAACTAGCGACAGTTTCTAATTTTAAAACTACCTTGCTACTTATCCATTCCTAGCCTAATTATTCTAAATGGCCTAACAATCACACAAACGTTAAATAATTATTACAGACCCCAAAAATAGAAATAACGAAATTAAAGAATAACAATGAAAGGGAACTAAAGCGGATGACGATGTCATCTCGCCCTATTTGTTTTGAAATCCCGAGGTTGGAGAATGCAAGGAGTGTGGACGCGGGTCTTCGTTTGGCAATGACCATGGTGAGTCTCATAACGAGATTCTTCGTTGCTCCCGATGCATTTCATGTAAATAAAGAAAAGAAAAGATTAGTAGCGGAACATGGACATATACATACGTGTATATAAATGACTCATGAAAAAGTAATATGTTGTTGGGCCTTCGGACCCACTAACTCAATTCTGCTGTAAATCAATAAGGTATGGGCCCGTAGGCCCACGAGACATACATAAGGAAGGGAGAAAACACATAGACCAGTTATCAAAGCATCCAGTTATATTAACTATAATCAAATATGAAATTTAACATTTATTTTATACATATTTGATTGATTAAGGCTAGACAAAATAGTAAACCCAAAAGATAATAACTCGGATGACTTAATTCAGATCTGGGCTTAACTATCCTGCATGATACATGTATACGAAATGACAGGCCCAACAATTCAGAGTTTAGAGGAAAGAAGGGAAGACAGGCCCCCAATACGGTGCATTTAGATCTGATTGACATAGAGGTATACAAAATGTCTCGAAGATATGTGATATACATAGGAATATACACCAATATACAATTATGTTGTATACGAGGCATATATCAGAGTTATATACCTCATATATATCCTTAGGTGTACCATTTTCATGCTTCACCAAAATGTATAAAGTGACAATTTCAAACTACAAGGAAAAGCAGATAATTCAGCCTTCTGCAAATCACACTCATATAGACAAAATATATGTTAATTATGACAGAGGAATCAAAGTGGACTACAAATCTAAGCATGACATTTCTAGTAGGTAACTTAGACATGTAGATGTGCAGTATATTGCTAATAGGTAACTTAGACATGTAGATATGCAGCTTGTCACAGAGTGTATGCAATTTATTCATATATATATATATATAAGAAAGAAACTAATATAACATTTCTATTCATTCTCAGATAGCTTCTACATCTAATCATACCCTATATACAATCAGATTTCAAACTAGGTACAAACAGGGATTTCTAACCCAACATAACAATAATCAATTTTCAAACAGATGCCAACACAGATGTCCACCACTTAATAAACAAGACATGATATAAAAAATGATTGAAAAGTCATCATATACTGGCATGGTAACACATTAACACTTAGACATGATAGGATAAGCATATTATAAGTTTGGATTAATAAGTAAAGCATAAGAATGAACAGATGACCAGTCAACAATAATATTTCAGAGATGTAAAACTACCTGAACTATGTTAAACATTCATAGTTATATTTATGTTATGCATTTAGGCATGATAATCCTTAAATAAGTGAGATAGGTACATAAACAGACTCATAGGCATAACCACAGCATTGGCTAATCCAAAGATGACATTTTATAGGTACATAACTGCCAAGCTAGGCCAAATATGCATGTCTTTTCATGTAAGCAACATACACTAACCACATGGCTCCAAAAGAATTTTCATACTAGCACAAAACAAACTTACACTAAGATAAGCAAGGATATATGTATAACCAACTTAGGATAAACATGGAAGGCAAACAGAAGAAATTTTCATAGTCACTAGAAAATTAACAACTTAAGTATGCAGGGCCACATGCACAAAGACATACACAATCATAGCTTAGGTTGTATGAGACATGATGATACTTCAAGTTAGGCATGGCATGACTCAACATGGTTACCAAATGAACCTCAGCTCAACAGACTATTATATCCAAAGCAAGAAATATCTAGAACATGTCACTTATATGAGAGGGGAAATGTTTCTTTCAAGAACCATTTCAAAACAACCCTGACTTCACACAATCTACTTATACATATAACACCATCCATACAATTTGAGTTCAAATCACAACATATCTTAACATGATCTTTTAAACAACAGAGAGGCATATCAAAGACCAAACATGATCCCACCTACCAGGGATTAATTATGAGCATATTATGAACTCAAAATGGCATCTAACATCAGGCCTAGTCCTGAGGTAAATTAAAATAGTAATAAGCATTCACACACCTTTGATAAATTGTTAACAGTACTTTAATATGCCACACACAATTAGATGGTTAAATATTTGAACCTAATCATGTTTAAACATAAAGTACTCGATACAAAAATAGGACCTAATCATTAACAATAAGCATATCAAATGTATAATAGATATATTAAGTTAACAGAAACTAATATAAACATTTCACAACTAATATACACAATAATTAAAGTAAATGAGGGAAATTTGAAACTCACTAACCTTCTCCGGGCAGCGAACCGAGGCGTCGTCTCGAATCGTCGAGTCCGCTCAGAGGAGTGTGTTTATGTGATTGAGAAGAAAATGAGTTTGAGTGTTTCTTGGCTTTGCCGAGCCGGAAACGAGAATAAATGAAAGAGATTTTGAGAATCGAAAGTTGTTTTTGTGAAACCACCAGATGGATCGATTCTTTGACATAGCTTAAAACATAGGGTTTTCTTTGTTGTCTCCAACCCCGAATCCTTTAAACAACCCACAAAAGGTACTATTTATAGTCCCAACTGAGACCCTAATGACTAAGGTTTGAAATTCAAATTCGAAACAAAGATTGAAATGTGACAGTTTCATTTCATTTCGAAAACCGAAATGATAAAGAAGAGGTACGGGTTTGTGTTCTTACCCACCGAATCCTTGAAGGTATTCCACGGATCGACCGCGGCATGCATGCTTCGCAGGTCGATTCAACTTCGGACGAGCTATTCAAGGCTCTGGGGTTTGCAAAAAAAGGAAAAAGGGGACTGGGCGATGTGAGGGATCGATGGTGGAGGGGACATGGTGGCAGTGGTGTGGTGAGGGTGTTTGTCTGGCGGGTAAAGGGAGGTGACGGCGGTTTCGGACGAAGGACTGGTGGTTTCTCTGGTTGGTTTTCGGTTTGGTGTTAGGTTTAGGGCGATTTGGGGTTTTGGGATGGAATGGGCAATGGATTAATGGGGAGTGGGTATTGGGCCGCGGTCTTGGGCCAACGGTGGGGTTTCGGTTGGGACGACATGGGCCGGTTGGTTTGGGCTATTTTGTGGTGAGGGGAAATAAAATAGGTTATGGGTTTAAAATATAACCAGAAGACCAGTAGTATAATCAATTATCAATCAAAGAACACCATAGGTGGGTTGAGCTACTCAGATGATCTGAAAATCTGAATAAAGGTATGTGCTTAAACTATATGTTTCTAATCATAAATTGGATAAAAATTCTCTCAATGTTCAGCTAAACAACCCTTAGTCTATAATCGATTATCAACTAAGAACACCAGTAGTATAATCAATTATCAATCAAAAAACACCATAAAAGCAAGAGTAAAAATACTTTGATAGTTTATGATTCAGGACTATATCAGTTTAAACACAACACCTTTCAGACGATTATCAGAGGATATCCGTAAGGACTCCCAAGCACCCAGGCCATTTATCCCGTGAAGTCAGGAGACGTTAGGGAGGCAGCGCCATAGGTGGGTTGAGCTACTCAGATGATCTGAAAATCTGAATAAAGGTATGTGCTTAAACTATATGTTTCTAATCATAAATTGGATCAGTATGATTGCTCTGTTGTTATGAGGTTTGGATATTGATAGGAGATTATACTATGATGTTTGAATGTTGATAGGAGATTATAGACACTTTATTAAAAAATGAAATCGAAGTAATTATTATTAGGAACTGATTTTTTGACTATGATAAACTACAAGATAAACAACAACGGAATTGAAATAAATGATCAAGGAAAAACCAGATTCATAAATAAAATATGAACGTACAACTAAAAATAATAAAGAAAAAAGAAAAACTAAAGACGATAAAGACGGCCTTATCAAGAGAAATATATTCCCAATTAAAATACTTAGAATACAGCGCAAAGGAAATGAAGTTAGAAAATGATATAAAAGAACTAGAAAAACAATGTAATAAGTTTGATAAAATATGGATAGATATGGGTAACGGATGGAAAAAACGTATAAACAATCCTGACTAATCCTAACGATAAGATAGATGAGTTATGTGAAGAGATAATATTAAAAGAAAAAATGAAAAGCGTCCTACTACAAATGGATGAAATAAAAGAAAATCAAACCAAGACACAACAAATGATAAGAGAAGAATTGACTAACTTATGGAATGTATCTGAAATACCAACGTTTAAATTAATATTAGAAAAACTAAATATGTTATTAGAAGAGAAAAGCAAAGGAAAACAAGTAGAAACGAGTAATGAAGCAAGTACGAGTAATGATAATACGATAACAAAAATGAATACTCATAAATCAGAAATAGTACCAATAGATGCTTGGAGAAGAAGTAAAGTACCAGTAATGGTAGACATAAGTAAGATAAAACCTAGATTATCAAAAGATGTAACAAAAACTTTAGACAGATTAGTAATACTAAATAAAGAAGGAAAATTCTAATGGAACCTAGTGCGATTACATTTTTAAGAACTCATGGTAAAGAGATTATAGAAAAAGAAAGACATAAATACGAGCCTATCAGATCGAAGTCAGTAAAAGAAGAGACACCAAAAGAGGAAAAAATACCCGAAAAAGACATAAAGAAAACAACCTACGAATACCTAAATTTGAGATTGGACAAACAGAACAACAGTTAGTGAATTAAAAGCAGAAAACCTAAAGTTGAAATCAAATGATAATGCAGAATGGTATGACAAGTATAAAAATATAAAAAAACATAAGGATACAAAAACCCTACTAAGAGAAGCCGAGTAGAATTAAAAGAAACAAAGGAAGAATTAAAAGAAGTAAAACAAGAACTACTAGAACTCAGGGGAAGAAATACAAATCCTACGAGCAGTTAAAAAGATTAAAAGGAAAAACAAAAGTCAGAAAGATTAGATTGAGTGATGAAACTACCTCAGAGATAATGTCTGAGAGGAAGATAATACAGAACAAACTAATCAAGAACTACAAGTAGTGGAATTCATAGAAGAAGATTCTGAGAACACAGAAATCGTAAAAGAAAATAACCAAATAATAGAAGCTTTGAAAAATATGAAAAGAGTAAACGCGATAATAGAAGATGAACCGGATAGCGATATAGAAGATGAATACAATGGACAGGTAGAAACCGAGATTGAATCAGAAAATATAATTAATGAAGACGCAAATGATTATCCCAAAGAAGACCTAGTAGACCCTAATCTAGAAGTAATAACAAGAAGAAGAACTAGATTACCAGATCATATACCCATTGGACAACAAGCTGAATTTAAAGAATTTGTAGGATCAATGACCCAAGGAGTAAACTATAATGGATACTTTTTAGATTTAGATAATGTTTACGATGAACAAGAATTAGGAAGAAGAATAACAGATTGGAATCTAGGTATGTATATAGCATTAATGAACAGTACACAAACAGAAAACTTAGACTATATGTATGATTTAATATCCAAAACACTAATTGGAAAAGCATCATACTGGATAGAATCAATCGCTTATCAGCTAAGAGGAGAAGTATTAAGTCATGCAACAGATTGGAAATCAATGTTAATGATATTTGATTTACTGTTAAAAAGAGAATTTCTAGGAGAAAAATGGTTAGTAGCTTGGGAAAATGTACTAGCAGAAAGAAAAACTGACATAATAATGAATTTAAATAATATGAAATGTTGTAAGATAAACAAATTGCCAGAATATACGATTAGCTTTAGTAAATTCTTTTATGAAGCAAGATTCTTACCAGAAGAAGGAATAATTTATCAACAACTATACTATGACCATCAACCTATACCATATAATATCAAAATATCAAAAGAATATATTCAACTAGAACCAAAAGAAAATACTCTAGGAGAAAGAATAAGAGTACTCAAGACATATCTAATGAGAAAATGCGAAGAACACAGGTTGCAGCAAAAGATTAAAAAAGATAAGAAAATAGGATTAAGAGAAGTATGTGGATTTACTGAAAGAAGATTAATATTTGGATGCGATGATAATAGAAGAGAAAAGAAGTATAGAAAACATAGAAGGCACAGAAGATATGAAGAGAAAGATGAAAGAAGTCACAAGTATAAAAGACATAAGAAATATAAGAAAAGACCTTATTATAAATCCTATAAGAAAAAGAGATTTAGGAGATATAGAAATAATCCAGATACAAGGAATAAATTTAGATACAAAAGAAAATTTAGGAAAAGAAGAAATGTAAACCCTATAGAAGCAGATAAGACTAAAGAAGAAAAAGTTAGAGAATGTAAATGGTGGAATTGCAACGAAAAAGGACACTATGCAAATAAGTGCCCAAAGTTAAAGAAAAAAGGAGTAAAATATATAAATACGGAACAATTTATAATGAGCTTACAACAGATTAAAGAAGATAATAATAAATGGTATGATTACGAAGACTTTTATGTTAGTGAAACAGATGAAGAATCGAAAGCGAGAAAAAGTGGGTTATATTACCCAACAATCAAATAGAGAAGATAGTTCTGAATAAAATGAATACATTGGAAAGAGAAAAAGGAAAACTAATAGAAGAGAGAAATTATTGGATACAGTACGAGGAATATACTCGACATAAACTGATTATGACTTCAGCAGTTAATGAAACAGGAAGTATGTATTACAATGATAGATACAATAAGATTACCAAGAGACTTGGAAAAATAAGAGAAGAAATAAACAAAATACATTGGAAACAAAGAGAGATAGCAAGACTAATAGAAGAAGCTATAAGAAATGAAACTGATAGATTAGAAATAGAAGAATACGAACAAGATGTAGAACTCAATAGAAAATTGGATGAACCTGATTAAATGGTAGCAATTAATATAGAAGCCCATATAGAATATAAACCGAACAAAATGATAAAGCAAAAAATATTCATTGATAGTGGAGCAGATATATGCTTAGCTAGAAAAGATGTACTAGAATCACATAGATGGAAAAGATCTAGAATACATAGAGCTAAAGTATCAGGATTTAATGAACAATCAAAAGAGTTAGATATAATAGCAGAAAATATGAGAATTATACTAGGAAAAACTATCTTTAGATTACCAATAGTATATCAACTAGATAATATGAAACAACAGGTTTTATTAGGAAATAACTTCCTAGATTATTTCAAAACACAGGTTATAAATAAGAATACTTTCAGCCTACAATCACCATGTGATAAATGGATAATATTAAAAAGAATACTACCAGTAAATACTTTAAGATTATGTACAATAAAAACAGACAGAAGTAATAACTTAAAACTGTTAAAAGAAAAATATCTTAACAGATTAAAAACTAATTTTGGAGAAAATCCTATGCAGCTATGGGAAAAAGAGAAAATATACGGAGAAATAAAAGTGATTTAGTCAGAACAAAACCAATAAGATATAGCCCAACGGATCAAAAAGAGTTTGAAATCTAGATTAAAGAATTACTAGAAATGAAGGTGATAAGGGAAAGTAAAAGCCCACATAGTAGCCCAGCATTTTTAGTAAGAAAGCATAACGAATTAAAACGAGGAAAGGCTAGAATGGTAATTGATTACAGAGAATTAAATAAAAAGACTATTTTTGATGGATACTTTTTACCCTATAAAAGAAACCTTATCAACAGATTGGGAAACAAAAAATGGTTTAGTAAATTCGATTGTAAAAGCGGATTTTGGCAAATTAAGTTGACCAATGAATCTAGAGGTTTATGACATTGATTGCCCTCAAGGACACTATGAATGGAATGTACTACCTATGGGATTAAAAAATGCACCACAGATATTTCAGAGAAGAATGGACCAGGTATTTAGAAAATTGGCAGATTTCTGTATAATATATGTGGATGACATACTGATTTACAACAATGATTTAAAAGATCATATAAAACATATAGAACAATTCATTGAAACGGTAAACCAACACGGAATATTACTTTCTGAAAAGAAATCAGAAATGTTCAAGAATAGTATTGAATTTTTAGGATACATTGTGGATAATGAAGGAATACTGTTACAAGAACATGTTGTAACAAAGATTAAAAACTTTAAAGAAAAATTAGAGAATAAAAGAGAAGTACAACAGTTCTTAGGAGTCATAAATTATGCCTCAGATCATATAAAATATTTACCATATCTAAGAAAACCATTACAAGATTTGATTAAAAAAGATGTAACCTTTGAATGAAAAGAAGAACATACCAAGGCAATAAACCAGATTAAAGAAAAGGTAAAATCATTACCAAAACATAGGGTACCAACAGATCAAGACCAATTAGAACTTTTTTCAGATGCTAGTAACATAGGATGGGGAGCAATCCTAATAGCATAAGTTAAAGAAGATATTGATAAAGAAAAAAGATTAATTTGTGGATATGGAGGCGGAACGTGGAAGCCTAACGAGAAAAACTACAATATCAACGAAAAAGAATTATTGGCAGTAAAATTTGGAATAAAAAGATTCCATTACCATTTATTACCAGTAAAATTCATTGTTAGAACTGATAATACTCAGGTAAAGGCATTTATTACAAACCGAATCGATCATTTACCAGAATTAAATAAAAGAAGAAAATGGCAATCGTTCTTACATTTGTTATGATTTATTGTTAAAAATATATGTGGAACTAAGAATGTTTTAGCTGATTTTCTTAGCAGACATAACAATGTCGATTAACAGCAGCAGCGATTTCGAAGAATATATAGCCAAAGCCATGCAAGATATTATCCGAACAAATGAAATGATGATTACCAAATTACAAGAGAATACCCAAACTATCAACAAGCTAGTGGAAGCTATACAAGATTTTTCTAAACTCAAAATCTTACAGAAAGAAATTCCACAAAAAACACTGATTACAATACCACCGGTACAACAAAAGACCTTTGTACCATTCTCATCTAAACTTGCAACCATGCCATCAGCAATACCTTCAACCTCATCACCGGTATCCATGGCAGACAACTTGAAGTATAGACCTGAAGTAATTAATGTTTATGAGAAAATTAACAAATTTTATGATTATAAGACTAACCACGATATTATGCAGCGATGCAAAATTGAGTTAACATGGCAGGTTTATATGCACCGAACGAGCAAACCCGAATATTGTTGAAAGATTATTCACTTATGGATTCATCGACAAGATTATTACAGATGATAAGATGACTAACCTCACCAAACTACCACAGATTATAACAAGATCAACGGAGCTAATGATGGAATCATTTGGCAAAGGGATCTACGGAATACAGATTTTAGATGCATCAACAGATCTAAAAGGTAAACCAATTGTCATATGCCAAATCTTTAAAACAGGAAGGAACAACACCATCAGCGGGGATGACAAAAATCTAAACATGAAAATTCCCTGTACACTGGAGAACTTCCAAGACTGGATAAGCACTAAACAAGTATTTGGACTAATGACATTGAAAACCAGAATAGAGGATATGTTAAGAAATCGGAAAGCATCTGTCATCGGATGTTCCAGAGGATGAGATGTTGAAGAAATTATGACCCTTTACTATGATAATGATATTGAAGTAAAGGAGACTATCGAATTAACTCTCTTACTCGACAAGATTACCAATCTAAGGCATACCCATGCTGATGAGACTATCCACAGTATAAAACCATGGTGAACAAAGGAAGCGACCAATGATTAAAGCAGATGTACCATCACCATCCACTTTGTAAATATAAAAGAGCAAAGTCCTGATCCTTTTGAATAAGGAGGGAAGAATTGATTATTCTCACAGGTATCATGTAGATTCGTCTACCTGAAATCGAAAGATTATGATGCAGGGAATGTAATTCACTTTGCATAACCCTATTGAATACTGGTCAGGGAATGTAGTTTACTACGTAACCCAAATGGATTATGGCTTTACAGCCCAAACAGATTAAACTACTGGTAACCCAGAAAAGAGGTCATTCGACCCAAAAGAATATGGTTTAACATAGTTTAAACTATGTAAAGCCCAAACAAAAGAGGCCTTAGTGCCCAACATGATTATGGCCTTACGGCCTAAAAATGATTAAAATTGAATATCATGGAATATCCCCAACAGATATTTTCAGAAGAGGATTATCAACCGGACAGCTGGAAAGCATTAAACAAGACAGCCGCCCAACAAGAAAATCATGAAAATGACATTTTCTTGTTGGGCGGCTGTCTTGTTTAATGCTTTCCAGCTGTCCGGTTGATAATCCTCTTCTGAAAATATCTGTTGGGGATATTCCATGATATTCAATTTTAATCATTTTTTAGGCCGTAAGGCCATAATCATGTTGGGCACTAAGGCCTCTTTTGTTTGGGCTTTACATAGTTTAAACTATGTTAAACCATATTCTTTTGGGTCGAATGACCTCTTTTCTGGGTTACCAGTAGTTTAATCTGTTTGGGCTGTAAAGCCATAATCCATTTGGGTTACGTAGTAAACTACATTCCCTGACCAGTATTCAATAGGGTTATGCAAAGTGAATTACATTCCCTGCATCATAATCTTTCGATTTCAGGTAGACGAATCTACATGATACCTGTGAGAATAATCAATTCTTCCCTCCTTATTCAAAAGGATCAGGACTTTGCTCTTTTTTTATATTTACAGTGGATGGTGATGGTACATCTGTTTTAATCATTGGTCGTTTCCTTTGTTCAGTCATGGTTTTATACTGGTGGATAGTCTCATCAGCATGGGTATGCCTTAGATTGGTAATCTTGTCGAGTAAGAGAGTTAATTCGATAGTCTCCTTTACTTCAATATCATTATCATAGTAAAGGGTCATAATTTCTTCAACATCTCATCCTCTGGAACATCCGATGACAGATGCTTTCCGATTTCTTAACATATCCTCTATTCTGGTTTTCAATGTCATTAGTCCAAATACTTGTTTAGTGCTTATCCAGTCTTGGAAGTTCTCCAGTGTACAGGGAATTTTCATGTTTAGATTTTTGTCATCCCCGCTGATGGTGTTGTTCCTTCCTGTTTTAAAGATTTGGCATATGACAATTGGTTTACCTTTTAGATCTGTTGATGCATCTAAAATATGTATTCCGTAGATCCCTTTGCCAAATGATTCCATCATTAGCTCCGTTGATCTTGTTATAATCTGTGGTAGTTTGGTGAGGTTAGTCATCTTATCATCTGTAATAATCTTGTCGATGAATCCATAAGTGAATAATCTTTCAACAATATTCGGGTTTGCTCGTTCGGTGCATATAAACCTGGGATATTTACTCAATTTTGCACTGCGTACAATATCAGGGTTAGTCTTATAATCATAAAATTTGTTAATTTTCTCATAAACATTAATTACTTCAGGTCTATACTTCAAGTTGTCTGCCATGGATACCGGTGATGAGGTTGAAGGTATTGCTGATGGCATGGTTGCAAGTTTAGATGAGAATGGTACAAAGGTCTTTTGTTGTACCGGTGGTATTGTAATCAGTGTTTTTTGTGGAATTTCTTTCTGTAAGATTTTGAGTTTAGAAAAATCTTGTATAGCTTCCACTAGCTTGTTGATAGTTTGGGTATTCTCTTGTAATTTGGTAATCATCATTTCATTTGTTCGGATAATATCTTGCATGGCTTTGGCTATATATTCTTCGAAATCGCTGCTGCTGTTAATCGACATTGTTATGTCTGCTAAGAAAATCAGCTAAAACATTCTTAGTTCCAGATATATTTTTAACAATAAAATCATAACAACAGAAGAACGATTGCCATTTTCTTCTTTTATTTAATTCTGGTAAATGATCGATTCGGTTTGTAATAAATGCCTTTACCTGAGTATTATCAGTTCTAACAATGAATTTTACTGGTAATAAATGGTAATGGAATCTTTTTATTCCAAATTTTACTGCCAATAATTCTTTTTCGTTGATATGGTAGTTTTTCTCGTTAGGCTTCCACGTTCCGCCTCCATATCCACAAATTAATCTTTTTTCTTTATCAATATCTTCTTTATCTTATGCTATTAGGACTGCTCCACATCCTATGTTACTAGCATCTGTAAAAAGTTCTAATTGGTCTTGATCTGTTGGTACCCTGTGTTTTGGTAATGATTTTACATTTTCTTTAATCTGGTTTATTGCCTTGGTATGTTCTTCTTTTCATTCAAAGGTTACATCTTTTTTAATCAAATCTTGTAATTGTTTTCTTAGATATGGTAAATATTTTATATGATCTGAGGCATAATTTATGACTCCTAAGAACTGTTGTACTTCTCTTTTATTCTCTAATTTTTCTTTAAAGTTTTTAATTTTTGTTACAACATGTTCTTGTAACTGTATTCCTTCATTATCCACAATGTATCCTAAAAATTCAATACTATTCTTGAACATTTCTGATTTCTTTTTTAGAAAGTAATATTCCGTGTTGGTTTACCGTTTCAATGAATTGTTCTATATGTTTTATATGATCTTTTAAATCATTGTTGTAAATCAGTATGTCATCCACATATATTATACAGAAATCTGCCAATTTTCTAAATACCTGGTCCATTCTTCTCTGAAATATCTATGGTGCATTTTTTAATCCCATAGGTAGTACATTCCATTCATAGTGTCCTTGAGGGCAATCAATGTCATAAAGCTCTAGATTCATTGGTCAACTTAATTTGCCAAAATCCGCTTTTACAATCGAATTTACTAAACCATTTTTTGTTTCCCAATCTGTTGATAATGTTTCTTTTATAGGGTAAAAAGTATCCATCAAAAATAGTCTTTTTATTTAATTCTCTGTAATCAATTACCATTCTAGCCTTTCCTCGTTTTAATTCGTTATGCTTTCTTACTAAAAATGCTGGGCTACTATGTGGGCTTTTACTTTCCCTTATCACCTTCATTTCTAGTAATTCTTTAATCTAGATTTCAAACTCTTTTTGATCCGTTGGGCTATATCTTATTGGTTTTGTTCTGACTAAATCACTTTTATTTCTCCGTATATTTTCTCTTTTTCCCATAGCTGCATAGGATTTTCTCCAAAATTAGTTTTTAATCTGTTAAGATATTTTTCTTTTAACAGTTTTAAGTTATTACTTCTGTTTTTATTGTCCATAATCTTAAAGTATTTACTGGTAGTATTCTTTTTAATATTATCCATTTATCACATGGTGATTGTAGGCTGAAAGTATTCTTATTTATAACCTGTGTTTTGAAATAATCTAGGAAGTTATTTCCTAATAAAACCTGTTGTTTCATATTATCTAGTTGATATACTATTGGTAATCTAAAGATAGTTTTTCCTAGTATAATTCTCATATTTTCTGCTATTATATCTAACTCTTTTGATTGTTCATTAAATCCTGATACTTTAGCTCTATGTATTCTAGATCTTTTCCATCTATGTGATTCTAGTACATCTTTTCTAGCTAAGCATATATCTGCTCCACTATCAATGAATATTTTTTGCTTTATCATTTTGTTCGGTTTATATTCTATATGGGCTTCTATATTAATTGCTACCATTTAATCAGGTTCATCCAATTTTCTATTGAGTTCTACATCTTGTTCGTATTCTTCTATTTCTAATCTATCAGTTTCATTTCTTATAGCTTCTTCTATTAGTCTTGCTATCTCTCTTTGTTTCCAATGTATTTTGTTTATTTCTTCTCTTATTTTTTCAAGTCTCTTGGTAATCTTATTGTATCTATCATTGTAATACATACTTCCTGTTTCATTAACTGCTGAAGTCATAATCAGTTTATGTCGAGTATATTCCTCGTACTGTATCCAATAATTTCTCTCTTCTATTAGTTTTCCTTTTTCTCTTTCCAATGTATTCATTTTATTCAGAACTATCTTCACTATTTGATTGTTGGTTAATATAACTCACTTTTTCTGTTTCTGATTCTTCATCTATTTCACTAACATAAAAGTCTTCGTAATCATACCATTTATTATTATCTTCTTTAATCTGTTGTAAGCTCATTATAAATTGTTCCGTATTTATATATTTTACTCCTTTTTTCTTTAACTTTGGGCACTTATTTGCATAGTGTCCTTTTTCGTTGCAATTCCACCATTTACATTCTCTAACTTTTTCTTCTTTAGTCTTATCTGCTTCTATAGGGTTTACATTTCTTCTTTTCCTAAATTTTCTTTTGTATCTAAATTTATTCCTTGTATCTGGATTATTTCTATATCTCCTAAATCTCTTTTTCTTATAGGATTTATAATAAGGTCTTTTCTTATATTTCTTTTGTCTTTTATACTTGTGACTTCTTTCATCTTTCTCTTCATATCTTCTGTGCCTTCTATGTTTTCTATACTTCTTTTCTCTTCTATTATCATCGCATCCAAATATTAATCTTCTTTCAGTAAATCCACATACTTCTCTTAATCCTATTTTCTTATCTTTTTTAATCTTTTGCTGCAACCTGTGTTCTTCGTATTTTCTCATTAGATATGTCCTGAGTACTCTTATTCTTTCTCCTAGAGTATTTTCTTTTGGTTCTAGTTGAATATATTCTTTTGATATTATATGGTATAGGTAGATGGTCATAGTATAGTTGTTGATAAATTATTCCTTCTTCTGGTAAGAATCTTGCTTCATAAAAGAATTTACTAAAGCTAATCGTATATTCTGGCAATTTGTTTATCTTACAACATTTCATATTATTTAAATTCATTATTATGTCAGTTTTTCTTTCTGCTAGTACATTTTCCCAAGCTACTAACCATTTTTCTCCTAGAAATTCTCTTTTTAACAGTAAATCAAATATCATTAACATTGATTTCCAATCTGTTGCATGACTTAATACTTCTCCTCTTAATGATAAGTTTATTGATTCTATCCAGTATGATGCTTTTCCAATTAGTGTTTTGGATATTAAATCATACATATAGTCTAAGTTTTCTGTTTGTGTACTGTTCATTAATGCTATATACATACCTAGATTCCAATCTGTTATTCTTCTTCCTAATTCTTGTTCATCGTAAACATTATCTAAATCTAAAAAGTATCCATTATAGTTTACTCCTTGGGTCATTGATCCTACAAATTCTTTAAATTCAGCTTGTTGTCCAATGGGTATATGATCTGGTAATCTAGTTCTTCTTCTTGTTATTACTTCTAGATTAGGGTCTACTAGGTCTTCTTTGGGATAATCATTTGCGTCTTCATTAATTATATTTTCTGATTCAATCTCGGTTTCTACCTGTCCATTGTATTCATCTTCTATATCGCTATCCGGTTCATCTTCTATTATCGCGTTTACTCTTTTCATATTTTTCAAAGCTTCTATTATTTGGTTATTTTCTTTTACGATTTCTGTGTTCTCAGAATCTTCTTCTATGAATTCCACTACTTGTAGTTCTTGATTAGTTTGTTCTGTATTATCTTCCTCTGTATTACTATCTGAGGTAGTTTCATCACTCAATCTAATCTTTCGGACTTTTGTTTTTCCTTTTAATCTTTTTAACTGTTCTGTTAGGATTTGTATTTCTTCCCTGAGTTCTAGTAGTTCTTGTTTTACTTCTTTTAATTCTTCCTTTGTTTCTTTTAATTCTACTCTGGCTTCTCTTAGTAGGGTTTTTGTATCCTTATGTTTTTTTTATATTTTTTATACTTGTCATACCATTCTGCATTATCATTTGATTTCAACTTTAGGTTTTCTGTTTTTAATTCACTAATCTGTTGTTCCTGTTTGTCCAATCTCAAATTTAGGTATTCGTAGGTTGTTTTCTTTATGTCTTTTTCGGGTATTTTTTCCTCTTTTGGTGTCTCTTCTTTTACTGACTTCGATCTGATAGGCTCGTATTTATGTCTTTCTTTTTCTATAATCTCTTTACCATGAGTTCTTAAAAATGTAATCGCACTAGGTTCCATTAGAATTTTCCTTCTTTATTTAGTATTACTAATCTGTCTAAAGTTTTTGTTACATCTTTTGATAATCTAGGTTTTATCTTACTTATGTCTACCATTACTGGTACTTTACTTCTTCTCCAAGCATCTATTGGTACTATTTCTGATTTATGAGTATTCATTTTTGTTATCGTATTATCATTACTCGTACTTGCTTCATTACTCGTTTCTACTTGTTTTCCTTTGCTTTTCTCTTCTAATAACATATTTAGTTTTTCTAATATTAATTTAAACGTTGTATTTCAGATACATTCCATAAGTTAGTCAATTCTTCTCTTATCATTTGTTGTGTCTTGGTTTGGTTTTCTTTTATTTCATCCATTTGTAGTAGGACGCTTTTCATTTTTTCTTTTAATATTATCTCTTCACATAACTCATCTATCTTATCGTTAGGATTAGTCAGGATTGTTTATACGTTTTTTCCATCCGTTACCCATATCTATCCATATTTTATCAAACTTATTACATTGTTTTTCTAGTTCTTTTATATCATTTTCTAACTTCATTTCCTTTGCGCTGTATTCTAAGTATTTTAATTGGGAATATATTTCTCTTGATAAGGCCGTCTTTATCGTCTTTAGTTTTTCTTTTTTCTTTATTATTTTTAGTTGTACGTTCATATTTTATTTATGAATCTGGTTTTTCCTTGATCATTTATTTCAATTCCGTTGTTGTTTATCTTGTAGTTTATCATAGTCAAAAAATCAGTTCCTAATAATAATTCATTTAAGCTATCATATTCTATTACTCCTATATTTATCTTATATTCTAAATCTTGAATTCTGAATCTTAAATTTATGCTTTTAGTAATTATTATTTCTCTTTCGTTTTCAGGGTAATTATAAGTTTGTGGTTCTATTATGTTACACTCATTTTCATTTATCTTACTTATGTGTATAAAACTTTTAATTGCTCCTGTATTTATTTCTGCTATTCCATCTATAGTTATCATGTTTTTAAATATTATAACCTTGATTTTTAATCTGTTACAATCTATATTTATTAAATCTATAGTTCTAGGTTGTATTTTTGGTAAACTATTTTGTTGTGTCATTAGCGATTCTCTAGTTATACTTAATATAGATTCTTCTATTCTCGGTATTAATCTTCTTGAAGGTGTTAGTGTTCTTGTTTTAAAATCCATGAATATTTCTTCTGGTATTGTTATCTTAGAGTTTTCCTTATGCTCAATTTGCTCAAGTATTTCTTTATACATTTTTGGTACTATAATATTCATTTCATGTTGTTTCTTTACATGGTGATTTCCAGTTAAAGCGTATATCATTTTTGTTTCTATACTCATTACTTTAATTCCTGGTGACATGTTTATTCCATCTAATTTATAGTATAGTGTTAAAGCTAAATCCTTATGTTCATCTTTTAACGATACGCTAAAGTCTGGTTGTATTGTAAATTTCAATTTTTGGTATATTAAATTTCCTTTTATAACAGATATTAATGCATCTTGTAAATTTCCTAATATTCTATCATCTAATACATAGATTTGTATTGGTGTATCAATATTCTTTGAAAAATATGCTTTTATTGTAAATTCTACTCCTCCAAAGTAAATATTTCTATATTTCTTTGCTTCCTTAGTCGATAATTTAGCTAATTCTCTTTTTATTACTTCATCACTTATTAAATTAATCTTTGTTCTGCCATTTGTACTGGTAGTATCATTTATATTTTCATGTTTATGTGCTATGTATCTTATTTCTTTATTCCTTTCAAACCATTTTGTTTTAAATATCTTTTTTACAGATACTTCTTCTTTTTCATCTTGAATCTTTTGATATGTATCGGGTTTAAAACTTAGTATTTGAGTTATTCCTCCTTCATAAGTATTCATTTGATAGTATACTTCCTTTGAATCTGTTGCTATTTCTTTTCCTTTATCCATATTTTAGTAAATCGATATAGTTATATTGTTCTTTTATGATTTCTTTTAAATCTCTAATTTCATCTT
Source organism: Anisodus acutangulus (assembly GCA_029783415.1). Classification (NCBI taxonomy): domain Eukaryota; kingdom Viridiplantae; phylum Streptophyta; class Magnoliopsida; order Solanales; family Solanaceae; genus Anisodus; species Anisodus acutangulus. The sequence goes on from CM056498.1 coordinate 15,666,545, forward strand.
CATTTTTTATCTTTTCTCTAAATTTTTGTTCTTTTATCTTATCGATTTCTTCTTCTTTTTGCCTTAGCCTTTCTTCTCTTAGTGCTGATAAATTTATCAAGAATGTTATCTTTTCTTCCTGTTTATTAATTGTTTGATAATTTTCTTGCAGTTGTTTGTCCTGTCCTTCTATTATTTCTATTGCTATTCTACAACTCATTATGTGTTGATTTATATCTCTGTTATAAGTCAGTGGTTTTTCTGCTATTCTGTCTAACTGTAATCTTTTTTCGTGTAATTGTATAATTCTATTTTCATCCATAATGTTCTATTTCTAATCTTAAATCTGATTTTATTATATATATTTGTTCATCTTGTTCTACTATTTGTGTATTTAATCTTACTAATCTTTCATATGATTGATCATTTTCATTTACTACTTGATCTATTAATTCTAGTTGTTTTTCAGTATATCCTTTTTCTGGTATATGTATGTCGGAGTCCCTATATTCTGATATCCACTTATTTTGAGCATCTACTATTATTTTATGACTATTTCTATCTTCGATTAGTAATCTTTTTATATCTGTGTGCATCCATAAAATCTGATTTAATCTTCTAACATTTCTAAACGATGGATGTGTTTTCATTGTCTAACACTTGTTCTAATTACAAGCTCTGATATCAATTTCTGTACGGCTGTACGACGGATCTTTTCATCATCTAATTACCCCTAAACGTTAGAACATAGATGGTAATCTGTTTAATTAATCGTTTTTCGGAGTTAATCAAATAATAAACATATAATAATCTTAGGTTCGATTTCATTTTTTAATAAAGTGTCTATAATCTCCTATCAACATTCAAACATCATAGTATAATCTCCTATAAATATCCAAACCTCATAACAACAGAGCAATCATACTTATCCAATTTATGATTAGAAACATATAGTTTAAGCACATACCTTTATTCAGATTTTCAGATCATCTGAGTAGCTCAACCCACCTATGGCGCTGCCTCCCTAACGTCTCCTGACTTCACGGGATAAATGGCCTGGGTGCTTGGGAGTCCTCACGGATATCCTCTGATAATCGTCTGAAAGGTGTTGTGTTTAAACTAATATAGTCCTGAATCATAAACTATCAAAGTATTTTTACTCTTGCTTTTATGGTGTTCTTTGATTGATAATTGATTATACTACTGGTGTTCTTAGTTGATAATCGATTATAGACTAAGGGTTGTTTAGCTGAACATTGAGAGAATTTTTATGAAGTGTAAGGTTCTGTGTATTTCCGAATGAATTATCGTCTTGACAAGAGGCTCCTTATATAGATAACCTCGGCTATTCTCTATTCCTAACTTTTTGAAAGTAAACAGAATGAGATGTCGTTTTGCGAAAATGAAATAACATAGAATTTTATGATAAAAACTATGATTATGACTTTAAAAAGGCAAATGATAGTAAAACATGTGAATAATAATAATAAATAATGATATTGAAAATAATATATATATATATATATATATATATATATATATATATATATATATATATATATATATATATATATATATATATGTGTGTGTGTGTGTGTGTGTGTGTGTGTGTGTTTTTGAGGTGTAAAAAATATTTAAAATAAAAATAAGTAAGAAAAGACATGACAAAATTGGGTGTAAACATCCTCTATACCATGAAACCTATAACTTCTAGAGTATATTAGGGACCCCCTAGTGAATCCTTAAGTAAAATGTATTGAAATATTATGGATCTAAATATAGCATATATGATATTGATGACTCATATAGTCAATATTAACTAGTTTGGGAAGCATAGTTATTGATGTTGTGAGTTTAACTTTTATAATCTGATGACATAAAAGTTTTAGTTACACTAATAGATCAATTAAAATATAGCTATAAATAATTATGAGCATAAATATCTTTTATAAAGTAACTTGCTGTAATATATTAAAGTATATTATGTAAACATCAAGTTAAACCTTACTTCTTTAGAGGGGCTGTTGGCCACTGTGAAAGGGCATAGTGAAAAAGAAAAAGGGACATTATTAGCAAAGAGAGTTTGATTACACCGTAATTTAGGGGTTTTTTTGACCGATTAACATTATTGCTTGCCTTTATTTTTATTTGTCATTTTTTCCCATTTTGCTTTTCTTAATATAATAAATATTCCCTTTGGTCAAAACCAAGAACTAACCCTCTCATGTCAAAAGTATTCCAACAAGAAGCAATATATGAACCAAAAGTTATTTAGGACTCATAAACGCAAAAAATTATAGCTCCATCACTATTTGTACTAACTACTAAGGTCTCATTTGTTTTCATTAAAATTAAGACGTCTGAATTTGAATGCACATATGAATGATTAAGATGTTGTTTCTAGATCTGAACACTGAATGATTAAGACTGTATGTTTTTAAACATCTGAATGTGCATAATGATTTATTTAAACATAATAAATATATAATTTAAATTAAAAAATAACTAAATATTCAAAAATAAATATAAATTTAAAAACATAAAAATATTATTTAATAAAATATTTATGTTTGCTAATGATGGTGGAGATTCTTTGTAATTGTTATGGCGGTGATGGTTGGTGTTAGTGGCTAATAACGGTGGTGGTGATGACAGTTGTGATTGTAGAGGTGGTTGGAGTTGTAGTGATTGACGCGATGGTGGCGGTTGATAGTGATGGTTGTGATGTTGGAGTTGGTTGACGTTAGTAATTGGTGGTGTTAGTTGTGGTGGCTGAAGAATGTATGGTGGTTGACGATAGTGTCGGTGGTAGTTGGTAGTGGTGCTAGTTATGATGATAAAGGATGTTAGTAGTAAGGATTGACCGCAATGGTGGTAGTGGTGATAGCGGTGATGACGAGAGTGGTGGATATTGATAGAATTATAATGATGGAGATGGTAGGTTTGGTAACAACTGACAATAGTGATTGCCAATTATGGTTGTTGTCAACGGTGATTTTGATGGCAGAGATGATTGGTGGTGGCGGTGATTGACAGTGATGGCGATGATGATTGTGATGGTGGAGATGGTTAATGGTGGTGGGAATGGGTTGTGGCTGGAGAATATGGGGGATGGGTGGTGGCTGGAGAATAGGTGTGGTGGGGGTTTGGAGGGGGTGGGGGTGGTAGGGGTGGTGGAGCTGGTGGTTGTGGACAGAGTGAAAGTAAAAATTATTCATACAAAAATACCTCTTAAAGATATTAAAATTTTGTTCAATATCTTAATGATTAAGACTTATTCAGGTCAAATAAGTGCTTAAATCTTAATGTAAATAAATGCACTTAATGGCCTGAGGTCTGAACCATTAAGATTCAGACCTCCATTAAGTGCAAACAAATAAGGCCTAAGTTTAGATCAATTACGAAATTAATACGTATAGACTCCTTCAAAATTAACTAGAGTTAGTGACGTTTTAACATGAAAATTAACATATACTCTCTCCGCCCATATTACTTGACCGCATTACTAAAAATATGTCCCAAATTACTTAACCACTTTTTAAAACACAAGATAGAATTAATTAAGTTTTTTTCTACTTTTCCCTTGACATTAATTGTTTTATAAAGTAAACAATATTGATTAGATTGTAATTAATCAGAGAGAGATAAATATATAGTAGTAAAAATACCCTACTTATTTAGGATTTCTTAAGGAGCATGTAAAAACAAAAGTGATCAAGTAACATGGAATGATGGGTGTACATTTTTACCGTCTCGAATGCACCTTGTAGTATCCGATGGAATGTCCGTTCACTATTGATGGATATGCTTTCATCATCATATTGAGAGAGCAATACAAAGATACTTATAATAGTGAAGGCAATTTTTATTTAGAGGTTCTAAGATCAGTAATTTTATAAAGTAAAAGTTGAGTCTAACATCCAATATATTTACAAAATGAGTGTCATAAAAAATATTAATGCTAAAATCGATATTGGGCCCTAAAATATTGGATAAGATTAAAAAGTATTGCATTTGACATAAGCTGCAAGCTATAACGAACTATATATGATATAAGGTTGCTTTAGATGACTTACTCATGTTCTAATTAAACATGACATTTCAAACCGATTTTTTCCTTTTCACCTCATCCTCTACCTCAGCCACATGCCCGTTCACCTTCCACCACCACTCGCAAAGATTGATGTTTAACTGAAAATTCGATTCATGTATAGGGATTACTTATGCTTTTCTCGTATGAAATAAGACGTGTATTGATGTATAACTTATACTGAGATTAACTATTCAAAAACTTAAAACAAAAAAAGTATCAAACACTGGATAATTATGCACAAATTTTATACCATTAATAATTCTTCTAATATACTTTGTACCAAATATTTCCTCAAGTAATTACTAATAAATTCATTTAACTCACCAATTCATTTAACTCAACTCAACCCAACCCTAACTCATTTAATCGATCAACTTATATCTTATATGAAAGAAATAATCCCTTAATTATTTTCATTAATGAATAGGGTATATATACAATTTACAATCTCCAAATATGGAAAATTCTAGTACTACTATACATCTAATATATTAATTGTACTTATACAAGAATTCTACAACTGTGGTAAGTTTGTACACTAATTTGATTACAACAATAAACCCATTGTTTCCGTGATATACAATGTCGTGTATATCACGGGTTCTATCACACCCCCACAGTCATAGCGGGCGGTTGTGCGGTTGTCGTACGCTGAGACCGTCCATAAAATCTTCAAATAGAACTGAGGGAAGACCCTTAGTAAAGATGTCAGCAATTTGGTACCTGGAAGAGACATGCAAGACGCGTACTTGTTCATGAGCTACTTTTCGTGAACAAAATGAATATCCATTTCGATATGTTTAGTGCGCTGATGTTGGACCGGATGCCCCGAAAGATAAACTGCACTAACATTATCATAGTAGACCAAGGTAGCTTTCTGAATAGGAAAATGAAGTTCTAATAGAAGATTACGCAGCCAACATGATTCAGACACCACATTGGCTACCCCTCGATACTTGGCCTCTGCACTGGATCGCGATAATGTAGCATGACGTTTTGCAGACCAATAGACCAAGTTATCACCAAGAAACATACAATAACAAAATGTCGAGCGTCTGGTATCAGGACAGCCACCCCAATCAGCATATGTATAAGACACGAGAGTAGAGACGGAGGATGGATATAAATTCAATCCATAATCAAGTGTGCGATGTATGTATCGTATAATGCGTTTGAGCATATGCATGTGCTCAATCTGTGGATCATGCATAAATAAACACACATGATGAACTGCATAAGTAATATCGGGCCTTGTAAAAGTAAGATACTGAAGTGCCCCTGCAAGACTATGATAGTGGGTGGGATCCTCGTATGGTGTGCTAGACGTAGCACTCAACTTCGGTTTGGTATCAACCGGAGTAGAAGTAGACTTAAAAGATGACATACCAGCTCTCTCAATGATCTCAGCTGCATACTTCTTTTGTGACAAAAATAAACCGCCTGCATGACGAGTGACAACTATACCCAAGAAATAACTCAAGGGCCCCAAGTCTTTCATAGCAAATTTTGAATTGAGTAGTGACATGATAGACTTGCGCAGATTATCAGACGAGGCAGTCAATATAATATCATCCACATACAATAAAAATGTATGCCAGAGAAGTACCGCGATGATATATGAACAGAGAATGATCAGACCTGCTGTGAGAAAATCCAATAGTAGATACATAATCTGCAATCCTTTTATACCAAGCCCGGGGGGCCTGCTTAAGCCCATACAAGGACTTCTTCAGTAAACAGACATGATGATGATAGTTAGGGTCTCTAAAACCCAAGGGTTGATGCATGTATATTATCTCCTTAAGATCACCGTGCAAGAAAGCATTCTTTACATCTAACTGATGAATGGGTCATGCTTTTGAGATAGCCAAACTGAGAACAGTGCGAATAGTAGCCGGTTTGACCACCGGACTAAATGTCTCACCAAAATCCACGTCAACCTGTTGAGTTTTACCATCACCTATAACACGAGCCTTATGCCTCTCAAAAGAACCGTCAGAATTTTCTTTATGAGTAAAAATCCACATAGACCGAATAATATTAACATCAAATGGATGGGGTACTAACTCCCACGTCTTATTCAATAAAAGCATTATATTCGTCGTTTATAGCTAATTTCCAATTCGGGTCATGTAGGGCAGACACAAGGTTATGTGGTGGTGGGGATTTAGAGACATTAGAATTGAGATTAAAATGTCATTTTGGTTTAAAAATACCCCGTTGATTACGAGTAACGGGCCCTTGACTCGAGATAGAATTTGGTATATTATGGTCAATGTGTGGGGTGGTGACGGACTGGCCAACATGCAGTGGGCCTGTTGTCCCAACAACTGAAACTGGGACTGAGGCAGACGCTGAAGTAGGTTGGGATTGCGGAACAGTACCGAGATCGGTACTGCGCCGTGATTCTGGCCCACTGGGCAGATTGTTAGGACCCGCAGACACAGTATTTTATGGTCCAATAGACAGTGGGCCTGCTGGAGTATTTCGATCACGGGATTAGTCGTATAAACGGTGGATAATATAAGGTGAGACCTCGTCATCCAAAAAATTATACGAACTAGGCACGGAACTACACACTTTAGCAAACGGAAATTGAGTTTCATAAAAGAAACATAATGACTAATTATGATTTTATTAGAGGATAAATCAAAACACTTGTAACCACGATGATTAGATGGGTAACTCAAAAACATACAAGGGGTAGAATGGACTTGAAGTTTGTTAAATGTAGTGGATGGAAAAAAAGGATAGCATAAACACTCAAACACTCTAAGATGAGAATACGATGGATCTTTATTGTAAAGAAGTTTAAGTGGAGAATTATATGCTAGGTTTTTGTTAGGAAGTACGTTAAGGAGGTAAGTAGCCATTTGTAAGGCATGATGCCAAAAAGAAGGGGGTACAGAAGCATGGGCTAATAAAGTTCGGACAATATTACTAATGGTACGAAATTTTCGTTCGGCTTTTCCATTTTGTGAGGACGTGTGAAGACAAGAAAAAAGAAAGATTATGCCATTAGCATCACAAAATGTCTGAAACAACCCATTATCATATTCTTTACCATTATCACATTGAATATTTTTAATTTTCCGTTCGAATTGTGTACGGATGAATGCATTAAATTGTAAGAATGTGGGAAAAACTTGAGATTTTTTCGCTAAAGGAAAGGTCCACAAAAATTAGAATAATCATTCAAAAATAGAACATAATAACGATGACCCAAAGAACTTAGAACGGGATATGTCCATAAATCACTATGAATAATGTCAAAAGGCATCAAAGTATGAGAAGTAGAGACTACAAATGGTAATCTAACATGTTTCTCTAATGGACAAGAAGGACAAAGTGGAGTAATACGCGTACCCTTACAAGAAACAAAATTATTTTTATGTAAAGAAGAAATAACAGACGACCCCGGATGACCCAAACGTGCATGCCACAAGGAAGGAGCAAGGGCGTCAAAGGTAGATGGTATGGCTTGACACGTGGAAGTAGTGGAGGTTGTGAGTGGATAAAGCCCTCATCTACTATTGCATCGCATTAGATGTATCCCCGTCTTGAAATCCTTCACAGAAAATCCAAAGGGATCAAAATTAACGAAAATCCAATTATCAGTGGTGAATTTTTGGACATACACCAAATTTTTAATTAGGTTAGGGGCATGAAGAGTAGTTTTCAAAACTAGTGGTGGATGTGGGTGAGACAAAGTAGTATGTGCATAACCTCGAATTGGAATTGTGTTGTCATTACCAAAAATAATACCATGATTGTTGCTCAAATTGAAATAAGACGAGAGAGTACCTTGATCGGACGTCATATGAGAAGTGGCGATGGTGTCCATGTACCAATTCGCATCCGGAGGAGTTAATCCAAGTGTATGTATTGCTGTCGTAATATCTGTAGGTATCGGGATCTGATTTTGGCATGTAGCATAAAAAGCCTGCGCAGGCCGAGGCCCAAGCAGACCTGCCTGCGACCCCAGCCTAGAAAAGTACATGCCGCCACTATTTGGACAAGAGAAGTTGGGCCTAGACTGTTGCTGAAACTGGGCCCAGTTACCCGGATATGGTCTGAGCGAGAAATAGGGGTTGTTGGGCCAATGGCCACTAGGCCCAGTTACCCAGCCAGGGAGCCCATGGTTGGGACCAGTTGGCCTGCGTCCCACTGCCCCGAGGCCCACTGCTGCTGCCACCACAATTATGTCCGCCGTCGTTACAATCACGATTGCCACCGCGGTTTTTGCCATTATGTTTATGATTTTGACCTTTTTTATCGCCATCGTTGCTGCAGTTTTGCCTTGAATTTTCAGAGAATGAGTGAGGGTCATCTGACGTCGTCGTCATCACGACAGAATTTTCTCTGGTAGCCACCTTTTTAGCCAAGCCGGCCTCTTTTAACATGAGCATGGAACGGGCCTGATAAAATGGTGGTAGAGGATTACTTTAACGAAGCAGTGTGCCAACACCATTATAAGCCTCTGATAGGCCGGCAACCATTTGAAGAACAAGACGATCATTGGTAACAGGCGCACCAACGTTGCAGAGTTGGTCCACCAATTCCTTGAGTCGTTTACAATAGGCTGATACGTTAGGATAATTTTCCATGTTGACATGTGAAAATTCATGTTTAAGAGTGACAGCTAGGGAATTTTTGTTATTTTGGAATATATCACGCATCCTATTCCAACTGTACATCGCCGTAGTGTCGGGTTCAATAATCATCTGTAAGAGGTCTGTAGAGATAGTGGAGTAAATCCACTGGAGAACGGTAGCATCAAGGGTTGTCCATAACGTAGAATCATCCTCGGGGGTAGGCACCTTCTCCACGCCAGGTACCAAGGGGATTATGTGATGGAGGACTTGATGCGAGCTTGCGTGAACTTTGAATAATTCCGCCCACGTTGCGTATTGGACGTTTTCCATCTCAAGAACAATAGGGATGCGGTTCTTGATGTTGAAAACTGTAAGGGCAGGATGAAAGATGTTCTTTGACGTAGACATAACAAAAGAACAATAGATGAATTAGGGATTGGGAAGAAAACTGGAGAATAGAGAAGAAGAAAAAAAATCAACGGAATCCGAGAGTAGGTCCAGGAAACTGAGAAAAGAAGGGGCAGCGAAAGTGTTTGAGAGAAGGTATTTTAGCCCTAGACTTCTGATACCATGAAAGAAATAATCTCTTGATTATTTTCATTAATGAATAGGGTATATATACAATTTACAATCTCCAAATATGGAAAATCATATTCCTACTATACCTCTAATATCCTAATTGTACTTGTACAAGAATTTTACAACTATGATAAGTTTGTACACTAATTTGATTACAACAATAAATTCACTGTTTCCGTGATATACAATGTCGTGTATATCACTGGTTCTGTCATTATACCCATTTAATCTGATTATCATAATAAAAGGATTCGCATATTTAAGTGAGCATAATTCGATGCAAATTTCCTCTTTGTAGATCAATAAGCTAATAAGAAATTATAAGGCCATTCTGCTATGATTTAATGATTTAATTAATGCTTATTGTTTAGTTTTAGAGACAAAAGAATCATTCCAAGACTCTTTATGCTTATTAAAGGGAATCACCTCGAATGTCTCTCTAGAACAAATACGATTCTTTTTCTTATTTTGAAGAAAACTGTTGAGAAAGAAAGAAGATAACAAATTATATGCAGCAAATATTTTATTCCACTTCAAAATCCGATTAAATGAGCATAAGTCACGAGTTGGTTGGTTAAATAAGTTTGGGTTGGTTTCAGTTTAATGAATTAAATAACTTATTATTAAGAAATAAAATTTTATGTGATATGAATGCCAACTAGGAAAGAAGGAGGGTTTTGTGTGTTTAGTATATTTTGAGAAAATAGTAATAGTTGAGTGATATTCTAGTCCTAAAAAAATAAAAATAATATTTATAGATAAATTTCAATACATGAATGACATTTTAGGAAATTTACTAGATATATATATATAGATAAATTTTACTTTTGGAATAAAAGGTATGTGCTGAGAAGACTCCCTAAACATTGAACATACTAATCAAAATGTAAAAAAAATATCTGTACAAGAGCATCACGTCTCCAACTAAACTGCAAAATGAGGAAAAAATTAACTAGTGGAAAAAAAGTTAAGAAAGTTTTATAATATATAAGGGACAAGTTGTATTCATACCCAATTAGGCATTGTAAAAATTTATCAGACCCAACTAATAAACAAATGACACTTGTCACATTATTTAATTATAAATATTAATACTTAACCAAGTATTTTGCACATGATCTTAATAAATAATGTAAAAATATTCTCACAACTATTTTTGTTGTCTTCTAAACAATAAGTAGATTGACAGTACCTTTTTAATAGTAATAAAGTACAACAAATTAAATTAATTATAATTAAAATAAAATTTCAGAGAGTAAAAATTTACTTTTTTATATGCTCGAGTGATAAATTTAATATTTTCAAAATCTAACTAAAGTATGAGATCTACTCCTCTATTGCATATGCAAGGTTTTTTGTTCTTTGTCTTCTATTCTTTTTCATCACGTAGGATTCCTTTTCAACATTGATAGAATATTCTTTGTACATCTCTTGTATTAAGTAAAATTATAATTTAATTGTAATTAGAAAGTGTAGTTCAATTATAATTAGGAAAATTAATTACCTAGTTTGTAAAGGAATAAATAATTATGTAACACTACATATATTATACATAATAATCAATTAAAGGCAAGGGAACATATTCCTTCATGGTATCAGCAGCCAAACTCTAAAATTCTCTAAAGCCGCCGACCCCATCTTGACCGCCCAACCCTAGGCAGCCGCCCTCCCCCTCTTCTTTCTACTACCTCTCGGCCGCTACTTCTCTCTCCTCTTCCCCAATTTTTTTTTCAATAACTGAACAACCTAAATTCCATCCTGCTCTTGCAGTTACAACATCAAGAACTTCATTCCCATAAATCTTGAGATGGAAAAGGGTCAGTATTTCTCTTAGGTGGAATTATTTAAGATCCATTGTCGTGTGTACAAAGTCATCGACCATATCATCCCTCATAAATCAAAACCCCTGGAACACCCTGATGATTTTGTTGATGAACTTTGGTCCCGCTTAGATGCGGTTGTCCTACAATGGATCTATGGCACGATCTCGAACGATCTGTTGCATACAATCATTGAATCTGATGTCACTTTCCAACAAACGTGGGAGCGCTAGAAAAGTATTTTTCAGGATAACAAGACACAATGTGCCTTGTACCTGGAAAATCAATTTAAAGACATTCAGCAGGATGATTTTTCGAATGCGTCGGCTTATTGTCAGGAACTTAAGATGATTGCAGATCAACTCTCCAACATCGGTGCACCAAACACTAATCAACGATTGGTGATGCAACTCGTTGCGGGTTTGAATGAAACTTATGATGGCGTCGCTACCATCCTCCAACAAAGCACGCTATTGCCTCCATTCTATGAGGCCCGTTCGAGACTTATACTTGAAGAAACCCAAAAAACCAAGCGGGTCACGGCTCATGCGAGCACCACCGATGTCGCTCTCGTCACTACCGGCAACCCCTCAACCGACAGCAGGGCCCCATTTTCCGGTTCCCAAAACAGGTAACCCTATGACCTGACACACGGCCCGCCATCCCGGAATCACTACAAAGGACGAAACTCTGGCGAAGCCCGTGGCAGGAGCAGCAGCTGTGGCAGGAAGGGCCAGCCACTACCGGCCGGCAGCAACCCGCAGCATCAGCGGTAGTGGCAGCAACCCGCAGCATAAGCGAAAGTGGCAGCAGCCTCCATCGTGGGCTACCTACCTGCCATGGGCTACGTGGGCTCTACCTTGCCCAGACCGATGTCCTTCTGGGTACCACCTCCGTCCTGACAGCTCCAATCTGGCATCCTCGGCAAACGTCCTCAATAGGCATATAGTACACATGTCTCTCCTCCTTCCACCTACAACCCGACGGATATTGAGGCGGTTGTGAACACAATGTCCCTCAACATTCCAGTCAACATTTAGTACATGGATACTGGCTGCCACATCTCATATAACGGCATCCAAAGGTACTCTTTCATCTTATTTCAATATGAGCAATTTAAATCATAATACTATTATTGGCAATGGACAAGGCATTCATATTCGAGGTTATGGACAATCAACACTTTCCTCACCACACCCCCTATTAGCTTTAAACAATGTCCTTCGTGCCCTGAAACTTATCAAAAACTCATCTTTATGCGTCATTTCACAACCGACAATAATGTTTCTCTTGAATTTGATCATTTTGGTTTTTCTGCGAAGGACCGTATGACAAGGATGTGAATAATAAGATGTGATAGCACCGGCGACCTCTATACTATTACCACCACCATCGGTCATCCATCCTCATCTCCGTCAACCTTTACAGCTATTTCCTCCTCTTTATGGCATAATAGATTAGGACATCTAGGAGACTCTGTTTTACGCTCCCTTCGCAACAATAAATTTATAGATTGCAAACAAGTATCTTATCCTCCTGTTTATGAATCTTGTGTTTTTGGAAAACATGTCAAGTTGTCATTTTATTCTTCATCCACTCGTATTTTAATGCCTTTTGATATAATACACAGTTATTTATAAACTTCCCCTATTTTAAGCACAATCGGGCATCGATACTATATGTTATTTTTAGATGATTATTCAAACTTCCTGTAGACTTTTCCCATTGACAATAAATCCCAAGTCTATTCTATTTTTCCTTCATTCAACGCTTTCATTAAGACATAATTTGAAAAGAATATCAAATATTTTCAATGTGACAATGGGAGGAAATTCGATAATAATTCATTCAAACTTTTATGCGCTAAACACGGCCTTGTTTTTTGTTTTTCCTGTCCCCACACATCTCCGCAAAATGGCAAAGTTGAACGAAAAATTAGAACCATAAACAATGTAGTTATCTTCGGGATCCTTCCTATAAGCATTTAAGAACTTTCGGATATCTATGCAACCCCATTCATCCCTCCACACAAATCAACAAGATGCAACCTAGGTCCACCCCATGTGTATTTCTTGGTTACCCCCTAATTATCATGGTTACAACTGTTATGACCTGTCCAGCCGAAAAATAATCATTTCTCAGCATGTCATATTTGATGAGTCTCAATTCTCATTTTCCAAACTAAATTCACCACTTCCGAATTCCTATGACTTCTTAAATGACGACATCAATCCCCTTCTAATCCATCACTTGCAAAAGCAGTCGCTACCGTCACCGGCGCCTGACCCGCCTCTCTCTTTCCCATTTCGAGTGGCCAGCCAGCCCGCCTCATGCTCCTCGAAACAACCATTCTCGGGTCTCGGCTACCCGAGGTCACTGCCTCTCATCGACCAGTCACGACGCCCCTTCTCCCCGATTCCGCCGCCCCCTCTCGGCCTACCAATCTGCCCCGGCAGCTTTCTGATCTCGTTCACCCTCCCACGGCACCCATACGGATAATGGAAACCCGTGCTATGCATGACATTTCTTAACTCAAACGGAAATTTAATTTGTCGAATTCGATTGCCTCTTCACCTCTTCCTCGTAACCCGAAACATGCATTGTCCGATCCCAATTGGAAATCTGTCATGATTGATGAATATAATGCTTTTATTGAAAATAAGATGTGGGAGCTAGTGCCCGTCCTCCTGATGCTAATGTTATTCATTCTATGTGGATTTTTAGACATAAAAAAAATCTTACGGATATTTTAAAAGGCACAAGGCTCGTCTTATAGGTGATGTGATGGCAGATCTCAATAGGTGGGCATGGATTGTGATGAAACCTTCATCACGGTGGTGAAACTGGCAACTATTCGGACCATTCTCAGTATTACTTTGTCCAAATCATGGTTCATTCATCAGTTGAATGTCTAAAATGCCCTCTTGCATAGAGACCTTCATGAGACTATGTATATGCATCAGCCTTTAGGATTCAGGAATCCAGTCCATCCAGATTATGTGTGTCATTTGAAGAAATCGCTCAATTGACTGAAAAAGCTCCTCGTGCATGGTACCAACGGTTTGCTGACTTTGTATCCTCTATCAGTTTTTCAATAGCAAATCTGATCACTCACTTTTCATCTATAGAAAGGATAACGACATGGCATACATTTTGTTATATGTTGATGAATAATCCTAACTACATCTTTTGATGCACTTCGTTGATCCATTATGTCACCCCTTCCCTCTGAATTTGCTATGAAGGATTTCGACCCCCTAAGCTATTTTTTGGGCAGTGTTGTTACGAGACATGCAGGTGGCTTATTTCTTTGTCAAAAGAAGTACGGCAGAGACATAATTGACCGAGCAGGCATGACGTCATGCAAACCGGTCCACACCGGTGGATACTAATTCCAAACTCGGTGCCTTTTTGGATTCTCTGTACGTCGACCCGACTCACTATCGTAGCTTAGCAAGAGCATTGCAGTATCTCACTTTCGCGACACCATCCTATGTCGTGCAGCAAATATGCTTACACTTGCACAGCCCGACGGATGAACATATGAATGCCCTCAAACAAATTTTGCGATATGTACAAAGTACTCTTTTGGCTTACAACTGTTCAAGTCCTCACTCTCCGACCTCGCCTCTTATTCTGATGCTGACTGGGGTGGATGTCCTGACACTCATCGATCCAAGTCGGGTTACTATGTGTTCCTCGGACATAACTTGCTTTCTTGATCTTCTAAAAGACAGCCTACTCTGTCTCGATCTAGTGTCGAAGCCGAGTACCGAAGTGCAGCGAATGTTGTCTCTAAGTCTTGTTGGATACGCAACCTTCTCATGGAACTTCATTGCCCCATCCATAAGGCTACATTGGTCTATTGTGATAATGTAAGTGCGATATATCTTTTCGGCAATCCCGTTCAACATCAACGCACTAAACACATTGAAATGGATATTCACTTTATACGTGAGAAAGTTACTTGTGGACAAGTTCGTGTTCTTCGTATTCCTTCCCGATATCAGATTACTAACATATTTAGGAAAGTGGTCTTAACATCCATTTGCCAAATCTCATAATCATAGTATGCAGCTATATTGCAAGCAAAATCCGAATGGATTTAATCTTTGAAACTGACGAAAATGTTTCATCATAATCGACCACATGCCTCTGATTGTAACATTTTGCTACCGACCTAGCCTTGTAGGTTTGCACTTGTCAAATGCATCATCAATCTTCTTATGGGTCTAACCCATGTTGGCAAATCAACCAAGTTTCAAACTTGATTGGCATACGAGTCCATTTCAGATTTCATGACTTCTTGCCATCTTTGCGAGTCAATGTCATAGCCTCGTTGTAGGTTGTGGACTCATCATCAGCAAGAATATCCATCTCATTTTGACTTTCAACAAGAAAATTAAGTCTTTCAGGCTGACGATGAATACAAGCAGACCTACAGAGTTGGTTATTTTACGTTTCTGACGTGCTGGGTAGATTCCCTATGGATTGGATAAAAAATGCTTACTTTGAGAAGTCGCCACCTAATTATTACAAGATGAATTAGGGCACCTAAATGCTAACTAAAAGATGCAAAATAACTACAATTTTGGTGTGAAAAACTTATGAGACTCTAAGTAAGGGTTCTTTATTATCCTAAAGGGAAGGGGTAAGACACTCTTTAAGATCCACTAACTTGCAGTTATCCGATCAAACTCAGGTTAATTATTATACTAAGAAAATACATGTTTTAAATATGAAGTTAAAATGATGTTGCAAGTATTTAATGAAAGGATGCATTTGTACAAGTATGCATTTGTATGGCATAAAAAAATACATGTAAAGTTGAAAAAAAGTATGCATTTGCATGAAAATTGATAAAAAAATATATGCAAGGTGAGTTTTTATGGGCGACAGACCTAAAATAGATAAACTAGCTATTTTTCGATTTTAAAACTAACCGAGCCAAAAAATAAATAAACTAGCGATGACTTTCCAGTTTTAGACTACCCTATTAATTAATTCTAAGTCTACCTATTCTAAACATTCCAATAATTTCACGAGTACAATAATATTACAATACAAAATAAAATAAAACTGAATAAAAGAACATAAAATAAATGAATCATCTCCGAGAGGTATCTTGTCTTCTTTAACTGTGTTCCTCGCCAGCTGTCAAGAACAAATGGTTAGAAACAGTGGAATATAAATAACTTCGGATCCGTATCCAAAATAGTAAATATTTTGAACGGAGGGCTCAGACTTAAATTTTGAAAAAATTATTACAATCACGTCATGGCTGCGAACATATGACTCATTGGTCATTCACGTCATAGCTACGAACATATGACTCGTTGGTCATTTTAGTTTTCTTGCCTACCGAACATGTTGGTCTCTCGGATGAAAAATATTTAAGTTTAATCCTCGCCCGGAAGTTTTATTTCTGTCTACTGTGGAGGCCTCAAATTCGACGAAAGTTTCATTGACCAAAGTGTAGTATCATGTTCAAATCAGTAGGTTATACCCAGAACAGCAAAAAACCAAAACCGAGACAGGCCTCAAATTCAATTTCATTGGCCTAAGTGTAGTATTTATTCAAATAAGTAAAATAATACCAAAATAGTAAAATCGAAATCGAGAGGGATTTTTCGAAGGGACGCGGCCTCAAATTCAATTTCATTGGCCTAAGTGTAGTATTCTGTTCAAGTCAGTAGTAGACTTTTCAGAAATATTGCGATTCTCCGAAAGAGCCTCAAAGTAGCAGGCTTTTAGCCGAGAAGCCACCAGCGGTGAGGCTTAAAAATTCAGCAGCGACGAATATTAAAACGCAGCAGCAGTTTAACTAAAAACGCAACAGCAAATGGTCCCAAAGATATCTCAAAAGTGTGGTGTTTTTCAGTCCCAAAGATGCGGCAATTAGACTCCTCAAAGTGCCACGGCCAAGTGCATAATTGCAGCAGCAGTTGGCCTTAAAAACCCGAGGATTTCAGTCCGAAATGGACGTAAAAATGCAGCAGCAGGATCATTAAATTGAACTGAAGCACAACCACTGTTTGCCTTGAATGCAACAGTTTTTTTAGCCGAGAAACAGTAGCAAATCGATCTAATATTGTAGCAAGCAACTCGTCTCAAGAATACATATTTTTTTAAACCTTAAATGCAGCAACAATCGGAAAAAATGTAGTAGTTGGCTGCCTTAAAAGTGCAGCAAAGCAGCCATCGAAATGCAGCAACAATAGCTCTTGAAATGCAACAACAGTCTCCCGAACACAGCAAGAACAAACCTTAATATAGATATTTGGTCACCAACGTGTGGCAACCAATTTATAATGAAACAGTAGCAAAAATAACAGCAGGTTCGACATTTTAAAGAGAGCAACAATTTAGGCAGAATGCAATGTCAAACAATAGCAACCAGTAGCATGGACAGTAACCATAAATGGCATAAAAACAGTAGCAGGTGTAGCAGTGATTAAGCTTGAAAATATGGTAGTAACTATGCCAATAATTTGGCATCAAGATGTAGTAATTGCTCAAAACAGTAACCCAACATTTCAATTATTTGTAGCACCAACAAGCAACCATAATAGGCAGCCGCAACAAACAGCAACAAAGCGGAATGCAAGAGCAAATCTTACATTCCCGATAGTATCAAAGTAGCCTTAAAGTGCAATTGAACAATGACAAACTACCACGGAAAAGCAGTCGCAATGAGCCAAGAAAAATACAGCTGAGTAAATCATTACAAGGCTACAGCTAAGTATGACATTTTCGACTCGGACCCGATCCGGAAAATAGAGAACAGAAAAGATGCAATTTTTTAAAGATTGAGAGGGGGTTTTCGGATGAAAATTATGAAGAAAAAAGAACAGTTTTGAATTCTAGACCCGACCCGAAACAGAATCGAACGGAACGTACAGAACAAAAGAAAAGATTTATTTTTGGATTGAAAGTTAGGAACAAAAAAGAGTATTTTTCGAATTTAAAGATTATGAAACAAGAGGGGTATTTTCAACCCAAAGATTTAGGAATAAACAAGTTTTCCTTTCTGATTTTCGGACCTCAAGAACGGACCTTGTTTTCGATTTGTTTTTTTCCCGAATTCGACTCCAAAAAGGACCCTTTTTGAAGTGAAGAAACACGTGCAAAGAAGAACAAATACCCTTAAGAAAGATTTCGGATTTCAAAACTTAAACTAGATTTTCGGACAAAAAACGACTTAAACTCCGACAAAAAAAAAGACCAAAACTTCCTCTTTTTCGGACAATAATCCACAAAAACCGACTTCGAAAATAGTGAACAAAAAGGGGTTATTTATAGAAGGTTGTCCCCCCCCCCCCAACGTTCACCCCCATACCCCTCTTCGATTGAGTTTGAAATTCAAAAATAAAGTGACGATTTCGGGGCGGATTTGAGGGGATATGGGTCGGTGAGTTGATGGGGTAGGTTGGTGGTGTCAGGCGGCGGTGTCGGCGACTGGTGGTGTCAAGCGTAGGGTGCGGCGACGTAGGGGAATGGTGCTGCGACATGAGGGTAAGGTGTAGGGGTGTGCGGCCGATTGGGGGGTTAGGGGTGTTAGGTTTTGGGATGAGGGTAGGGTTTTGAATAAAAGGGGCGTTGGGTGTGAATAGAGGGGGAAAAGGGCTGTTGGCCGAAATGGGGATTTCGGTTGGGTCTGGTCGGGTTTGGCCGACTACGCCCAATTTTTTTTTTGGAATTTGGGTTGATTTTGTTTTGGGTTGAGAAATAAAATGGGTTATGGGTTTAAAATATAAAAAGGGCTTTAATATTAAAAATGCTTTGAAGAAATGTAAATTATTTAAAATAAGATAAAACGATGTGATAATAATAAAACATAATATTTGCGAAATGTTTAATGCTTAAAAAATAGAAAATGTGATGCCGTTTTGAGAAAAATAGAATAACATAGAATATTAGGGTAAAATTATGATTATGACTTTAAAAAGACAAATGATAGTAAAACATGTGAATAATAATAATAATAAATAGTGATATCGAAAATAATATATATATATATATATACACATATACCTATATTAAAATTATTTTTGAGGTGTAAAAATAAAATTGCAAATAAATTAGTAAAGACGGGACAAACTTGGGTGTCAACATCCACCACTATGAAAGTTTTCAGGAATATCATCTACATGTGTTTCTTGAATGGAAGGATGTACAACCATTGTATCATCTTCCATTGGTTGTGTATGAGAATCTTACATTTTTGCATCAATCCTCACATCATTCCCACTGGCTGAAGGTTGTACTCTAAGTAACACAAATTCACCAAATACTCCCACTGAATTCTTGTCTAGGTCATTCGACAAGGATTCAAACTCTATGTTGCTATGTAGTTCTTGAATTTCTCCAAGTTTTATCTTATTGTAACTTTGTTCCTTGTAGACATAGTCCTCCTCAAGAAAAGTTGTATTTCTGGAAACAATGGCCTTATGTTCTCCAGGAAGATGGAAATAGTATCCTCTCGTTTCCTTAGGATATCCCACAAAGTAACATTTCTCACTTTTAGATTCCAACTTGTCAGTAAGTATCTTCTTTACATACGCAGGGCAGCCCCAAGCTCACATATGTGTAAGAACAGGCTTCTTGCCATGCCATATCTCATATGGCATTTTCTCTACCGACTTTGAAGGAACACTATTCAGAATATAGATTGAGTTTTGTAAAGCATAGCCCCAAAGGTATGTTGGAAAAGCTGAAAAACTCATCATGGATCTAACCATATCCAATAAGGTTCGATTTCTCATTTTATAAACGCCATTCATTTGTGGTGTTCCAGGAGGTGTCCATTCTGATTGGACTCCATGAAGTTTCAAGTAATCTAGAAATTCTTTACTCAAGTATTCATCTCTTCTATCTTATGGAAGAGTCTTGATACTCTTTTCAAGTTGTTTCTCTACTTCTAACTTATACTCCTTGAATTTCTCAAAGGCTTCGGACTTGTGCTTCATAAGATACACATATCCAAACCTTGTGAAATCGTTTGT
Organism: Anisodus acutangulus; assembly: GCA_029783415.1. Taxonomy (NCBI): domain Eukaryota; kingdom Viridiplantae; phylum Streptophyta; class Magnoliopsida; order Solanales; family Solanaceae; genus Anisodus; species Anisodus acutangulus. The sequence goes on from CM056498.1 coordinate 15,686,616, forward strand.
AAAAGTTATGAAGTAAGGTTTAAGGAAAACCTCCCTTAGCTTTAGTGGAAAATGGCCCACAAACATCTGTATGGACCAACTCAATTGCTTCTTTGGCTCGTATACCTTTCTCAAAAAGTGGTTTGTTGGTCATTTTTCCTCTCAAGAAAGATTCACAGTCACCATAGGACTCCAAGTCAAATGGTTTCAGGCAGTCTAACTTTCTTAATCTTGCTATCATTGATTCATTGTATGACCAAGTCTACAGTGCCATAAGTAGGTGGGATTTCTTGGATTACTTATTTTAGCTCGTTTGTTTTGCACATTGAGAATTTTACAATTACAATTGAGAATATATAAATCGTTCACAAGCGAAGCATTTTCACAAACAATACCATTAAAAGATAGTATATAACTTCCATTAGCAATATATTAGGAAAAACTCGCAATGTCTAACATTGGAATGGAAATAATATTCCTCATAATCGAGGGAACAAATAACAATTATTAAGTTCTAATGTAAAACCTGAAGGTAAATCTAATCTATAAGTTCCAATGCGCTCAGCAACAACTCGTGCTCTATTTCCAACGCGTAGGTCCACCTCCCATGGTCTAACCTTTCTGCTGTCCATTAGCCACTGCACATTATTACAACTATGTCAGCCACAGGCTATATCCAATACCAGTAGTGAGAGTTACTTATAGACATATTAATCTCAATGACAAACATACCTTGTCCAGGAGGTCCTGAAGCACCTAGTGCCTTGTCTTATCCTGGAGTGGTGCAATCTTTCTTCCGATGCCCCTTCTGCTTGCAGTTGAGGCATACGTCCCTGTCCAACCTAGACTTCCTCTGAACACCTCCTTTAGGTTTCAAGACTGTGGGTTTGGCACCAGACTTACCCTTATTCTTCTTATTCTTACCTTTAGGTTTGAACCTAGTAGATGAGCCCAACATGAGCACAGTCTTCCCCTTTGAAGTAGATAATTCATAAGTCTTTAGCATATTGTGAAGTTCTGGAAGATTCACCTTGGTTCCATTCATGTTGAAGGTCACAATGAAATTCTCAAATAAACCAAGAAGCGAATTCAAAATCAGGTTAACAGACACATTCTGGGGCAGCTTTGTTCCAATCGAAGCCAACCTTTATATCAACACAATCATCTTCAGAACATGACCAGACACTTGTCCCCCATCATTCAGCTTACATTTGAAAAGGTCTCTCAACAGCTCATACTCCATAGTCTGAGACTGTGAATCATAAAGACTCCTCAAATGTTCTAGCATGTCATAGGGGGCCATGTTCTCATGCTGCCTCTGTAACTCTACAGTCATGGAGGACAACATTACACATTGTGCCGAGGTTGCATCATCCAAATGCTTTTGATAAGCAACCTTGTCAAACAAAGCATACTCAACAGACTTTTTATCAGGAACTTTTGGAACAGTTGTGTCTAACACATACTCAATTTTCTCCTGTCTTAGTACCAAACGAAAATTACGCAACCAGTCCGGATAATTAGCTCCAGCTCAACCAAGCATTTCAATGACAGCTTCGACATTTTAAATAAGCTGAAGAAATAGATAGACTGAAATTGAAATCAAATATAATTTCTATGAACATATTCGTTAATTAATTAACATGGCCTTTAGTTTAATTAACTCTCATTATTTTAACATATTCTACGACCACATGGAAGAATACAGACTCATATCAAATATGATCATAATGGGCCAAGATCCAAGTTCATATTATCTCCGCATTTTCTAGGGCTGATAACTTCAACAGTACAACCTGGTAGGTCTCCAAATCAATTACAAACAATTTACAACTATTGGTTTGACCGACTGTTCTAAACAATCGATATGCGCCCTTAGATTATTCCGACGCTAGGGCATTAAGACATAACTAAGTAAGTCAACCTCATTACGCGACTGCAATCGTGCATCTAAGCAAGTTTGGCCTTGTAGAGCAAACACTAGGGCGTAAATACTCACAAAGGTTTCTCACTCGCTATTGCAAACACATGCATCTATGAAGAGTCTGAGTCCTCGTAGACTTAGAGCAAACACTAGGGTGTAAATACTCTTATAGCAGAAAAGTATTTTGCCCTCATTCAATTATGAAAGACGACGCGTGGATTCCAAATCAGACTTATATTAAATTGGGGAACATTTTAATCGGGGTTTTATCAAGATCTCTATTACACGTGCTAGATCAAATAGAGCACATATTGGGCGCCGCCTACCCAAACATGATTTAATGCGGTCCGACAAATACTGGGCGCCACCTACCCAAACATGCATAATGTGGTCTAACAAATCTTTGGCGCCGCCTGCCCAGACATATATAATGCGGACTCTATACTAATTATTTGAATAACAATCAATTAAATAATTAGGAGAAAATAATTAATTCAAGCGCATATTATCAAATAACATGCTAAAAATTAATAATCGTGGGCTAATTAATTTGTTTCAATTTAGAAAATATTTAAATTCCAAATTTAAAACTCAATTTTCAATTTTTGGAATTTTCTGCCCATCCAAACAGTCCCTTAACAATTCTGAAATTTAAAAAAAATAATTTTCAGGGACCATTCTATAATTTCCAAAAACTTAAATTAATTACAGATCCTCCCAGGGACCAAATCTGTTTTTTTAGAAATTTACAGATCTGCCCCAAGGATCAAATTTGCTGATTTTAAAATCTTTTAAATTTTCAAAAAAGGACTCAGGGACTAATTTGTAATTTCTGAAACTTAAAATATTTTCAGATTTGTCCAGGGTCCATTTTGCAATTTTAAAATCCTAATTTTAATTGCAAATAGATCCCTGGACTATTTCAAATTCTCAAAATAATTCAACCCCAAATCAAATTTGGAGATTCGTTTTCGAGGCAAAATTGACGAAATTAAACACCACAGGTCGACAGCCCACGTCGGGCTGAACTCACCGGTGGTTTTTAATCACCGGTGGTTTTTAATCACCGGTTCACGGCATGTAGTGGCCGGAAAAGGTGTCGCCGCCGGCTGTTTCTAAAACAGTTGGCCGACAACCTGTTCCCGACCTCCTCGCCGTGAACCACCACCACCGGCTGATGCTCCTTGTCGGGACTATCACGCCGGTGGTCTTAAACCACCGGTTCCCGGTGCGTTGTAGCTGGAAACGGTCCTGCCGCCGGCGACTGTTCCGCCCGGGTTTTTTTTTTTTTGATTTTGATATTTCGAAAATTAATTTTAAAATCAAAAAAAAATATTTTCCCACGTAATCGTTATTACTGATTATCGTATGATCATTAAACCAGCCTAGGCTCTTGATACCACTGAAGGGTTTTGTTGGGTTCGTAAATCAAATAGTAAGCACAAAGGAAGTTTAAAATTTCTTACCCAACAATAATCTTGGCATGGCTTATACGATAATCATGTTGTATGTTCAAAACATGATAAAAGAAAACTTACAGGTTTTCGTACGCGGGATTCAACACTAAGGTATCCACGCGATTTGTTTCCTCGATTGCAAGATCTAACTCCAATGTATTTCCTATTCAAGAAAGCTAGGAAATCTTGCTTTAGGAACTGAGAAGTTATTTTCCGTCACACCATAATTATGGGGTATGTGTTGTATATATAGGAGTTCAGGACAAAATCTAAACAGATCTAAAACAGGAAAACTTGGGCCCATTTTGGACGGCCAAGCTCCTATTTTGGGCCAGTAATTTCTGGCCCAATTGCTTCCTTGTATTTGTCCGAGTACCCATATAATATATCCAACACATTTAATTAAATCCAAAATCCAATTCGACTTAATTAAATAATGTCTATCAAATAGAAATATTTCATAATTATTATAAATTAAATATCCTGATTCTCAATCAATTTTTTATTTTTTCTCAATACACTCTTAGATCGAAGAAACAATCGCATATAGTGTGACCCTATAGGCCTTCACATATCGACATTAATCTAATTAAGGTCCATACTAAACTCCTAGACTGCGTCGTATGCCGAACTTAATATGTGAAGTACGTTTACATGAATCCATCAAACTTGACCTTTATGCGGAACTATAAATTCCTTTCTTTCGCGACACACTCGATTAAGCTTAGGATTTGCCTAGTGTCTATCCAAATGGCTTAATCACTTTATCTCACATTTATTAGTTGACAACTAGAGCATATTCTAAATATGTCTCTTGCACTGGCCAGTGACAGTCAACCTAATAATATTTAGAAGTTGAGTGCTCTCTCGAATTTTCAATCGAGGAATGAATCATATTCTTGGCTCAACTACCACCTTGATTTACATCCTGATGCACACAACACAAGTCGTATCTTTTCCAGAAGGAATTTAAGCTTAGAACTTGGTCAAAGTACATCATTAAGGTGTGTATTGACCTCAAGTCAAAGGACCTTTATATTTCACACGCCGATAACACTATAGACATGTATAACAAATAGTTTATCGGCTCGGTATGCCAATACTTCTCCAAAGTATCCATGTGTCCATCACGAGTAACCATTACTCGTAGGTGTGAGACATACTACATTCTCCAAGAATGTGATGCAGACCACATGTTGACTTATAACATATCATCGACATCACATTCTCGATGATCATTAGTTGAGGCTATTTTGAGAGTTACGTTCTATCATTAATATTTCACTCTATTAATGACCACGTACGATCAAGGGATGCACATATATGAATAATTGTAAATAATCAAACAATAATTCAATAATTACAAATGTCATAAATATTAATCTCATTAATAATACGAATGTGTTCAAGTACATTTTTGTCCCTAATATAGATTGTCTCTAGGACATAATACTTTCAGATACGTCATTGATATAACAATATTAACGTAGAATATATGATCTGCTTTGCAGTCTCGAAAACTAGTGTCACAATTGCGTGAAAAGCCTCCACAAACCTTCAGGTTTCAAAAGCCACAACAAGCTTATACACAAAAATCACGAACACAAGTGTCCTCGGTGTTGTACTTACTTTAAGCATTTGAAGGAACTGAAAGATCACAAGAAAGTCAAAATTTGTCAGAATTAATTGTTTTTGTTGAGAATGTAATCAAATATTAGATGAGATGGTCACATATTTCAGTAATTTTCTTCTTATTTTTACCTTTTTAAAATTTTGGTAGTAGTGATATGGGAAAAAACAAAAAAATCGGTAAGTCACTGAACTCTTATTATTAATTTTTGCTCCAGAAGGATTATTTTTAGTTCATGTTATTGCGATTGATTGAATTTTGTGCTTTTATCGTATTGTTAAATTATACAATAAACTTAGTGGATCCTAATGTGCGATTATTTCATTGAATGGTCATCTTTTTTGTTTCAGTAGTAGCGATCGGTAGAAAAACACACAAAATAGAATCGGTAAGGCTGCTAAAAGTTTTGCTTTAGGCTTTCAAAATTTTGGGCCCCGCAAAAAATTTAATAGTGGATTTATTATTGTATTTTTTATTAAAAATATTAAAATTTGTAGGAAAAAAAGGTACAAAATCTTTATTGTTAAAGAAGGAAAGAAATATTTTCTTCCTTTTTAACAATAGAAATATTTTAGACCTTGAATTAAACTACTCAAATAATCATATTAGTAAATAATGTTTCTTACAACAAGATCTAAGGTAATGTATAGCAAACACTTGACTAACATCTTATTAATTTGAATAAATCATCTCCAAATAAATAATGACATAACTTTCAGATTTTTGTTGTAAACTTAAAACACTTTTTATCTCGTAAAAATACTACACTATAAATAACAAGTACGAAAAAAAAGATAATACTAACTTTTTTTCATATATTGACTTTAGGTCACTAGTTTTATCGAGCTTCCCTTGTAGGCATCTCTCAATAATGTGGTAGATCCCCAAAGAAGAACACCTAAGAAAAGATATGGTTATTTGTTTGAGTAATAAATATACTATAAGTAATTTGTATAATCGACGATAAAATCATAAGATTTAATATACCAAGACATAACAAACAACAACGAGTATAATGAAGATAAATACAACATGCAAGGAAAACAAAAATTGGTAAAAAAATATCATGTCGTAGATACGTCACTGATATAATAATATCAACGTAGAATATATAATCCGCTTTGCAGTCTCGAAAATTACTATGATAGTGAGTATCCTATGGCCAAATAGCTCTATCAAAAGATAGACAGTACAAATATAGGATACCACCAAATAATGAGCATCATATTAAAGACAACCCCCAATTTAAATTAATGTAGAAAGGAAGTAAGAGCAAGCATCAAGTCGAGCGGAGCCATCGAATTCTCAATCACAATCTCAAATCTATACACATACTACAATAAAAATATTTAATTGTTCCATAAAAATAACAAGTAAAAGTTCACAAGTACATGTTGATTTTTTTCGAATATACTTTGAATTTTAACTATTCTATATAATGTTAAGGCAGTGATATGCCTCTCATATAGAAGCAAGAGTTTGAGGAGCTTACAGTCCTCCGGGGCATAGTCCAGTGGCAAAGCCTGGGCGCTATAAGGCGCTCTGGCATGAGACAGCGTGGGTTCGATTCCCCGCAAGCACGAAGAAACTCTGCATGTTGGGGAATTTGACCTTGTCTCATTGATCGGACGCTTCCGTAAAACCGCCACCGGAGCACATCCCGCGATTTACCTGGTAATAGTATTGAAGGACCGGTGCTATTACCTCCAGGACGTCTGGGTAATACCAGTGAAGTAGTCAGGCGCAAGCCTGGAAACCTGGATTATCAAAAAAAAAAAAAAAAAAAAAAAGAGTTTGAGGAGCTTGCCGTTGTCCAGCTTGCCGTCCAAAGGCTACTTTTGTCAATTACTTAAATTATGTTTAAAATTTGCTAAAAAGTGTTGTACGGGATTTAATAAACGCTGGACTCTTTTGCTGAATTGACCGAAATACCAATATCTTTTTCGGTTAATTCTATTGCATCAGTTGCAAGTGTAAAGTATGTGGGGCCTCTTTAAAGCAATTTTGCCCTTTCTATTAAGTTTATTTTTTTTGTTACCAATATACGTTTTTGTAATTAAAATCAAAGTTTGAGGGCTCTTAATTGCCCAACAAAGTCATTGAAGGAAATTAATCTCATGTTTATTTCATTCCCAATATTACAATTTATATAATGGTGTACAAGATCATTCTATGACTAATATTATGGAAGACTTATCTAATCATATCCTAATTATCCTAATAATATGAATCTTATCTAATCATATGTACAATTACATTGGTGAATTGATATGATTGATATAATTATGGATTGGATCCATAATTATCTTAACATTCACCCGCAGTCTTAGCAGGAGGTTCTCGTATGCTGAGACTGTCACTGAAATCATCAAACAGTACGCGCGGAAGACCTTTTGTGAAAATATCTGTAATCTGATAACGAGATGGTACATGGAGAACGCGGACTTGTCCACGTGCAACCTTTTCACAGACAAACAAGATATCCATTTCTATGTGTTTTGTGCGTTGATGCTGGACAGGGTTACATGATAAGTATATCGCACTCACATTATCACAATAAACCACAATTGCTTTTTCAATCGGAAATGGAGTTCTAAAAGAAGATTACGGAGTCAACATGATTCAACGACCACATTAACTACCACTTGGTATTCTACTTCAGCGCTTGACCGAGACATTGTCGGTTATCGTTTCGATGACCATGAAATGAGGTTGTCTCCCAAAAATACACAATAACCAGAGGTGGAACGTCGTGTGTTCGAGTAGCCACCCTAATCAGCATCTGTATAGGATGAGAGACTCGAAATGGAGGACTTATACAAATGCAATCCAAAATCAAAAGTACCCTTAACATACCGTAGAATTCGATTAAGAGCCTTTATAAGCTCTTCTTTCGGATCATGCATATGTAAACATATTTGTTGAACTTCATAGGAGATATCATGTCTCGTGAAAGTAAGATACTGCAATGCTCCTGCTAAGTTGTAGTAATGTGTTGGGTCACAGTATAGAGAACCCGTAGAGTTACTCAAATTTTGCTTTTGTATCAACCAGCGTATGTGATGATTTGCACAAGGACATGCCAATTTTTCAATGATCTCCTCGGCGTATTTCTTTTGACAAAGAAACAGACCACCTGCATATTGAGTTACATCAATTCCCAAGAAATAGTTTAAAGGACTCAAATCCTTCGTAGCAAATTCTGAAGCAAGGAAAGTCATAATAGATTGGCGAAGTGACTCAGAAGATGCTGTGAAAATAATGTCATCCACATAGAAAAGTATATACGTCATGTCATTACCCTTCTTGTAAATGAACAAAGACTGGTCGGACTTGCTGTGTGAGAACCTCAATGTGGCTACGAACCCTGTAAACCTGTTATACCACGCCATGTGTGCTTGTTTTAAACCATATAATGATTTTTCAATAGACATGCATAATATGGATGAGTCGGATCCCGAAAACCCAAAGGCTGGTGCATGTAAATTGTTTCTTGTATGTGACCATGTAGAAATGCATTCTTTACATTCAGATGATGAATATACCATGATTTGACAATGCCAGATTGAGAACAATCCTGATAGTCGTTGGTTTAACCACTGGGTTGAACGTCTCACCACAATCCACGCCAACCTGCTGAGACCTGCCATCACCAATAAGACGAGCTTTGTACCTCGCAAAAGAACTATCAGAATTCTTTTTATGACAGAAAACCCACATAGAACGTATTATGTTTACATTATTTGGACGAGGCACCAACTCCCACATATTATTTTTAATAAGAGCATCAATTTCGTCTAACATGACATCTTTCCAATTCGGGTCGGTTAGAGCAGCTTTCAGATTTTTAGGAATAAGTGATAGTTGGATTGAGGATGTTAAATTAAAATGACGCTTGGGCTGAAAAATCTCGTGCATTGCATGGGTTTCAATGGACCGATAATGGGTTGAAACTTAGGACAGGGACAGTAGAGTCTCAGAAATAGTGTTAGGCCGAGAAGAATTAATTGTTTGAGCTTGGCTTGTTTGGCTCACTGGATGAGTTTGTGTAGTGTTGAAGGGCTCTCTTATTTGGGTCAAGAGGGGTGGTGAAGCGGACTGGGCCGATGGCACGGAAGAGGGAGCAGTGGGCTCCCTTAATTGGACTGGCCCAATTTGGGGATTTTGCTGGACCGAGGCAGTTTGTTGCCGTAAATGGGCTGGTTCAGTCACTTAGCTGGACCAACGGCAAGGAGGGTGCAGTGGACTCCCTCATTTGGGTTTGTGGAGATGGGTTTTGTAAATGGTATCTCAATATTGGATTCAATCATGTCGTCCAAAAAATCATATGAAGGTGGGAAGATGTGTGAGAGGTAGCAAATGTGAACATATACTCATCGAACACAACATGACGAACGATGATTATTTTTCCATTAGACATATCATAACACTTATAGCCCCTATGATTTTGTGGGTATTCCAAAAATACACACGTAGTGGAACGGGCTTGAAGTTTGTTTATTATTATGGATGAAAATAATGGATAGCATAAACACCCGAAAATCCGCAAATGTGTGTAGGACGGAATACGATGGTATCGCATTTGGGTGGGTGATATGTTTGAGAGTAACTTGCTAGGAAGAATGTTTAGAAGATATGTGGTCATTTGAAGGGCATGATGCCAAAAAGATTGTGGCATGGATGAATGCGCAAGAAGTGTGCACATTAAATTGTTGATTGTGCGAATTTTTCTTTCGGCTTTTCCATTTTGAGATGAAGTATGTGGACATGAGAGACGTAATGACATACCATTTTTGTGACAAAAATCTTTAAATTGGTCATTTACAAATACACTCCCATTGTCACATTGAAAATATTTTATGGGCTTCTCAAATTGGGTATGGATGAAGACACTAAATTATTTTAAAATAGTGGGAACTTGTGATTTTTGTCCAATTGGAAATGTCCATAAAAATTAGTGAAATCATCAAAACAAACATATAGTACTTATGACCTGCCAAACTCAAAATCGGGGATGTCCACAAATCACTATGCAATATATCAAATGATATAATAGTATTTGATGAAGATAAAGAAAAAAGGAATTTAGTATGCTTTCCAAAAACACAAGACTGACAAATATGAGAGTCCAAACGCCGTTTGCAATCAATCAATTTATTTTTGCTAAGAGAATTGAACGTCGGTGCTCCCGGGTGTCCTAAACGGTTATGCCATAACATAGGAGAAAGAGCAGCAAAAGTTGATTGAGTGGTGACTTGGTTGTTGGTAGTGGCGGTGATGGGATACAAATCTCTAATGCTATTACACCTCATTATTGGCATCCCCGTATGAAAATTCTTCACAGAAAACCCAAACAGATCAAAATTAACAAAAATATTGTTGTCAGTAGTGAACCGACACACAAATATCAAAATTTTAATGAGTTTGGGTGTATGTAGGACATTATTCAATTATAAATGTAGGTGGGGGAGTTTTAATTTTCCAATACCACGAATTAGAATTTCCTGTCCACTGCCAACGATAATATTTTTATTACTGCTCATATTAAAATAAGACGAGAGATTACCTTAAGATGCCATCATGTGTGAGGTTGCCCCGGTGTTCATGTACCATGAGTCATCGGGAACATTGATACTCATGTTGTTCATGGCTTGCTCAATGTCCGTTGGAGCATAACTCGACAATGATGGTCCATGAACTGAAAAAGCTTATTATGGACGACTGTCTAAAACACCGGGCTTCCTGTTTGAAATATTTGGGTCGAGCCCACTGATTTGTTAGGTATGGGCAGTGTGGGCCCTATTATTGTGGGTTCTTGGCCCACGATGGGATCTGACCCTACTGCCCGTTGCCTGAAAATTGCTACGACTGCTAGTGGGTTTGACTCTACTGCTCGTTGCCTGAAAATTGCTCGAACGGGCCTCATAGAATGGTGGTAGGGGATTGCTTTGTTGAATGAACGTAGACACACCATCAAATTGTTCATTCAATCCCGCAATCAATTGGAGAACTAACATTTGATTTGTCACCGGCGCACCAACATTAGAAAGTTGATTGGCAAGCATTTTCAACTCTTGGCAATATGTGGAGACGTTTGAAAAATCATCTAATTTTACATTGGTGAATTGATTTTCAAGATATACTGCCCTAGAAATTTTATTATCTTGAAAAATATTTTGTAAACGTTCCCAAGCATGTTGAGTCGTAGAGTCCGGTTCCAAAATGGTGTGCAAAAGGTCATTGGAGATTGTGCCGTAAATCCATTTAAGGACTATAACATCTAAACGAGTCCATAAACTTGGGTCCACAACGGTGATTCCCGATGAAGACTTAGAAGGAATAATATGGTATATGACCTCGTATGCTCGGTAATGAATTTTAAACAACTCCGCCCAATAAGAGTATTGTCATTTTTCCATCTCAAGGGTAATAGGAAAAACGATCTTGACGTTGTTCGCGGCAAAAACGGGGTGGAATTTTTGTTTGTCAATCATTATTGCCCAAGAAAATACAAGGGAAAAGAAAAAAATATGTAGAAAAGAAATATTTTGGTGTGTAGAATAAGGGAGATGAAGAACCCTAATTAGGATTTTTGTCTATGAGTGGTTTTAGGGTTAGGTTTTAGTTTTTAGGCCGAACGGAAGATGGTTTCGACTAGGGTTTTGTCAAAAAAAAAATCGGTAGGGTTGAGGGGCGGTCGACGAGAATTAGGACCAAAACTTGAGGAGTTATTTTGTGTTTCTTGATACCATAAAGAAAATTAATTCCATGATTTGTTTCATTCTCAATATTACAATTTATATAATGGTATACAAGATCATTCTATGACTAATATTAAGAAAGACTTATCTAATCATATTTTAATTATTTTAATAATATGAGTTTTATAATTATATGTACAATTACATTGGTGATTTGATATGATTGCGATAATAACAACCGTGATATCAGGGATACATGTGGATAACGTAAGAGTACCATTAAAGTGACACTTGAGCCACTAACTTTACATGTGGATGTTGAGGGCCCGCAATATGAAGTCTACGACCTACACTGCATTTCTTTTTGTCCAAATTACTATTTTGAAGTAATACAAAACTGTTGAGACGCATATATTACTAAATTGAATTTGAAAATCTAATAACTATTAATTGTATTCATAATATCCATATTTGGATACATACAAGATTATATTTAAGTTGAAAGTAGATTTGTTTCTTATTAATATTACTAATAAAACTAAAAAAAAGGTATCGTTTACTTTATTGTAGTCAGCTATCTAACGACGCATAATAATCAAATATATATTTTGGTAATAATTTAAACTATGAAGGGAGCCTTGGAGTAACTGGTAAAGTTGTTGTCATGTGATCAGAAGATCATGGATTCAAGCTGTGAAAACAGCCTCTGGCAGAAATGCAAGGTAAGACTGCAACTCTTGTGGTCTGACCTTTCCCCGGATCCCGCGTATAGCGAGAGCTTAGTGTATCGAGCTGCTTTTTTTTTTTATTAATTTAAACTCTAAAAGAATTATGAGGAACGAAATGATCACATATCATAACTCCGAAAGCAATTCTAATCAGGCAACCTTAATTAAAAATAAAACATAAATAAATTTAAAAAATTAATGTCTGCTATTAGAATAACAACTAAATAAATTCAAAAACAAAATGAGGGACTAGAATTTGTTCCACATTGCAAAGTCTTCTCTTTATTTGATGAACCAAGATATAAATCTTGATTGTAAGTATTTGAGAATCTCAAGACGTATAAGATAATGGCTTGGGCCCGTACTCACCACGGGCTAATCCCAATAGTGCATTTATATAGCTGAGATTTACACACAAAAATTTAATTTATAGTGTTACTCTGAACAATATGCATTTATTGTTCGAAAATTATGAAGTACTGATGTTTACACAAATTTTGCAGAATCGAAGAAAACTAAATACGAGCTCAATGTATAGAGCAAGGTTATTAGATGTCGTTCCTGAAACAGAGCATCATCTTTTTTTAGTTGAGTAAAAAAGTAAAATTAAATATATTTAGCTCCTTGATGCCTAATCTGCAATTGTTCAATTTAGTCTTATGTTTTCTTTTTCGTATACACGGATTCCTAACTTTTTCCTCTTACAGAAATAATCGTAGATTGTAAATATTTGCTTGAAGTAAATAAATGCATCATCAAACATATTTGGACGGAAATGAACTAATGTGTAAACTTTTTGGCACGTGAAGGTTGTTGGAAATTTGCCTTTGGCGGGAGGTGCGTCCAACCATCTTTAATGACTTAAACACTAGTGTTCCGCATGTTGGAACCTTCGGTTCTTCACACGTGCATAATGTACTAAGTAAGTAGATGACCGTAGGGCCAAGTATCGTCAAATTTCGTTGAGAAATGAAAGAGATATTGGTCCACGAAGTGAGGTATTTGAAGCATGAAAAAGGGTGGTAAAGAGTAATTCTCCCTCATCGGTGGGGAAGAAAGATTTGTTTAGTTAAAAGTCTCAAAGTTGGCTTGGGGTTTGGGACCCCAAGGGTATCCCATGTGTTTAAAGGAGGGAGGACCTAGATGTGCTTCGGTTCGAGGATAAGCCCACACGCGCGCCGTCGCCTGCCCGTCCGGTCTCAATTTGCACTCAATTCGGTCATTTATTTTGCACTCAATTCAGTCATTTATTTTGGCTGAATTACTCTCCCTAAAGGTCAATCCGTTGCACATCAATTCACCATTTATTTTGGTGAATTACTACCTCCATAATTGTCATTACTTGGCTAGTAACAACAATTATGTGGGCAGTTGGTAAGCCTCTCCTTCAACTATATAAAGGAGCATTTGCACAATTGTTGAGACACACAAAAAAACTGAAACGAATCAGATTCTTCCTACAAACTTTCTAGCATCATTTACTCAAAATTCTTCAAGGTAGCACTTGAGTTTCCTTTGCTCAATTGTTCAGTTGTTGTTTTATCTTGGGAGACTATTGTCCAGAACGTAGAAAGGATACATACGGGGCAATCTTGTCTTAAAGACAGAGTGCAATCACTCGACTCAGCATACCAAAACTGTTTTAGTTTCTTGTTCAAGTTCATTGAAATTTCAGTTTATTGTAATTTCATTGTGTTGTAATACTTAGCAGGTACTCATTTCCGTTTCCTGCATCATTGTAAACAACAAAGGTCACAAACACGATGGAGATTTACTGATCCGGAAGAATGCGCTAAAGGATGTGAAATTTCTTCTCGTAATCGATCTGTGTCATGTGATTTATAAAAGAACTTACGACTTTTATTTAGTTAATTTTTAATGTACCAAAATAAATTTTCATTTTTTTCGAATAAAACATATTCCAAATAGAGAATTAAAACACGTCCTAAACTAAAAACCACCCAAAAAAGAAATACTAAGAATCTGTTTGAATGGGCTTATGAATTTTGATTTATAAGCTAAAAGCTATAAACTAAGAATTCTAACTTATGACTTTTGATTTATTTTAATTATTTTGCTTAAAAATAAGTGTTCAAATACATTTTTTATTTTACCCAAACACTACAAAAATGATTATAAACTACTCTCTGGATAAAAAAGAGTGTCCACTTAGTCATTTGCACGCACCTTAAAAATACTAACTTCTAGACAAAAATATGTAATTTAACTAAAATGCTCCTAAATAAATAAGTATTGAAATTTGATCACCTAACACTTAATAAGGACAAATTTGGAAAAGTAAAATTAATTTTTTCTTGATTTGTAAGTAAACATTCTTTTTAACTCAAAAATTAAAAGTTAAATAGACACTCTTTTTAATGAGGAATAATTATTTTTTGGCTTAAAATCACTTATTTTGCGAATCCAAACAGACTCTAAATCCTCTGGCTATAGCAATATCCACGCTTTGCTTTGCCCACTGTTTTTAGTGAACCGGCCGGTTCATCCTTAAACCCTGTCCAAGATTTAACTTCCCCAAGCGAAAAACCCCAAGAACACACACACACACACAAAATTTACAGCAAACTTGGTACAAGAAAATCGAAACCCAAAAAGAGCAATGTTAGAGAGCAGATTAATTTCAATTATCAGGCGAAACAAAGATTTGAGTCGCAATATTTCATCAAATCTTGGAAAATGGGGTTTTACATCAACCAAGATTTCAAATGAAGCTTCATTTTCGATATTGAATCAGCAAAGGCTCTTGTCTTCTTGTAGTAACTTAATTAGAAGAACATTTGTTAACTATGGTTTAAGATCCTTTCATCACCTTAATCACAAGGTTGGTTTTTGAGCTTTTATTTGTTTGAAAGTTGTCCCCTTTTTTTCTATATTTGTGTTAAGCATTCTTGGATTATGTCACTTTTTGGTTAATTGAACGTGATTTCTTCAATGGAGTTTATGAATTATTCATCTTTGTAATTGTTGTTGGGGTTTTCTGTTTTGGATTGACCAATTTGTACAACAACGTACCAAGTCCCACAAGTGGGGTCTGGGGAGGTAAAGAGGCTCTTCCCGAAAGACTTTCGGCTCAAGAAAAACACAATAAGAATGTCAGGCAAAATTGACGAAAGTAAAGAAGTAAGTCAAAATATTATAGATAAACATTATGAAGAAAAGTAACAATAACTGCAGCAAATTCATATGGTAACCGAGTGCAGAGAGACCAGATAAAAATAAAATAAAAGGACAAAATTGCAAGCGTACTACTACGCCTACTAGTATGGAAGAATACACGAATGTTATTGCTTTGATTTTGTATTGAAATATAAAGTAGTTAGTCTTTTTCATTTTTATTAGCTAGTTATGCTTTGACTTTTCACAATTGTTGCTTCTTTTACACAACGATTAACAGCTAATGCATTATAATTTAATTCTTTTTTCACCTTTCTTATCCCCAAATGCTTTAATTTGTAATTGCAATATTGATATGGTAAGTTAAAGGCAGGCCTTTATGTGTTGAATAGGTGTATGAATATGCAAGTAAGAAATTTAGAACTGCTTAAGGGTGTGTTTGGTATGAAAATGGTTTCTTAGAAATTATTTTCCTGGAAAATAAAGTGAGTTTCTTCCTTATTTTCTGGGGTTTGGGAAATAAACGGAAAATATTATCCCAAAAGCATTTGCATGTAATCTAAGAAAACACAATTGGAGTTAGCATGGGGGCCTAGGGGGTGTGGAGTTGACGGGGATGGGGTGTGCTGGAGGGAGGGTATTAGACAATTAGTGTGGAATATTTCTTATGGAACTTGTTTTCCTTAATTTTACTAGGGAGGTCATTTTCCTCATTATTTAAGGAACTTGTTTTCCCGGGAAAATGTTTTCCAAAATTTTGACCAACCAAACATGAGAAAACTGGAAAATATTTTTATCCATACCAAACACACCCTAAGTCAGATTTATTTCCCGTTGTGTCTGTTTTACTGTCCATATACTTACATTCTGTAGCCAACAAGGGTACGTCATATTGCTTTCAGGGTGTGCATAGAACGTCTTTCAGAAAAATTTCCACGGTGGCAGCTACTGCAGCTGAAAACAAGGAGGGATTGAAGTTCCTTGTAACTGCTGGACCCCATGCGCAGAAAATGGTTGGCATATGGCTTTTTGCATCTGCTGCTTGGGTCTTCAGTATGGTTGTGCTTGGTGGTGTCACACGGCTAACACGTTCTGGTCTTTCAATGACAGACTGGAAATTCACTGGGAGCCTTCCTCCTCTAACAGATGAAGATTGGTTGGTTGAATTTGAGAAGTACAAGCAATCCCCGGAATACAAACGGTCAGTCCAAACAGCAGTATGTGCTCAGTGCACTTCACTTACTCTAATCTTAGAGCACAGATGCTAAAACACTAAGGGGTCGTTTGGTTCGAAGATAAGTTATGTTGGGATTAGTAATGTTGGATTAGTTATGCCGGCATTATTTTTATTGACGGTTTGGTTTGTTATATTAAAAATAACATGCACTGCATTATTTTTATACCACCATTATTCTACCTAATATACCTTACCAAACGACCCCTAAGAAGTAAAAAAAATTGGCTTTTGAAATGATGAAATTACTTTTGTTGTTAGCCATGGAAAGCAAAGATGCACCAGAAATCATTCCATATTGATAGTTTTTGTTATGATTTATGAAGATATCATTCCATATTGATATTTTTTGTTATGATTTATGAAGATTATTATTGAGTCTTCTTTCTTGAATTTAGTGATTTGACTTAAATTTAATCCTCCAGTGTGAACAAGGGGATGAACATTGAGGATTTCAAATTCATATATTGGATGGAATATGCACACCGAATGTGGGGAAGGGCCCTCGGTATAATGTTTGGACTTCCATTCTCATATTTTGTCCGTAAGGGATACATAACAGTAAGACTTGGATTTCAACTCTCTGGACTCTTTGCTCTTGGAGCTGGACAGGGACTCATAGGTTGGTGGATGGTGAAAAGTGGTTTAGAGGTACCAAGCTTGATTTAATTTATGCCGCTGTTAAACTCACATAATACATTGCATTCTTTAAGTTTAATTAAATGTTTTTTTCCCGCAGGAACCAGCGTCTGAATATGTTGAACCAAGAGTAAGCCCTTACCGCCTTGCAGCTCATCTTACCTATGCGTTTGCTATTTATTGCGGACTTTTCTGGACGGCTCTTTCTGTTGTTATGCCTGAACCTCCTGCTGAATCACTTGCCTGTGTTCGTGGGGCCGCAAAAGTTAAGCGGCTTGCAATTCCTGTGGGCATCCTTGTTGGAATTACTGCCATCTCTGGAGCTTTTGTTGCTGGAAATGACGCTGTATGTACTAAATATTCTCCATATCACAGTTTTATGCATAGACAGGTTAATAGCCCTGTTTGGCCAACCTTCCCTTAGGCCAAAAGTGCTCTCCCCCCCTCCCCCCCCCCCCACAACAAAAAAAAGTGCCCTTTTTTCAAGGTTTTTTTCCAAGCTTTTAGGAGAAGAAAAAGTGTTTTAAAATAGAAGTTTGTAGAAGCAAAAGCTGTTTTAGAGAAGCTGAAAAAAGTAGCTTCTCCCCAAGTACTTTTTTGAAAAGCTTTTTTTCAGAAAATACACTTAGAAACACTTTTTAAAAGCTTGACCAAACACTAATTGGTGCTAAAAAATATTTTTCAAATTGATTAGCCAAACGCAAACTGCTTCTTGCAAAAAGTACTTTTCTCAAAAACACTTTTCTAAAAAGCACTTTTCAAAATAAGCTGATTTTAGAAGCTCAACCAAACAGGCTATGTATGACCTATGAGTGTTTGATGGTTTGTTATGGGATTGGAGAGAAAGAAAAAAAGCTAGATTTCTTATTCTTTCATGTATGTAGTGTTTACATAATTCTCTTAATAAGTTTGGATAAAGGAAAGTAATCATCTAAATATTGGCTGAATGAATTTTCCTCCAGGGACGGGCATTTAATACTTTTCCAAAGATGGGAGATACATGGATTCCAGATGATATCTTTAGTATGAAACCTCTTATCCGCAACTTTTTTGAGAATACATCAACAGTTCAGGTAAACTTAAGTTTCTGGACTTTCTATTTTGTCTACTTTTGAAAGATCGGATATTTTGGCATGAAATTTTACTCCATATTTAGAACCATGAAGAAGAATTAGTAGAAGAGAGTGTAGTTATGGAGGTAATTGTGTATGTTGCTGTTGATAGAGTTTATTTTTAAAAAAAAATAATAATGTTGCTGTTGACTAGGGGAATGCCGAGATCCTTTTATTCAAGCTTGACTTCTTTATTATTCTTGCTAACCATGAAATAGAAGATACTGAAGCTCAGAAATTTGACAGAATTTATTCCTTCTCTAACTAAAAGAGATAATCTTTATTTTTATCAGAAGAAAGTGTGGCTACGCGCATGTAAGTTTCTTTAAATAGAATCTCTGGCGAATTCAGTTTCTTTTTGTGAAAGGGCAGCACTCAAGGTGCTTTAAATTTTCATTGTTATGTTTTTGCCTGTGATTATCTTTCTATTATGAACACTGCCTGTATGAAAACTCTGATCCAACTTCTTTGAGAATACATCAACAATTCAGCTTAACTTTTGTTTTTGAACTTTCTGGTTTGTCAAATTTTGAGAGATTAGATATTTTTGTCCAATAAATGATATCTAACTCCATATTTAGCGCCATGAAGAAGTGGTTTTCCCTAAAAAAATTGTGCATGTTGCTGTTGATAGAGAAAATTGTGATATCCTTTATACAAGCTTAACCTGTTTTATTCCTCTTGCTAATCATGATTCATTAAGATGCTAAAGCTCAATAACAGAAGTTTAACAAAGTATATTCCTTCCATAATTAAAGAGATAAAGCTCACTTTTATTTGAATAAATAAATTCAAGGTGACTGTATTTTTCTTTTAATGAATTTTGCAGAAGGGCTTCGGTGGTGTTTTAGATTTGATTAGTAAAATTTTGCATGTGAAGTAGATTATTGTGAACTTTGATTTATTTTAATAGCCACTGATTTTCATCTCTTCGGATAAAGCTGCTGTGAGAAAGTTAAGTTGTTTGACACTATAAGAGCTAGACTTGTTATGTGTCGTTGACAGAACTGCAGACCCTGAGACAGGGCAATACAACAACCAGCAGAAAACTATGATTATTAGAATGCCAGTTTTAGCATTTCTTCTAGACACATGGTCTTTGTGATGAATTTCGTTCCTGTCTTTTGCAGCTTGATCATCGTATACTTGCCACTGCTACTTTAGCTGCAATAGGCGGATTATGGTTGTCAACCAGAAAGGTGGATATGCATCCTGCAGTACGACATTTAATTGGAAGCACCATGGGCATGGCTGCTCTGCAGGTAATCTCCATGCATCATCAAGAATCCTCCGTGAACGAGTCTTTTTGTTAGGCTTAATACATCGTCAGCTCCTTAAACTTGTCCGTAAATTTCATTTTGCACTCGAACTACCGTTTTCATATTGAGAACCTGAATAACAGTTCCCTATTAGACACTTTCCATTCAAATTTTGGAAAAACTTTTGCGCATGTTCTCAAGCATCTATTAGATACTTAAATTAACCACATAAAATATGTCTTCTCCTTTAATTATACACATCAACCTCAACTTGGACATGCCTGGGGTTTTCTGGCTTATTGAGGCTAATGCATATAATTAAATGAGGTGACATATTTTAAGTGGTTAACTTATCTACGCAATAGTCACTTCAGACCACGTGCAAAAGATTTTTCAAAATTTGAACCAAAAGTGTCTAATAGGTACACTTTATCATGTTTCAAGTGTTCAATTAGAACAAGCCGTAGTTCGAGTGTCTAAACGAAATTTCCTGGCAAGTTTCAGTGGTTGTCAATGTATTAAGCCTTTGTTCTAATTACTTGGATGGTTGAATCATTTTGATTTCAAATGCAGGTCACATTGGGAATATCTACTCTTCTTTCCTATGTTCCAGTTTCTCTAGGAACTGCTCATCAGGCAGGAGCATTGACTCTATTAACATTCATGATTTTGCTCAATCACACTGTGCGGCGACCTTCCCCAGCACTTCTGAAGACATTACCTTCAGTCACGAAAATGGTCTGATATTATTGATACCGTAACTTCTTATAGAGCATTGACATTGTTAGTCATTTTAAGTTATACGATTTGTGATCCTTGAGCAACTTGCAGAACCAGAAAAATGCCTGCCCCTCTTGTTCTCATGTGTTAGTTGGGAAATTTAGAATGATTAATCTTGTAAAGAACCTGCAATCTTGTACTCTTGTCTGTGCTCATTTGATGAGTCTTTAGAAAATCAAACAGCAATCAGCTTTAACAGAGTGGGGAAAGGAAAATTCCTCCTTGTTGAATAAGTACTACTACAGTTATTTACAAAGATAAAAGTTCATTGATATTCACCCTCACTGGATTTTTTTGCTATGTTGCTTCGTCATTACTTGTTGAAAGAAAGATACATAATTTTATAAAAGCTTTCATGACGATTTGCTGAGGAGAATTCATTTCTGGGTTTCTTTTTATTTATTTTTAATTTTGATCTAAAATTATACTAAAATAATAAAGAATGCATATATGCAATTTGGTTGAACTTTGACATATTTAATAGAATGTTCGCTACTCAGTTTTGAATGAACATTGAAATGCCTAATATGATGAACAATATTGAAAGGATTGAGTGCTATGGGGGATGTCGTGAATTGGTTAACGGCTTAACCAAACACAATATTTTTTACTCGAAATATAGATATTTATGTGAAAAAGTACTAAAAATTTCACTAATGAGTAATGAATCTTCAATACATAATTTTCAGTTTACTCGATGCATTTAGTGTTAATAACCTTAGATTGAACTAAAGTTGTCTAGTGTGCTGGGCTGAACCCGGCCTGATAAACCCGGCCTGATAAACCCGGCCCATCACCGACCCAAAACGGACCCGGTTTAGGGGGTAGTAGACTGGGCTAGGTGGGATTTATTAGGGGGTTGGGCTGGACAAGGTGGACAAGTCGGTAGCCCGGCCCACCAGTGAGCCCGGATTACGGCCCACCGCGACGACCCACTTCACTTTTTTTTTAAAAAAAAAATTATCAATTTAAAAAATAAATTGAAATTAAGTTAAAAATGAAGTATCAATAAAAACTAAAATTATTAATTTAAAACTATCATATAGTGTCGTGCTAGATTTATGGGAAAATAAAAGAACTATCTAAAATTATCAATTTAGAGGGATGGACGAGGGGATGGCAGGTGGGTACAATTTTGTGTATTCCGCACCTCATCCACTCTAGTTGGGGCGGGTATGGGTATAACTTTGGCGGCGGGTAGTAGACGGGTATGAGTAGGTGGTAGATTTACAGTTATCTCGCCTGCCCCGCCCCGCATCCAAACGCCGCCCCCCCCCCAATCCACCCGCCTGTCTTATACTCGCCAGCTATAATTTTATTTATACAACTTTATATTTATCTAAAGCCCATATAATTTGGCACACATAATTTTAGCAGCCCAATTGACATCCCTAATGGACGATGTAAAAGAATAACATCTGTAAGACGAGGCGTGATCTCGAATTTTTATTTCTCTGTTCTCGCTTTTCTTGATCTTCCAAGCTTGAATCTCACCTGCTTTGAGAGAGGAGAGACAGCCATTTGATGCATGATAATGGAGAAAAGTACTATATGCTTTATGTTTCCTATGCAACCACTACAGCTAATAAGCTATGTATGATGATATGTGATGCATGCTTTGACTTCTAAGGCTTGACAAGTCCTTTTGGTCGATTTCCAGTTGGAGTCAATGTGCTGATAAGGTATGGCAATACTTTTCCTTGGGTGCAGGTCTTACACATGGTGTTAGCTTACAATATGTATTTCAAATGTGGTGGAAACACCCTGCAAATGTATATCTGAAGCCCTTATATCAAGCATTGCCCTGTGTAGTTGTCTGGGGGAGCTATGGAAGAGGAGAAAGAAAAGAAGGTATGGTAGTAATATCTTTTTTTTCCCAAAAAGCTAATCATAGGTTCTTCTCTCCATCGGAACAATAGAGTTGTTATGCTCATTACTAAACTTGTTGAAAAGATGAAATATAACCAAGGTATATCTTTTTTATCAGAGGTTGAATCGATCGAGTTTCTTGGTGGACAATATAGAGGTAAACTAGACTTGTGAGGTCAGTAAACTAGGTGGAAAGTGCAGGTCAGCGTTGTGGAGATAGAAAGGCTGATGGATGGATCCTTCCATTTACAGTTGTTGTCGTACGACTTTTCATTTCCTGTTCTGTCTTTCAATAAGTACTCAGCTGCGTAGTCAGACTTAACATTGATTGAAGCAGTTGTTGGAGGAACAAAGATCTCTTTCAGAGCCTTAACTGAAGTGGTGGGGATTGTCGGTTAAGACACCGGGAAGAGTTGCTTGCTTTCTGATATCAAGGAATAGTGGAAGCACGCGAGCCATACATCTATTCCTCCATATTCTTGGGTGTCAACCCCCGAAGACGGCGCCCAATGACAGTCTTTCTCCTTGGCTTGTACTCGAGAGGATTGGAAAATAAAATCTTCGTTCATGAGTTAGGTGACTTCACTTTAGGTGTTACAGTGAAATCTTAGTTCTAAAAGAACTACATGAAATGCATGGATTGAAGTAAATATATAAGTCCAAGTGTAAAGTTATTTTTTTATGAATATTATCGAGAACAAGGGTTTTAGAGATATAATATAGTACTGTTAAAGGGAGTCAAACATTACAATAATTTAACAATAATGTTAGAAAATATTACTTAAACATATATAGACATTTCAAAATAAATATATCTTGTATATTTTATTTATGTATTTGTATTTATCATGTATATGTTGATTGTAAGGTTGGCCAGTGGGCGGGGTCGGCCAAGTCCCTCCCCGACACCGGCCCGGTCCTGACCCAACCCAGACATTTTATAAAAGAAAAAATTTGCGGTACCGGGACTTGAACCGGATGGGACATGGTCTCGTCCCGACCCGATCCCGCCCGAAACTACCCCTTTGCACAAATAATTATTGCACCAACGATCATTTTATATTTTGGCCGTTGTGCAACGGCCATTTTTGGCCTCCCCCTCCCCCAACCCCCTACCCCCTTAATATTTATTTTTAACCCATAAGTTATTATATTTACACTTTAATCCAATTTTCCAACAATAAATACTTCATTTTCTCTTCATCTTTCTCACAAATTTTCCTACAATCTCTCTAATCTCTCAATCTATCTCTCTACAAGTCTATATTGTCTACTAAATATTGAATTTTATTTATTCATTTGAGAGTGAAGTTGGCAACTAGCTTGAGGATCTTCTATCGAGCAAAGTTTCAATTTCAACCTCTCGATTACACGTCGACGTGACGTCGGCGTTTGGTACATTCGTTCCTTCAATAAATTATTATTGTCTGTTTATTTTATTTAGCGCACTTAATTTCATTTACTTTAATTATTTATTAGTATAATTAAAATGGAAGGATTTAAATGTATGTTTACGGGTAATGGTAAGGGCCAGGCTTCTTCTAGTAGGGGCAACAAGGGCAATGGTACTTCTTCTAGTCATCCTATTTCTAGACAGAATTTTATTCCTACACATGATGATTTTGTTGATACTGAACATTTTCCTGCAATATCATTAGATTTAGACGATGAGCTATTTCTGAAACTCAAGAAGCCTTTAATTTAGACGATGATCTAGATGATACACCCACTAATGTAGATGACAACACACCCTCCAGTGCACCTTCAACTGGAATGTCTCATATTCCACCTAGTATGAGACGAGGTCCAGCAAAACGACCATTAAAATCATAGTAGGAGCCTGGGCCGAACACCTTTTCCCTCCCCAAGCCCGGCTCCCAGTCCTGCCCCGCCCCGACCCTTAACTATTGTTCGGCCTGACTCGAAACTGACCCAACGTGGGTCACCTTTAAATGACCCAGTCCGATCCACTTGACAGGTTTAAATTGAACACATCAGGTCTAAATCTAGAATCCTTGTGTGATCGAAAAGATAATATATTGAAGGATTTTATAGGTTGAGAACACTTCATCATGTTGTGAGAAGAGAGAGATTAGCATGAGCGAACTCCCTGGTAAAAGAGGATAGCAATTCTAAGGTGAAAATCGAAGAAGAGGTAAATTCTGAAGAAACATACTTGAAGCACAAAAATAGAACCAAATGACTCTTTGGTCTAGGAAGTGAGTCGTTGCGTATGCCTTCTTGTGATTTAAAAGTTATAAAGTGTGTCATTTACATTTTAATTTGGTTACTTAAGCTTTACTAATTCAGTTGCTATTGGATTATTTTTTTTGGCACATGGTAGAACTAAATAGCAACATTGATATGGAAAAGATTAAACTTAAAAATAAATAGGGGAAAGATTAAATTAAAAATAAATAGGAAAGATCTATATTACTACAATTGCTTAAAAGGCTGTAACTCGGAAACAACCGCTCTACCTACCAAGATAAAGTTAAGGTATTTGTACACTCTACTATTTTCAGATCCCACCTTCAAAATTTCATAGGTATGTTGTTGCTTAAAAGGCTGTAACTCTGTGAGATGATGATTTGGAACGGCCCCACATGTTGTACTTTCAACTTTGATCCTTTGAAATCGAAAAAAATAGCACTACCCGGGACCCACATTTCATAGATGATGAGATAAGCAAGGGTAATATGGTCAACTCACTCAAATATCTATATTAAAGTTATAGTAACATAGCCTTTCAGCTACACTGCTTCATTTAGAATGAAATGATTGTTGGATATGCAAAGCAGTACGAGAAGTAAATAAATATTACAAGTGTTCGAAAGGATAAATAAATTGCCAATATTCAGAACTGCCGCAAGGTTGTTGAGTCTTGAATCTTGATAACCTGAAATGAAGAAACACTAAATCTGGATTGTTACAACTGTGGCTGAGTCGAGAGATGTCTCTCTGTCTTTAAGACAAGATTGTCCCGTATATATGATTTTACGTTAACGGGCAATAGTCTCTCAAGATAAAACAACAACTAATCAACACTACAAAGCAAATAGGTTGATTCTGACGAAGAAAACAAACACGAAACGACTTGCTGAAGAATGGAAAAAGAAGGAAGAGTTTCTGTTTTGTCCCAACGTTTCTGGTCACATTTTGGACTGACTTTCTGTTTGTCTCTGTGTATATATATTGTCTCGTTTTTTTTGTCTTTCTGTGTCTCTTTTTGTTCACTCACAATTGAGCCAAAATGCATCAATATATAGCATACGAGAGGGACTCCTCAACTGCCAAATAATGGATGTTAATGGATAGAGTAATTCAACCAAGTAATGAATGTTTAAGGCCAATGAAGGAGGGCTGTTTATGGAGTTGTTAATGCTTCAAAAATCAACCCAAACGGTAGGCAGAAACTTTCTGTCTTCCATCGTTCCCAAATTCACCTTTCTAAAAACTCCACGAGACCAAACTGTAAATATTAAACAATTTGGAGGTCTATCAGAAGAAGCCCAAGACCCACGACCCGTGACCCGAGCTCTGACCAGACGGGACGGGCGGGCAGCGGCGACGCGCTTGTGCACTTAGAACCCAAGCATATCTAGGTCTTCCCTCCTTCAAACACATGAGTTACCCCTTGGGGTCCCAAACCCTTAGCCAATTTTGAGACTTATAAAGAGAGCAATTCTTCATTTTCCCATCGATGTGGTAGATTTGTCCCACACCATATTTACATGCCTCAAACACTCTTCGTGAACCAATATCTCTTTCATTTCTTAATGAAATTTGACGATTCTTGGCCCTACGGTCATCTACTCACTTAGTAGATTATGCACGTGTGAAGAGACAAAGCCTCCAACATATGAAACCCTAGTTTTTAATTCATTAAATATGGGTGGATGCACCTCCCCACCAAAGGTAAATTTCCAACAATCCCCTCTTGAAATAGATTTTGGTGCACACACAAGGTGCCTACTTTCAGCAATCTTTCAGCGAAAAGATATTGCATCAGGAGAGGTAGCTTCTACTTTGAACCTTCCCTAGTTGAATACCACCGGACTTACTTATTGCGCGGTGAACGTGATATCTTAAACCGTCAGTGTTTAGTGTAAGCCAAGATAATGATACCAACATAATAACTCTCCTTATTCATTTTCATTCTTATTGTTATGTCCGTTGTGGCCATGGACACACTTGGATTCTTAAGTGCGTTTATTTGAGGTGGCCTGTCCTCGCACTTAAATAGGTGATCTCCTACAAGGTATCCTGCTATACCCCCACTGCACAAGTGTTAGGAATCATTAAAAGTTTCCCCAACCTTAACCTCAACCGTTTGAGGATCGTTAAAGGTTTGGAAGCTTAACCTTTACCAACCGTGCAGATAGCACTTTAATGTCTATCGCGGGAACAACTTTGGATTCATGTTTCCCTACATAAATCATCATCCGAAGTGCTCTTGCTTCCACCGAAATGCTTAACTGAACCTTTTGCAGCTTAGTTTTCCCATTGAACCAAATTCTTGGGATCTCCAGTCAGTATGGTTGGGTTACCACCGCAAATGTTTGTATTATTTGGGTTTTAAGCCCATTCCTCTAGACAGGCAGACACTTGATTATCGGGTAGTCCCTTAGTTAAAGGGTCCGCTATATCTTTGATTAGTAATCAAGGAAGTGACACATGTGATGATCAACTGCCATATGGCCTTATGTCTCCGACAGATCCTGACAGATATTTTCAGACGCCGTCATTTGTGTCCTTCCTGAAGCCAACCGGCTAGCCACAATGTATAACTGCTGAAGGCACGGGTTTCTCCTAATAAGGGACGTCCTCTAAGGAGTCATGAAGTTACTCAACTTCTTTCATGCTTTGTATAAAGCGATAAACTCTGATTCCATCATGAATCGGCCAATGCAAGTTTGCTTAGAGGATTTTCCAAAACCCACCATACACATTTACTTGTGGCATTGGTGTTCTTCATATCTGATGTCCAGTTTGCATCACTGTGTTCTCCCAGAACCACTGGACATCCAGAATACCATAATCCGTAGATAAGTGAATATTTCAGATATCGTCATATCCGACTTAACGCCTTCTATCGATTATTTCCAGAATCACGAGTGATCCTTAGTTCAACTCATCTACTTTGTAAGTCGATACCAGGTCAGTTGTAGTGTGTACAATACAATAAACTATATGTGACCTGCACATATCGCTCCTTGTCTATGGGTACACCATGATTCCAATCAGTTCTATGATTCATATCCATTGGTGGCTTCAACGAGACTGTCAATTATCTCACAACTGAGTTTGGAGTTAGACCAGTCCGTTAGATGTCTTAGAAATCCAATTCCTAAGATGTCATCTGTAATACCCGTATCTTTTGTTTCAATATAACTTCCACTTTCAGACTGTTGATTTTCCAACTGTTGGCTTTCTAACTTCAGAGTCAATGTTTCTGTGTAAAGTATGGATAAAATGTATTTGACGTTAAAACTAAGAAATTATCATTTTTGAGGAAGGGATCACAGAGAGGGCACTAACAAAGGAGCCTTTAATGAGTCCTGGCAGAAAGGCTGTCTTAACTCATAACAGATCAAAAAACACCCTAACGTCACCTCGGCTCAACGGGCTAAAAACAGGATCATCAACCTGAACTTCAGACATTCCGCTTGGGATATCCTCTGCTCGACCTCAGTACCTTCTCATGTGGATCTTTTACAAATTAAAGCATTTTACCATACTACTCATTAGTCTAGTGTGACATAGTTCAACACAAAGTGTTTAGCCTATCATTTTAGGCTAAATATATATAAAAATAATTAAAAAATAAAATAAAATAATCTAGTATCGATGAGTTGCGCTCAGAGAGATGTACTGTAAACTTCAAACTTTTATGTATTAAAGAGTATTTTACAAGTAGAGAGAGGATGGGTCCAAATCCTGTCCCTTAAACTAAAACTCAAGATCCTTATATAGAGGATCGAAATGAAGAGAAAACAGTGAAAAATAAATAAATAGAACATGTCCCTTGACTGGTCGTTTATTTTGTTTCAACGGAGAGGGGGGAAAAATAGAACCGGTAAGTCATTGAACTCTTATTGTTAATTTTTGTTCCGGGCAGATTATTTTTAGTTCATGTAGTTGCGATTGATTGAATTTGCACTTTTGACGTATTGTTAATTTACCCAATAAATTTAGTCGATCTTAATATGTGATTGTTTCATTGACTGGTCGTTTATTTTGTTTATGTGGAAATAAATAAATAAATAGAATCGGCAAGTCACTGAACTCCTATTGTTAATTTTTATTCCGAATGGATTATCTTTAGTTGTTGTTGTTGCGATTGACTGAATTTGAGCTTCTGTCGTATTGTTAAATTATCCTTCAGTTTAGTACTTTAGTTTGGATAATACTTTCAGTAGCTTGGTTTACAATCTCCATGAAAATGTCATATGAATTTCCTTTGTCATTGACCCTTTGTTGTCAATATAGTCATTCATCAAGATTGATCCAATGACAACCGATGAGGCATGCTTATGAGTGCTCGTAACATGTTCAACCCCGCAGTGTGATTACTAACGTACTTGTAAATGCGAAACCTATCTGAGTTCTCGTACTTATTGGCCCGCAACATCCAATCACTATTAGGAGATATGTATTCCACCTTATAATATTTGTTAATACTCTTGTTCGATTTAAAACAAAACGGGATTCTTATTGCAGATTTGTTCAATAAAATCTTTAAATACTACTTGTTCTCAAATGTTTGCCCGTAGTAAAAACTGGTTCCATAATCGAAGTTGTGGTTGCTTTGTGAACCACTTGGCTGCCTATCACCCTCATCGCCTCCATCACAGTCTCCCGTATCCATTAAATGATCACTCATACCCTCATATTGTATTGAATTGTCATCGGCTGGCAGTTGTGGATGTGGTGGAGGTGGGGTTGGGGTGGTGCAACTGAAGTATAAGTTTCTTGAGACCTCTCAACAACATTTATTCTTAAAACAGGTCGAGAACCATTAGCAGCAACATCAAGCATGTACAATTCCACATGGCCATCATTCGTTACGAAAGAAGGATGGATTTTCCCCCAATAGGCAAAGCATTAATCATATAACTAATGCGTAAGTCCTTGGGAATCACAATTTAGCTCCCCGCTTTCCATTACGTTCGTAATCAAGTCGTTAAACGTACCATTGCGATACACTACAATCGACACTGTCACATTGCTTATAGAAATCCAATTCCAATATTTTGGGGTCTCAACCCATTCACCCATGTATTCACCACCTACTATAACATATTCTGCAATCGACACCATAATAAATCTACAATAGACTATAACTATGATCTATGACTCGTCAATGACTGTGGTCTATGACCGCCGACGAATAGCACCAGATTCAGAACAAAAAAAGAGTAGGGATAACACTCTTGGAGAATTGACGATGCCAAAACGAACTCCAATGTCGAAACGAGCCTGAAAGTTTCACCGGAAAAGCAAACTTTTATAACAATGGGAAAGATCATTTTCAACGAGATTGAATGAGCTTTTAATTACACAGAGAAGCTTTGAGTCATTGGGGACTGATTTTTCGATGATAACCAGATTTTTCGCTGGAATAGGGATCTAAAAATCAGGATCTTTTGGGGGGGGGGGATATTTAATTTTTTATTTCCTTTTCGGCTAATTAAAACGTTGGAGGTTGGGGGCCAAAATATATTCTTCAAAACTTTGGGGGTAGGGTTGACAACTTGTGAGACTGACGATGATGGCGTTATAAATGGTGGTCGTGTCCCTAATTCTTTAAGACTCGCGGCTTGTTTCATAAATAGGTTTTGAAAGTGGCCTTCTAGCAAAAAGCCCATATTTAGTGTGATCCTTTAAATGACACGTGAAAAAAGTGCGGGGTGTAACCAGATCTTATCCCTATCTTTGCAAGATAACGAAGTTGTTTCTTTCGGTTCACGAATAGTAATTTTCAAAACAGGTTCTAGAAATAGAAAAGTAAAAAGATGTGATGAAAATTAACGAAGGAAAGAAAATTAGAAATAATAAAGATAGTCAAAGTAAAAGAAATAATAACAATAGTAGTAAATTTGAAGAAAAATCTAATCACGATTAACTGATGTAATTTGAAGTAAAATCTTCTGGCTAAGTTTATTTCCATACAATATGTTTTTTTCTTCATGAATTTGCGTAAAAAAAACACGAGGAAACATTCTTATTTGTTAATTACATCCGGATTATTTACTCGAATCTCACTAATCAGGAAGGAATAACCGGTCCAGCCCGATTTCATATTCTGCTAACCGGATCCGACCCGATTTCATGAAAAGAGAACCTTCTTTCTTTCCTGTTAAAATTTCATTAGAACCCTAAAACCACACCCCCAATTTCACTACTTTTCTCTTCAATGTCGGCTTCTAATAATAATACAATTGAGAACATGTACGATGTCGCTTTGAAGCCTCGTCTACTTGGCTCTTTACTCAAAGAACACGTTCCTGACTTGAAGCATCAGTTTCGGAACCCTTCAGTCCTCTCATATGTTGTTTCTGCTATAAAAACTCATCAGCTATTG
Source organism: Anisodus acutangulus (assembly GCA_029783415.1). Lineage (NCBI taxonomy): Eukaryota > Viridiplantae > Streptophyta > Magnoliopsida > Solanales > Solanaceae > Anisodus > Anisodus acutangulus. The sequence continues at coordinate 15,717,650 of CM056498.1, forward strand.
TCCGTATCGGGTCAACCCGAATCTGATGAAAAGTTGATTGATAAATGGACGGTTGCGATTGATTCATGGATTAATCGAGTAGTTGCTCTTGTCTCTAACGATACGGTAACTAATTTTAAATACTATAGAGCATACATTTCTACGCTATTGAACTGTTTGCATCGAAGCTTGTAGTTATAATTTGCAAACTGAATAATGATGACATGTAATTATCTCACCTTTAATGTTAGTAATATGTTCATTGAAAACTGGACAGCTGTCGTTGATTCACACGGCGAATAATCTTAAAAACTGTTTATTATCTATACGAATTGTGCTTAACTATATACATTTTGTGCTGCTGCTTCTGCAATTTGAGCATCTAATTCTTGCTTGCGAGAAATCTATTCGACATACATTTCCACGCTATTGAATTATTTGCGTCCAAGCTTGTCCTTAGTAGGTGTTTGGCCATAGAAATAAAAAAAATTCACTTTATTTGAAATTTATGAAGTTGGAGTTGTGTTTGGTTATACTTTTTGCAAGGGAAAGAAGAGAGCATTTTATTTGAAATTATGAAGGTGGAGTTGGAAAACAAGTTATTAAGTTGTTTTCCAAATTTGGAATTCAACTTCAAGTTGAATTTGGAATTTTCATGGTCAAACTGATTTTCAAAAAAGGAAAAAAAATTTCCCGAAAAAAGTGAATAACTTTAATGGCCAAACGGGTCCTTAAAAATTTGCAAATTGATATAATGATGATATAAATATCATATTTCTAGAGCTAAAAACAGGTGTTTACAATAATTTGTTTTGTTGGTGTAGAAGTAGTTTCATTGATAATATAGATCAATATATGGACTTTCTGGAGTTGCTAGGAGATGTTGTAATTGACTGTATGGATATTCCCAGCAGTCTTTTGTAACTCTTAGACCTTCTTGGTACTTGGTCAATAAAACTTTACCTTATCAAAAAAAAAATCTCACACTTGGCAACTGGGTGTCTGCTCTGTTCCTTTAGTCAGCCGATTTCTTGAATGCGCAATGAAACTTTATTGGAAAACATGTTGCTGACTTGCTATTTATGAACTTCCTTTACCACATATTATGATTTAGGATTAAGGAGATGTCTTTTCGTGATTGCTTGTGTTGCAGCCAGATGAATGCTGGGCTGGTATATGTTTGCTCGGGGTGACATGTCAAGAATGCAGTAGGGAGCGTTTCTTAGCTTCTTTCACTGCATGGTTTAACAAACTCTTACTCCACCTTCAGGTAATCAAGCTGATCCTTTATTGATAAGAATTCTTTGTGTAATCTTCTTTTGGTTGATGACGTATATAAAATGAATTCATATTCCTGTTTTAGTAAAAGTGCAAACATTTGCCAATGTGGTTACAAAATATTTTATATTCCGTTTTTCATTTTGGTGATGGAAAAATTACATTTGGATGTTATTATATCTGCTAGAACTTATGATCTGGAAAGCAGGAAAATTGTATGAGTTTTGTTATCATTATCAACTATACCTCAAGATGACTGATCATGTAGATGTCCTGATATCATTGAGCTAAACAGTAAAATGGAGTAACTGGGACTTCAAACCATTAAAAGTGCTAATCATATGTTTTGCTCAACCTGATAACTGTGTTATCAGTTGGTGCCTTGTGTTGAGCAGATCAACCCTATACATTCTCTTAATTAATCGGTGAAGAGTAACAAACATTAGATTACCTGCAGCTAACCTCTTATATCTTTGCTGAAGTGTTGCTTTATATCAATGTGAAAAGTTAATGAACATTCGTTTTCTTTTTTGGTGGGTACTTGGACTAGTCCCCTGCTGATTCTCACTTTGTGAAGGTACCTGTGCCTCCCTCTCAGATTTGTTCACAAGGTTCGTTTGGTAACTTTTGATGTCCGATTGTTGTTATTTGTCCTCAATGAGTCTATGGTATGGAGAGGGCTATTGCTTGCTCATAACTTGGAAAAACCATTTTGATGTTATGTTAATGGTACCTCTTACTGATAAAAAAGTTATGTCAATGGGAACCTCTTACTTAGGCTTATGCCGTTGATGCTTTATGAAATCATTGTTTTCTTTCTAAATAAGGGGTTTTTGTTTGATTTAGGGTTTCAAATTACTTTTATGGACTTTCTCCTGGATGATATGGCATTTATTTTGAATTAATGGCTTGTAGACCTTCCCACTGATATGGCTCCTGAAAGTAGCTACTGCAGCGAGTGAAGTATCAAGATGGTGCATAATATTATTGGACCAGTTAATTGGCCTCTTTTAGAAAGGAAAAAGACAAATGCAGTGTAATCCTTTACGTATAAATTGAGAGCTAGTGTAATTAAGTAAATAATGCTGGAAGACCAAGCAACTGAGATATTTCTGGTCTTTTAGATGTTCCTACATCATGATTATCTATTTTACTTTGTAAATGTTCAGGCTGGGAAAAGTGGAATCTTTACTTCCATTTGCACACACTAAGGAACAGAACTAACACAGACTGGTCATTGTTTTTGCAACTTACTTTGATAAGATTTTTAATAATTATAAATCTAGCTTACTCAAAAAAATAATTTACACTTGTAGCAAGTTATATGTTTCTCCTTTTGGGTATTTTGCCTTTTAATGCTGGATCATATTAGTCTGGCAACATTTTTTTTTTTGATGAAGTAGTCTGGCAACATTTATTTAAAACACGTCAGAAGAGTTTAGCCTGTCCTTTTGACTTTTGATGATTTGTCTGATAAAAAAGATATGTGCTGTTCCCTTCCTTTTATCAGGTTGAGTGGATTGCCCAATGCAAAAAAAGATGGTATATCACTCAGTACAAAACTAATCCAACCATTATTGAAGCAGCTAAACGAGGATACGTTTGATGATGCGGTTAGAAGAACTAGCTGAGCTATTTTTTCTTGGAAGTATTTAGTTAATTTTGCTTACTGCATAGGAAGTGGTTGCTTCCCTTTGTTTTAGAGTTTTACATGTCTTGCAACCTGTGCAGGAAGAAGCTATTTTTCTGTTGTGCACCATTTTAGATATCTTCCCATCTTCCATTCAACGGCATTATGATGGTGTAAGTTCTTTGTTGGTGTCATGATTTTCCTTTTCTACTTTGCGTAACATTCAAATTACTCTTTAAGGCTAGCTCATTAGGATCCAAGTTCAAAATGCATCAATGTCTAGTTTGTTCATCGAGAACAAGATAGAAATGGAAGCATGAGATACAGAGAGAAGGATTAGTTTCTTAAGCACTCTGCTTAGGAATCATTTGTTCGCTAAACCTGAGAAACTGGGTTTATGCTGATGGCAGCATATTGAAGGATTTAAGCAAGGCTTTAGCGAAACAGTTTCCTGTGACATTGTTGTTTCTGCTTCTTACTTGTGTTCTTTGGAGAGTCCTAATCATTATATCATTTGTATATCAATTTAGATCCATTAGTTGAAGTGGTAATTTTGGCAGGTTGAGGATGCTATTGTTTTGAGGCTCATGTCAGGCAAGTGCAGTCCTAGTATGTTGGAGGTGAGAAAAAAACCAGACAGTTTACTTGAATTCTAGCTAGAATGTGATCGCCAAAAGCAGAGGGATTCATCTGGTTTTAGTTTTCAGAAGCTTGGTCATTGCTACCAAAATCAAGAGGGGACGAGGATAGCTGGTTATTGATGATGCAGAAGATCATGCTGTCAATCAATATTCAGCTGAATGATGCCTTCCAGGATCAAGAGCAAGGTGATTACAGATATTGATTGGCTATCCTTACTAATCATGGCAAGAGCTCTCGCTGAGATTCATCCTTATAAATATATTTGTAGATAACTATAAGAACTGAGGCCATGAGATTTCTGCTTCCCCCTGGAAAGACCCACCGCCTCCACTAGGGGGACAATCTTTGTCTAGAGGAACTGCAGACAAAACAATGAGGCCTGAGCACTTGCAGATCTCCAGAATCTCTACCCTGATATTTTGTTGTTGTAAAATGCTTACTAGTTCTTACCCATTTCAGGTCAGAATCTCTGGTCACATACAGGGAGTTCATGATTAATTTATTTCCATACGTGGTGTGAGTTCTAGAAGTATTTGAGGAATTTATCTTAATTTTTTTTCTCTTGCTTACTAGGTTGCTATACATGTACGTCCATTAGTAGCTCTTGCTCAGAGTGCTGATGGTTGATGGTTCCTCATCACCAGGCATCGCCTACATGACTACAATGAAACAAGAATTTTTTTGTTCTGAACTCCCAGTCTTGCATTCACACATATTGGATCTTCTTACATCAATTGTTAAGGGACTGGGCAGGTGAACTTGTCAATAAGTTTTTCTCTATGACTTGTTTCAGTTGATAACATTTATTCATTTCACTATTGTTGTCCCAAAGACTGATGATTCTTCTGCATAGGATAAAATACCGTCTCGGACATGCACAATCTAACTGGATCATTTTTAACGTGTCTGTTCATGTCTTAGTTTTAGTTCTGTCTTTATAATCTGGCAAATCTGACTTGTGGAAAGATCAATATTCCTTGGTTTGGGTAATCTTAATAGTCCAGTTAGTTAGTTAGTTGGTTGGCTACCTGAACTCTCACCTTGTTGATGCGGTCGACTCCCCACCTTATAATCCCCCTCCCAGTTTCCCTTCCCCTCACCCTATTATGTGATAAATATTTCTTAAGAAATATTCCCTGGGTCATCCCAAAGTAGAAGCGTGTTAATACCAAGCCTGATCACCAGGAATCAGTTACAAATGCAATCGCCCATTGGCCATCCTAGGAAAGGAGAGGAAAAAAAGTCTTTAATTGTCATTCTTCCTTGTTTTTCTTAAATATTACCTTGTCTCTTTTGGGGGGAAATTTAGAAAAAGTTCAACCTGTCATACTCTGGTTGTTGGCTAAGTACAAGGAGGAGCTAATTTTTGTATTCTTTAGGTTTATGAAGTAGAGTGTTGATATTGCGATATTAGAGTCCAAATGTTGCAGGTGTTTGTTGCATCCTTGCTTCACCTAATTATGAATATACCTTTGGTTTTGAATGTCAACCTGCTCTGTCACTATTTTTTATTGTTTTGAACTTTTGATAAGTTCAGTCTGTTCTATTACTATTTAGGCATTTAAAATCATCTATATTTTCCCTTCTGTTTTTCCCTTGATTTCAGTCAGTAAAATGGATTGTCCTGTTAGAATTCCAGAGTATCTTGCTGTTCTAGCAAGAGATAATGAACTAAAGCTGCAAGAAGAAACTTTGCGGCAGAGAATGAGGATATCACTTTTTAGAATGATTAAGGTGGTGGTTAAAAATTATGGTAGAAAACTAGTACATACTTGGATAAGGTGCTTACAAACTTTATAACACATGTTGGGCATTTACCCCATGCATGGATCCATAACACCAGTTCAAAAGGCAAAGTCTATCACATGCTTTTTCAATATTTAGCAGATTATTTTATTATAGTTCCCCTTTCCATATTGGGTAATCTATTAAAGGATACTAATGCTAAGATTGGGCGGCTGCTTTCTCTCTTTTGCAGCCAGTTGCTCCCTCATGTTGGCTCTATAATACGACTCCTAACCAACTACTTTGAGACGTCTGCTTTGCCAGAGCTAAGGATTAAGGTGTACACAATTATGAAAGTTCTGCTGATGTCACTGGGGGTTGGTAGGCATTTTAAATTTTCAATAAGTTTGTACTTCTTTTGGCCCTTGTTTATGCTAATAACCAGCAGCCCAACTTAGAGGCTGGGTTGTCTGTGGGCACTTGGTCTCCTTACATGGTCTTGGACAATCCTCACCTCTTGAGCTAGCTTTTAAGGTTGAGTTAGGCCAATGCCTATTTCTTTATCATATGTCAAATACATTGAGTGCTCTGAGCTGGCTGTTCATTTAGCGGAGTGGTGATTCTGATAGTGGCTGTGATTGATTATGTCTGTCACTGAGTGCAGCAATTTTAATTTTGCAGGGATATCCTCACACCTCACTGATGTGATTGTTAATAATTCATTGATGGATTTGGATGAGAGAGGCGCATCTTCTGTTGCACAACAGAAGTTATCTCCAGAGACTACAACAAAGACTTCCCGCAAGAAGAGGAAGCATGCAAGTACAAGTAGTTCGCTGGAGGAGCAGCCTGATAGAGATGTTATTGAAGAGGAAATGTCTCCAATCATGGCTTCATTATCTGTTAAGATAGCTGCACTAGAGGCACTGGAAGCCCTTCTTGCTGTGGTATGCTTAATGTTGCTCTCAATGTGGACTACTTTTGACAAAATGTGGTTTTTAAGAGAAGAGTTACAGTGTGATTTTTATTTATTTTTTCCAATGAGTTGCTAGTTATTTTGTAATAGCATGAGGGCCAAAGTTGGAAGATAAGGTTGACTTTTTGACGAATTTGAACTTTTAATATTATATAAGCAGGGTCTCAATTTGGCAATAGCATATAAGAAAAAGTATTGAAATGTGTAAAAAAGAAGTTTCATGTTAGAAAAAGCTGACTCCATTGTTGGACAAATCAAAATGGAAAGTAGAGCTCGTGAAAAAGGGACTGACGGGACATTTCTAATGCCTGTTTTTCAATACTTTTTAATGAAAAATGTTTCAACAGTTATTAGAGAGAATATAGGCATTCCCTCAACATATACACACACACAAAGAATTTCTAATTGTTGTGCATGTCCTTCAATATATTTGTTAAAGCTTGGCTTTCTACCTGCATTCTTGCCTGGCTGCTTTAGAAATCGAAAATTAAAGGTGAAGATTTGTGGTTAGAGAAAAGGTATTTTCTATTAGGTTGTAAAGTGCCTCTTTCTTGGTTCTCATGAAAGATTTAGCCTAGGGTCGTCTTATTCTTGAGATGACAGTTTATATTTATTGGTGAATGAGCTGATTTCTTCTTAGAGTGAGCTGCATCCTGGCAAGTAACCCATTGTTCATTGTACATCAGAAAATCATTCATTGCACTCTCTTAAGCATCTGCAGAATCAGGAGATGATACATGAGAGCTTCAATTCCTTAGCTCTCGGTTGAAAGAATCCATTCCCTATCACTATGTACCTATAGCAATCCACCTTTTATTTTAAGATCATCATCCTTATTAATTTACGTTTGTAACAAGGCTTATTTGTTTCTTGATTTCAATGTCTATTGATATTCATCTAATATCCGAAGTTGTAGTCCGCAACTTTACTTAACCGATATGAGTAGACTGCTTGAGTAAGGTCCATTCTTTGTCATTATATTTCTCATAGCTTATGAAGTTTTTCTCTTACCTCGTTTGCTTGTCCTTCTCCTTAATCCGCATAATAATTAGAATTCCGTTAAACTAAAATCATATTCTAGGATAATAGTGAGTACATGATGATCACATACTAGTTATATGATGCTATGGTGTCTTATTTATGAGTTTAGGTTGTCCATGGTTTAATAAGTAGAAATATTGGAATACTTTGTAACCATGTAATAATTCCTGCTTCTCTCCCTATCTATTCCATATTATCCACTTTTTTCTTTTGTACCTATCTCCAGAAGTTGTTCTTGATTGCAAGTATCTTATCTTTGTTATTTTAAGGGCGGTTCTTGGATATCCGAGAGTTGGCGAGTAAAAGTTGATCACCTTCTTCTGGATGTTACCAGAAATGCCTGTAAAGGAGGGTGTGAAGACTCTCAAATTGCAGCTTTACGAGCACTTCTGGCTTCTCTCCTCTCTCCTGGCCGCACTCGCCCACCACACCTGTCTCAGGGGCTTGGACTTTTTCGTAGAGGTAAGCTTGCAATTTTGTTGAGGTGATTGTACAGATTTTTCTTGTAAACAGCTATAAAACTTCTATGCAATTCCGGGCATAGCTAAAACAAGTCTCTTAGACAATAGCAAGAACTGTGCGCATGAAATTATCTCTATTAATCAAGTTGCCATGTCTGACCCATTCCTTGTCAGTCTTCTTCCGTGTCATATGTTAAATGTACTGAAAACATACTCTGATCAAGTTGAAGCGGATATTCTAGAGATTGAAAGTTAAACTAGTAGATATATAGACATGGTAAGAGCGGAAGATCTGTTGGAATTTTGATCTCATAATGATTTGTCAGTTGCATAGTGTGCAACTTGTAACAAATGGTTGGCCTAGTTTAGCCTCCTTCCAATTTTTTGCAGTCTGCTTCAATGAATAACCTCCTCCTTTGATTTGCTTTTCCTTGAGCGGTATATCAGAAATAGCCTCTCATACCTCCCAAGGTAGGGGTAAGGTCTGGGTACACTACCCTCCCCAGACCCCACTTGTGGGACTACACTGGTATGTCGTTGCCAATTTGTTGTCGGCAGGGACTCGAGAAATAGGAACTAAAGTTGCTGAGTGTTGTGCACACGCTCTTTTGGCATTGGAAGTGCTTATACATCCCCGGGCTCTTCCATTGTTAGATCTCCAGTCCACTGACAACAATTACGAAGTCGGAAATAAGTGGTTTTCGGGGAATGTACACACCAGTGACCGTGCAGCAAATAACACATTCCACGTGGGCACGTCCAGAAAGGCCCCTGACGAGCCAGACTCTTGTCATGATGACCTTTACGCAGATTGGATGCAAAGTGGTGAAGATTCGGATACAGTGACAGCTGATCCTGGAAAAGATACAGATAAGCTTCCATCTTTTGATACCACTGCCGTAAAAGATTCTGAAAGTAGTAAATGGAAGGAAGTAACGCCTAATGCGGTTGCTAAGAAAAACCCTATGGAGAGGGATGAGGTCATGGTTGAATCCCAACTATCTGAAAAAACAAGTAAGCATTCTGAAGAGATCCCGCCATCCAAGTCTGAAACTCTTGCTTCAGTTAGTGGTGGGAAAATCAGCTTTCAATCCAGTTCCCTTGCATCTCTAGGATCGGAAAATTTTGTGGAAAATGCATCCAGAAAGGAGGTGGCAGAAGCTAGCGATTCTGGATTTGCTTCACCGCTGATGATGAATTTAGTCAGAGGTAAAGAGTTGATGCATGAATCAGATAATGAGTCCATGGAGTCAATTCCTGATATTGTTGATGTTGAGCCTGACTCGGATTAAATAGAGAGCGACCTGTATACCTGTGCATATTATATTTATTATGTCTTGTATTGGGCGGAAAGTTGTATTTGCCTAAGCAGAGATCATCAGTTTCCTGGTGTTTTTTTTTCTCAAATAGTTTAGGGAGGAGTTGATGCATCTACCAGGTTAACATCCTCTCATGGTCGCGGTTGGAAGTTGGATTGGGGTTCTGATGGGTTATTTTTTCGATCTATGTATGTTATCCACAGGGGTAATGCTAATCTTCTCCGTATCATTCCAATTTTATCCGGAGTAGGTTAGCTTGCTGGTGGTCGAATGTTAAATTTGTGCCTTGAGCCACTAGGTTTTAGATTTTGAATTCGTTAGGTAGATTGGATACGAGTTTTTCATTTAAACTGTGTTTCAAAGGTCTTGTGAGTCTGTAAGTTGTACTATCCTACTATTGAGAATCAAGATGAATAGTATCTTTGACAAGGATGCCAATTTCGGTAAGAGCGGATGGCATCTTTAATGGATTTTCTTCAATGTGCAGTCTAGCTTTATTAATTATATGCTTTGCCCATGTTTTGTTCGTTTTAAGCTGCCAAGAATGTGTGGTGTTAAGCTTGGTAGCAAAATGATCACAACATTAAGCACTCTACAACTTATTGTTTCCTCAATTTACCATTTTGGAAGACAAATATATTTTAGCGAAATCTGTGGGAAAATATAGTGAAGAAACAGATGATTCAAGTTTTATCATAATACAAGTATTTTAACGTTAGGTAAAGTCAGATTTTACTAATTGCAGTTGTGATGAAGCAAATGAATTTGTGAAGCACAAACAATAGTTGTAATAGAGTAGTAAACATTCCTCCGACTTTCTGTGTGAATCAAATTAGTCGATCTTAAAGCGGTACTGATCCTTAAATCCTTAATCAAAGGTTTCGAGTTCGAAACCTATAAGTCGCCTTTGATAGGGATCATTACCCCCAAAATGCACTCATAGCGGGTATGGATCACCGATCGAAACAAAAAGAGAATTTGTAAAGCAGTCAACTCTGGCATACTGATAAATCGTAGGCCGATAAAGTCATTTAAGAAATTATTTCAAAAAAGTACTGAACTGCCTTCGACTGCTCAATTCATTATTCAATAATGGATTTAGGTGGTAGAGTAGTAAAAAAATTAGAATTTCTTCATTGTGTAGCTCTTGCTCAAAGAGTGCTGATGGTTGATGGTTCCTCATCACCAGGCATCGCCTACATGACTACAATGAAACAAGATTTTTTTTGTTTTGAACTCCCAGTCTTGCATTCACACATATTGGATCTTCTTACATCAATTGTTAAGGGACTGGGCAGGTGAACTTGTCAGTAAGTTTTTCTCTATGACTTGTTTCAGTTGATAACATTTATTCATTTCACTATCCTTGTCCCAAAGACTGATGATTCTCCTGCATAGGATAAAATACCGTCTCGGACATGCACAATCTAACTGGATCATTTTTAACGTGTAGTTTTAGTTCTGTCTTTGTAATCTGGCAAATCTGACTTGTAGAAAGATCAATATTCCTTGGTTTGGGTAATCTTAATAGTCCAGTTAGTTAGTTAGTTAGTTGGCTACATGAACTCTCACTTTGTTGATGCGGTCGACTCCCCACCTTATAATCCCCCTCCCAGTTTCCCTTCCTCTCACCCTATTATGTGATAAATATTTCTTAAGAAATATTCCCTGGTCATCCCAAAGTAGAAGCGTGTTAATACCAAGCCTGATCACCGGGAATCAGTTACAAATGCAATCACCCATTGGCCATCCTAGGAAAGGAGAGTAGTAAAAAAAAAAAAGAACAAAAAAACAAAAGCATGAATTTCTTCATTGTGTTGAAATAATATATATTACTAGATATCTAGAACTATTAAAAGAAACTCTAAGTTACAACATTCTATTCTCTTAATAAAAAAGGCGGCTAAATCCCCCTAACAACAATAGTATCGCATAAAATAAAAGTTTATGGGTCAAAACAATAATGTATTTATTTATGTCTCTTCACCACATGAGGTTCATGGGTAAGTTGTAGGGGATTCAATTTTTATTATTTCATTCCCCCAATATAATTTATTTTTAAATAGAAGTTCGAAGTTAATTTCTAACTAGTGTAAATATTCAATTAAATTGAAGGGTCAAAAACGAGAATTTGACGTAGTATAATTAGTACTTCGAAACTATATGGGGTCGTTTGGTTCACGAACAAAGTTATCTCGGAATTATAGTCTCGAAATTATAATCCTTGGATTAATTTATTCCCCTTCTTTGGTGGGAGAACTTTAAAGGGTAGCCCGATGCACTAAGCTTCCGCTATGCGCGGGGTCCGAGGAAGGGCCGAGCCACAAGAGTCTATTGTACGCAACCTTATCTCACATTTCTGCAAGAGGCGGGAGAACTTTGAGGTATAAATTTATTCTGGGAGTAATTATACCTTCAACCAAACAAAGTATAAATGTAATATCAAACTTAATTCTTAGATATCCCACCTTATTCCATGAATCAAACGGCTCCCAAGAGTTGGGGGGTATGGATAAGATATCCACGCCCTTAAGTAGATGTTTTGTGTTCGAGTTTTGAATAATGAAAAAGATTTTCATAGAAGCGTTTTACCTTTCAATGAATCTTAATGCGAAATTAAATTAATTGAATTTCAAAATGAGTATCAGATAGCGAATGAATAGGAAAATAAGAATTTGAAGGAAATTAGTTGTCATAATTTGACCTCACAAGTGTGACTTTAACGAATATTGTGACATGTGAGAGTGAGAAAGTTGGTGAAGAATGGCATTCGGCCATCCAACTTCAGTCCAAGAAAGTGCACTTCGATCTTCAAGATTTTTTTTAATTCTTATGAAAATACAGATGTTTTTTAACATCTTGATTATATTTTATTCTTTATTTTGTTGGTTCTGCCAGGGCCAAATCTCTATCTTAGCTCAGTGCTCATTTTAGTTAACAATAAAACGGTACGTATACAATAAGTAGATTGCTCATGAACCAAAGTGAGCAACAAAAATTGGAATAAATATTAGATTCCCTCATTTTGGGGTCTAGTAACTGTTGATTTACAGAATTAAGGAATGCTGTAGCAATGCTAATCACTACATTGGTGAAGGATGAAGAAGAAAAGAAAAATGCAGTAGAGAAAAATGGAAGAAGAATGGGAGAGAGATTGTGGTAAGGAAAGAGGACTCTTTTGGAAGTGTTTTTTCTTATTCAGAAAATATCAATACAAAGTGTATATACACACATCATCCTTTCTAGATTATTCTAATGATCTCTTGTTAATTATCTCTAACAACTCAACTAACTTTATAACTAATCTTGTAACAAACTAATTACCTTTCTAACAACTTAGACTAATCTCAATTATTCAAGGCACCATATTATATTTTCCTAATGTTTCACATCCCCCCTCAAGCTAGAGGATATGAAGACGTTCTTCATTCCTAGCTTGGAAAGTAAAACATTATGTTGTTGTCTACCAAGGGCCTTTGTAAGCAGGTCATCTGGTTGATCCATAGAAGGCAAATAAACTATATTGATCAATCCTGCTTGTATTTTCTCTTTGATGAAATGACAATCAATATCAATGTGCTTTGTTCTTTCATGGAACACTGGATTAGCCGCAATCTGCATAGCAGACTTGCTATCTGTGTGTACTGGTATTGGAGTTTGAATCTCCACACCAAGATCCTGAAATAGGCATGTGAGCCACACCACTTCTGCTACTGAGGTTGCCATAGCCCTGTATTCTGCCTCTGCAGAGCTCCTGGAAACTGTGTCCTGCTTCTTTGACTTCCATGAAATTGGTGATGAGCCATGCATCACCAGGTAGCCAGTAACTGATCTCCTACTATTAACACAAGCTCCCCAATCTGCATCACAAAACACTTTGAGTTGAGGAATGCTTGTGCTGGACATTAGGATTCCCAGCCCTGGTGCTTGCTTGACATATCTGACAATTCTGAGACCAGCTTCCATGTGTGACTTCTTAGGTGCATGCATAAATTGACTCATGCAATGCACAACAAATGCAATGTCTGGTATGGTAGTTGTCAAATATAATAGCCTTCTAACCAGTCTTCTGTAAACACTAGGATCTGATAACACAAAATCAAGATTTTCTACTGAGATGGTTCATGAACATGATGCAGTAGTCATATGACTGTCAAATTCACAAGTGGTGAACTTCTGGTTCATATCCATAGGGGAAGATGCAAGCTTTGCACCTGCAAGCCCCATATCTGATATAAGCTCCAGGGCATATTTCTATGGTGCATGAGAATACCTTGTGAGTTTCTCGCAAACTCAATGCCAAGAAACTATCGAAGCTCCCCCAGATCCTTTATCTTGAAAGTGGAATGCAATATCTCTTTAGTGGACTGAATTAGTACTGGATCATTTCCAGTGAGCAACAGGTCATCAACATATACCAACACTATCACAATACTACCATTTTTCTGCTTGGTGAAAGAGAATAGTCTCTATGACTCTGCTGAAAACCAGATGAGATAAGGGTTGTAGTCAACTTGATGTTCCACTGTCTTGATGCCTGTTTTAGACCATAGAGAGATTTCAGCAGCCTACACACCTGTCTCTTCCCTTCCTTGACATCAAATCTTTCTGGAACTTCCATGTACACTTCTTCCTTCAAAAAGGTCTCCTTGTAAGAATGCATTGTATACATCTATCTAATGAATTGTCCAATGTTGTGCTGATGCAATATAAATGACAACCCTTACTGTTGTCATCTTTACGACTGGTGAAAAAGTCTCTTGATAATCAAGTTCCTCCTTTTGATTGTATCCTTTTGCTACCAACCTGGCTTTAAACCTTTCCATTCTCATGTTGCATTGTACTTTATTTTGTATACCCACCTGCATTCTATGGCCTTCTTTCCCTCTGGCAGAGTGACTAGTTTCCAGGTACCATTGTCCTCAAATGCTTTGATCTCAGCCTCTATTGCCTCAACCCATATGTGATCCTTTGCTGCTATTGAATAGTTCTGTGGTTCTGTGTCAAGAGAAACATTGGCCACAAAATCCTGATATCCTGCTGATAGACCAGTATAAGCAATGTTATTAGTTATAGAATATTGACAAATAGAGGAACCATGTGTAGTAATGTAGTCCTTGTACCATATAGGAGGTTTGCTGCTCCTTGTGGACCTTTTGACTTCATGATCTGATCATGTGGTCATGTCAATACTTGGTGGTCCTGTGTTTATGTGATCATGACCATGATGCTGAACCACATCATGCATATGCACATTCTGCATGTTATTTTGTCTGTATTGATCATCTTCCTGCTGTCTAGGATCTGCTGGTGGATTGTCAAAAAATTGTTGACAAACTAAATCTTCATAGCAAAAAAATTCATGTGTCTTGATGTGATTAATATCTTCAGTTGTGCTTCATTTGAGAGGAAAAAATATTTCCATGAACAACACATCCCTGCTCATGAATATAGTTCTATTTTCAATGTCATAAAGTTTGTATCCCTTTTTAGCAGATCTATACCCCAGAAGTATAGACCTTACATCCCTTGGACCAAACTTATCATGTCTGTGTTTTATAGTGGCAAAGCACAAACAACCTAACACCCTCAAGTGATCAAGTTGTGGTACCTTATCATACAACATTTGAAATGGAGATCTATTCTTTATAACAGTGGAGGGGATTCTATTGATTATGTACACTGCATTCTCTACACACAGTCCCCAGAACTTATCTGGTAATCCTTCTTGAATCTTAATTGCTCTAGTTGTTTCTAAAATATGTCTATGTTTTCTCTCCACCACACCATTTTGTTGTGGTGTGTATGGACATGAACTTTCATGAATGACACCATATTTGAGAAACGGATCACTACAGTTCTGATTAAAATACTCAGTCCCATTATCATATCTTATCCTCTGAATTTTAGCTCCAAATTGAGTGTTAATTTCAACAAAGAAATTCCTGATCAGTGCAGAAACATCAGATTTCAGTCTCATAAAAAAAATCCAAGTCCATCTAGTATGATCATCCACAATGGTTAGAAAGTATCTCATTCCATTATATGTTTCAGTTTTATAAGGTCCATATGTATTAGTTGAAATGACTTTGATGCTCTATTATTACTAACAATGAAAGAAAGTCTAGTTTGTCTAGCCAAATGACACACTTTACAATTATTCAAGACAAAATCAGTACTATTCCTGAAACATGCTATTTTCCTCAAGACATTCATGGGTACATGACATAGTCTATGATGCCAAGTGATTACATCAACATATTGAGTTGCAGACAAGCATCTACTTAACTCTCCTCCTTTATTCTGAGCATCCAAGGACAATATATACAATCCTGCCTCTTCATTACCAATCCCCCTCACCTTCCCAGATGAGAGATCCTGGAACACACAACATGTTGGGAAGAAGGTAACACTACAATTCAGTTCCTTAGTCATTTTTGAGACAGACAACAAGTTAAACTTGAAAGTTGGCACACATAAGACACTTCTAAGAACATCACCTCCTCCTAAATGGTACTCCCCAACATGTGAGATTTTGGCTAAATCTTCTGTGGGCAGTTGCACTTTTCCCGTTCCTTCTGTCAGCAGATTATTATGTACGTACTTTTGATCACTAATCACATGATTAGTTGCACCTGTATCTACTATCCACTTAATCAACTCCCCTGAATCAGTAACATACTTACCTGCCATGTTGGCATTGATATTGTTATTTTCTCTGTTGTTCAACAGATCAAGAAGTTTCTGATGCTGGCTGAGTGTGAACTGGCTGTATGGTATTACTTCAGCAGTGTGTTTCTGATTTGTGAATGGCTGTACATTTTGTAGAAACTTTGGTGATTGTTTAAGTGTGCTCATGACATGTTGGTGTTGTACTGCACCTTCCTGTCCAGTGTCCTCACACAGCATAGTCCCTCATGTGACTGCATAAGCTTTCTTCCCTTTGTTATTGAAGTTTTCTGGATATCCAATCAGCTTGTAGCAACCATCCTGTACATGTCCAGTCTTGTGACAATAGTCACACTTCATCAATTTGTAACATTCCAATCTTGAGTGACCTTTTAGATGACAATGATTACAATATGCATTGGAATTGTATTGTTTCTTCTGTTTTTGAATTTCACTTCCACTTCTGAAATTTTCATTTCTAGATGTGAACATGGCAGATGATTCCACTGATTCAAACATCACCCTACCAGTTCCTGCTACCATCATCTGACTCTCTTCCTGATTGACCATGGCATATACTTGGTTTAATGTAGATATTTGTTGCATCATGAGAATCTGACTCCTCACTTGGCTGTAACTTTTATCCAGTCCCATGAGAAATTGCAATAGTCTTTGATACTGCAAGTGATCCACAAATTCTCTTGACTTTGGGCAACATGATGGGATTGGTATGATAGAATCATACTCATCCCATATATTCTTGAGTCGAGAATAATACATTGATACAGATAGTGTCCCTTGTCTCATGGAAAATATTTCTTTGTGCAGTTGGAAAGCCCTGGAACTATTAATTTTGTCAAATCTCTCCTTTAATTCTTCCCATTTATTGTATGAGTCTGAATTATACATCATTCCAGTAAGTAAGTTCTTACTTACATTCCCCATTAACCAAGATACCACAATTGCATTACACCTATCCCATAGTTTAGACAAATCTCCATGGAAGGCTTCTCTTCTTACACTTCTATAAATGAATCCTATTTTGTTCTTTCCTAGTAGGGCCAACTTCATAGCTCTACTCCACAATGTATAGTTGTCCATTCCATTTAGGATAATTCCCACAGATAATGAACCAGGTGCATCCGAGGAAAACAGATACAAGGGATGATTGTGATCTATTGTGATCACTGTCGTGGCTTTATTTGCCAAATTTTCCCCATTACTTTCCATCACTATTAATGTATGCTTCGACATCAATACTGGTCCTTAGTACACATAAATTTAGTTATCTATTCAACTGTTGTGAACTACTAACAATAACATAAAAATAATTCGAACCTCAATGATCTGCTTTACACAAATCTGCCTCTATCTTCTTAATTCACTTTGCATGTGTTTGTATCTCCTTGAGTATGGTCAACAACACTCCCGATAACTTGTTTGACATATTTTCACCTCCAGGAATCAATGTATGCACGATCCATCAAATTATCCACAAATCTTCTACAAAATTGCTCTGCATGTACAGAAAATATGTTCAATCACATCAATTTCATGTGCCCAATCGTATCAATTTCTTCTAGGCTTTGATACCATGCTGATTTACAGAATTAAGGAATGCTGTAGCAATGCTAATCACTGCATTGGTGAAGGATGAAGAAGAAAAGAAAAATGTAGTAGAGAAAAATGGAAGAAGAATGGGAGAGAGATTGTGGTAAGGAAAGAGGACTCTTTTGGAAGTGTTTTCTCTTATTCAGAAAATATCAATACAAAGTGTATATACACACACATCATCCTTTCTAGATCATTCTAATGATCTCTTGTTAATTATCTCTAACAACCCAACTAACTTTATAACTAATCTTGTAACAAACTAACTCCTTTCTAACAACTTGGACTAATCTAATAACTTAGACTAATCTCAATTATTCAAGGCACCATATTACATTTTCCTAATGTTTCAACAGTAACTCAGATTTGCGTCGAAATCTTTTACTTTAAGGGTGTGTTCGGTATGGAGGAAAACATTTTCTGAAAAATATTTTTCGATTTTCTCATGTTCGTTTGGTCAAAATTTTGGAAAATATTTTCTTTAGGAAAACAAGTTTCTTAAAAATGAGGAAAATGACTTTCCTAATCAAAGTACGGAAAACAAGTGCACAAGTGACATTTCACCAACCACCCTATCACCACATAACCCACCCCCAACCATCAAATCCCAACCACTCCCACAACCCACGCACCATCCGCCTCTCCTCCCACCCCAACACCCTCTAAAAAAGGTTTTAAAAAGTTTTCTTTTCTAATTTTCTACCCCCACCCTCGCACCCCCGAGCACCTCTCAAATTTTCTACTTCATATTTAATTTTACCTTTATAAAAATTTATAAAAATAAAATTTTTATGTGGGATGGGTGATGGGGGGTGGGGGGGGGGGGGGGGGGGGGGGGGGGTGAGGGATAGTGGGTGGTGGTGCGGTGGGTAAGAAAACATTTTTCATATTTTTATAATTATTTTATTAATGTAAAATAAAATTTATTAAACAAAAAATTGGAAGGGGGTGGGTGGGTGAGAGGGTTGGATGGAGCGGTGGTGTGGGGTAGGGGTGGGTGAAGATGAAGTGTGTTTGAGGATAAATGTGGGATTTGATTAGGGTGGTTGGGGTCAGTGGTGGAGGGTGGGTGGTGGGGTGGGTGTGGGAGTTGGTGTGGTATGGGGTGGGGTTGATGGGGTTTGGACGGGTATTTTTCGAAAAATATTTTCTACCAACCAACCGAACATGAGAAACTAAGTAAGAAATTCACTTATTTTTCATGAAAAATATTTTCCTCCATACCGAACACACCCTAAAAGTAAAATATTTTTTATCAAAGATTATTATATTCTCAGTACTTAAATCTAATATTTAAAAATTCTCTGGGAATAATTGATAGAGAAAAAACATATAAAAAAGGAGTAAATAGGTTAAAAAAATACTTAAATTATTACGGTTTTCTTAGTTTCATACCTAAACTATTGGGTATTCACAGAACCACCCTGAACTATCATGAAACTATGTTAAATATCCCGTGAAGGAATATGATATGCTACGTTAACATCACGCTTCAAAAGCTCCTCCAAATAATTTCAAGTGGCAGTACACATGATTTTTTTTTGAATTGAATAGGTTAAAAACCCCTATCATTGTTTTTGCGAGTCTCATCCCTAAATTATTGGATGTTCACAAAACCCCTTGGATACCATGAACTCATTGTTTAAGACTTTATTCATCTCCCACGTGCCTCTCAACATAAACATTTTACCACATATTCAATCAGGGTTTTTAATCTAAAGGAAGTTATAATCTCAGAGGGTAACCGAAACACCCAATAATTTAGGTATGAAACTCGCAAAATGATATACTTTAAAGGGGTTTTATGATGTGGACCAACACTCTATCTTTTAAGAAGGCCCAGTTAATTAGCAGAACACAAGACCCAAACGAACCCAACGAGCTCCAAGTTGGGTCAAGGATTTTCAGCTTTAATGGTCCACTTATTTAGGCATAGTTTGTTATTTTATTAGTGGTAGTGGTTATTTTAATTCCTTATTTTAGTGGGTGTTGTTAGTTTGTTTTTTGTGAGTTAGTGGTTGGTTATTTCAATCAAGTGGGATTATGCTTCCCCAAATAGCGTAGTGGCAGTAGTGGTGATTGATTATCTATGTACATAAATATGTGTGTGTTATAATGAAAAGGCTCATCTTTTTTTGTTTGACCAAAAACATTGCGTATTCCTTTTACGTAATTTAGGAGTGCCCGTCCCTCACTCGAAATTGGAACATCGACCCTAACAATTTGGTGCTTTCATCTAGAGAACCATGCCTCCAAAGCAAAACAAAACCCCTACCACGGAAGAATTCGATGCGTTAAAGGACTCCGTGATTTCTCTAACCGAGGTCGTATATGATCTTCGATCCCCACTCGACGACGTAAACCCATTCACACCACCTCCCCCCACTGTTCATTCGAATCCATATTATCACGATGGTCCCTCATATTCACGCCCATATTCACCTCCTACCGCAAATCTATGAAATTTCCAATCTCATTCACCCGCCATAAAACCGCCCAAATTGAACCTTCCATACTTCGATGGAACCAACCCCTTGGATTGGCTTTTTCAAGCTGATCAATATTATGATTATTATCACGTACCTCCTGATCAACGATTAATGATGGCATCATTTTGCATGCAAGGACCAGCTTTGAGTTGGTATAAGTGGATGCACTCAAAGTGATTGGGATTCATCACGAGAACTTTAGAAGTGCGATTCGGGCCAAGTTCGTATGAAAATCATCAAGCCTCTCTCTTTAAACTCAAACAAAGAGGATCTGTTATGGAGTTTCAAGAAGAGCTTGAAAAAAATTGCAATTGCGTGGATGGGTTATCACCTGTTGTAATTTTAAATTGTTTCATTTCAGGGTTGCAAGAGTAAATACAACAAGAGCTCACGGTCTTAAATTCCCGAACCGTCACCGATGCAATTTGGCTTGCCAAGTTAGTAGAAGCCAAAATGAAAGAATCCAAGCCCAAAATAAATCAAAACCCACATTATTTTTCCAAACCCAATTACTCGCCTAACCCCAAATATACAAGGCCCAACAAACAACCCACACCACTCTCTCAATTATCCTCACCCTCACAACCACCACAAAATCTACCCGTTAGAAGACTCACCCAACCTGAGGTCCAACAAAGGCGAGCTAAGAGATTGTGCTTTAGTTGTGAGGATAAATGGCACCCTGGCCATATAAGCAAAAAACCTCAATTTCTCATTATTGTGGTTAATGAGGCTAATGACCCATTATTCTCAACTATCGAGGCCCTAAAAGAAGAAGAAAACGGAGAAGTTGAAACTGAAGAAATAATGCCGACGAAATTTAGCTCGCTGGAACAAAATGAATGTACTTTTCATCACTCCATGGTGGCTTATTTAGGATTTTCGGCTCCACGAACTTTGCGATCCCATTATACTATTAAGGGAAGGGAGTTTACAGCCTTGATTGATTCCGGGAGCACACATAATATTTTACAACCTCGGATTGCGGAGCAACTCGGATTGCCTATTTTAATGCTTTCAAATGTCAAGGTGATGGTAGGAAATGGAGAATTTCTGGAATGCACGGGTCACTGCCTCGATGTTAAGGTAACTTTAAAAGGACAAGAATTCATTTTTCCATTTTTAATTTTACCTATTCAAGGGGCGAATTTCGTTCTCGGAGTTCAGTGGTTAAGCACATTAGGGGCTGTTACGACAGATTTCCCCATACCATAAATGAGTTTTAGCCACAACGGAAAAGAAGTTCAGTTAACCAATGAGCACACTTTAGCCTTATCCACCCCAGCCCAACTAACTAGAATGATCACAATAGGTTCTATTTTGACCCTACACGCCATTACATATGAGTCCACTCCTCATTCACCTACACTCAAGACCAATAGTCCAAATATACTCCGTGAACTACAACAACTGATGGAAGAATACTAACACATTTTCAAAACCCCCACTGAAATCCCACATTAAATACATCTCCAACCCGATGCCAAACCCGTCAATGTACGTCCATATCGTTACCCTCACTTTCAGAAAGAAATTATGACTAAGCTCATTGGAGAAATACTAGATGAAGGAGTGATTAAGCTGTGTAAAAGTTCGTATTCATCACCGGTGTTATTGGTTCGCAAGAAAGACGGTACTTGGAGATTTTGTGTTGACTATCGGGCTTTGAATGCAACCACCATTCGTGATCATTTTCCAATTCCTTCGGTGGATGAAATTCTAGTTGAACTAAAGGGACCTACAATGTTTTCTAAAATTGACTCGAGCAAATTCGGATGGATCCTCAAGATCCGCACAAAACAACCTTCCGTACATGCGACATGCATTACAAATTTACAGTTATGCCGTTTGGGCTGTCCAATGCCCCTTCCACCTTTCAGGCAGCGATGGACGATTTATTTCGAAAACATTTGAGGCGATTTGTATTGGTTTTCTTTGACGACATACTCATTTATAGTACCGGATGGGTGAGCACATGGAACACCTCTCCAAGGTCTTTTCCTTACTCTCCACTGATAAATATTATGCCAAATTTTCAAAATGTGTTGTTGGAGAGAAACAAGTTCATTATCTAGGGCATATAATTTTCGGAGACGGGGTAAGTACGGATCTGAATGAAATACAAACAATTTTGGAATGGCCCACACCTTCCACTATTACGACTTTACGGGGATTTCTAGGTCTTACCGGTTATTATCGGCGGTTCATGCGAAATTTTGCTTCTTTGGCTTCGGCTCTCACTGACTTGTTAAAAAGAGGAGAGTTTACATGGAGTTACAAGGCCACAAAAGCATTCAGGAATTTGAAAGAATGCATGACTACCCTTCTAGTTCTTGCTCTCCCCGATTTTGAGAAAGAATTCGAAGTCACGATGGATGCTAGCTAGTGGGGTTGCCATTGGTGCGGTCTTGTCTCAATTGGACCACCCTTTGGCATTTTCAGCAAGAAATTAGTGCCTCGTATGCAAGCAAATTCCACCTACACAAGAGAACTCCATGCTATTACTGAAACGGTAAAAAATGGAGGCATTATTTGCTTGGAAGAAACTTTATTATCTATATGGATTACATGAGCATAGGACACTTACTTTATCAAGAAATTCAAACACCGGAACAACAAAATTGGCTCACTAAATTGATCGATTTTGAGTATGAAATCCGATACAAGCCCTGATGGGAAAACCAAGTCGCTGATGCATTATCTCGTGTTGAGCAGCCCCATTTCGCCGCTATTTTAGGGCCCACAGTTCCTTGGTTGATGCAAATGAAGGATTTCTATGCCACCACTAAAGCTGGAACAGAGTTCCTAAATAAAATCACATCAGAATCAGTGGTCAATGAAAAATTTAAGGTACATGATGGTTTGGTTTTTCTCGATAAGAAATTATATGTACCTGATGAAACATGGATGCAGTCGCAATTAATAGAAGAATATCATTCTTCTCCCTGTGGTGGGGAGTCAAGGCGACTTTAAGTCGCATACCGACTGCGTTTGCGTGGCCTGTAATGAGAAAAAAATTAAGCAATTTGTGTACAACTGTCCTATTTGCCAACAAAATAAACCAGTAAACCACAAACCTTACAGCCTACTCCAACCCCTCCCCATACCAAATCAAGTGTGGGAAGATATTAGTATGGATTTTATAACCCACCTTCCCATGTCATTTGGCAAAACTACTGTTTGGTGATTGTTGATCGCTTAACCAAATTCGCCCATTTTATCGCATTAACCACCAAATACACAGCTTCATACCTAACTTCTATATTTCTCACTGACATATACAAACTTCATGGATTACCCAAAACTATAGTTTCTGATCGAGACCCATTGTTTCTAAGCAAGTTTTGGCAAGAACTCTTCTTATAGTTGGGTAATAAATTAGCTTACAACAGCGCATACCATCCGAAGACGGACGGGCAAACCGAAGTCATTAATCGCAGCCTCTAGACCTATCTACGTTGCTTTGTCAGTGACGAACCCCGCAATTGGACTAGGTACTTAGCTCTCGCAGAATATTGATATAACACAAGCCACCACACGACCATCAAAACCACAACTTCATATCTACCTGGAAACTCCCAAAATGATGCCATTGACTCAACTCTCACCCACAGAAACAACCTCCTAGCCAAACTTAAAGAAGCTCTCCATAAAACCCGTTAACAAATGGAAGCCCAAGCAAACAAAAAGCGAATGGCAAAGGAATTTACCTTAGGGGACTGGGTTTATGTTAAGCTTCGCGCCTATAGACAAGTGACTCTACACTGCCGCAATTCCGCCAAGCTCTCAAAAAAATATTACGGGCCGTTTCAAGTACTACAAAAAATTGGCGCAGTGGCGTATGATCTTGATCCACCAGACGGGTGTCGCATCCACCCCGTTTTCCACATATCACTCCTCAAACCTTACTTTGGAGAAACACCGACCACAATTATGAATTTACCAAGCATTATCGAGGACGGACGAGCAATTGTACATGAAGCTCGAATCTATCATTGATAAACGCATGGTTTGGAAAGAAGGGAGAAAGAAAAACCAAGTCTTGGTTCAATGGGAGAATTCCTTACATGTTGACCGTACTTGGGAATCAAAGGAATTGATGGAATCATCTCATCCTCACTTGTTCGAACAAATTACTAATTGGAGGCAGAGGAATGATTCTGCTAGTGCAAGCCAGCAACAAATTACTAATTCCACGGGCCTTGAGGACAAGGCCCATTTTGAAGGGAAGGGAATTGATGTGGACCAACACTCTATCTTTCAAGAAGGCCCAGTTAATCAGCAGAACACATGGCCTAAACGAACCCAACGAGCTCTAAGTTGGGTCAAGGATTTTCAGCTTTAATGGTCCACTTATTTAGGCAGAGTCTGTTTATTTTATTAGTGGTAGTAGTTATTTTAATTCCTTATTTTAGTGGGTGTCGTTAATTTGTTTTTTGTGAGTTAGTGGTTGGTTATTTCAATCAAGTGGGATTATGCTTCCCCAAGTAGCGTAGTGGCAGAAGTGGTGATTGATTATCTATGTACATAAATAGGTGTGTGTTATAATGAAAAGGCTCATCTTTTTTTGTTTGGCCAAAAACATTGCGTATTCCTTTTACGTAATTTAGGAGTGCCCGTTCCTCACTCGAAATTGGAACATCGACCCTAACAATTTGGTGCTTTCATCCAGAGTACCATGCCTCCCAAGCAAAACAAAACCCCTACCACAGATTTCGGTTCGGTTCATAAAAAATACGAAAGAACCGAACCGAACCGAACCGAATAATTTAATCCTGATTCGGTTCGGTTTTTTCGTGAACATTTTTTTAAAAAAACCGAATAAAAATCGGTTCGGTTTTTTCGGTTCAACGGGTTTTATGCCCACCCCTATATCTATGTACATAAATAGGTGTGTGTTAGGCTCATCTTTTTTTGTTTGGCCAAAAACATTGCGTATTTCTTTTACATAATTTAGGAGTGTCCATTTCTCACTCGAAATTGGAACATCGACCCTAACATTTTAACTTAGGACTCTAAAAAAATAATTCTTAGCATCTATTTCTAGATAATACTTTTTTTGTTTAGAAAATACATATAAAATAGACGATATCATTTAGAATTATAAAACGTAAATATCAATTTGTATGAAGTGAAACGTTAAAACTACTTTTTATAATAATAAATCAACACTACTTTGGACAAAATTTTGCAAACGCCAATATTGTGCATGGGTTTGTAACAGTGAATAATCAATGACAAACGCTAATAAAACGTTGTCCGCGGAGCACAGGTTCTTTTCTATGACTGAAAAGAAAATTAAAAAAGGAAGTCATTCTTGACAATGTACTTTAGTTTTTAGTGTGACTAGTTACAACTAACAATTTAATAATTGTAGTAGCCCTAGTTGAGTCATTTAAATAGAATGTTCATGTAATGAAAAAGAATCGTGTAGATACGGAGAAGCATAATCACATATATTGATATAAGAGTTCTATCTTCAAAATCATTACAAATAATTTAAATTACAATAAAAACATATTCAGTGAAATCCCATAATGTGAGTTCGAAGAGGGTAGATTAATTAGTAATCAAATTTTCTAAAGGAAGGAAAAATAAAAAGGTAGAAATTCCAGATTTAAGCAACTAAAAAATAAGAGACATCATCATAGCATAAGCCCTAATACAATATATCCTCTTCAATATATAAGCATTCTCACAAAGTGCACATACTTTTTTTTTTTAACCAGGGTCCCAAACGTAATTTACCGATTTGCCAAATGGGTCCTCCGTCATGATAATATTTGTTACAGTTCAAAATTCACAATTAGTTTTTTTTAATTTTTTACTCTTTTTACTGCTTAACATTTATAAATTTAATCTATTCCTAAAAATGATTTAACAAAAAATAAAAAGAAGTATCCAGTTGTTCCCGTGATCATTTTAGCACAACATAATATAATTAGTAATATTATTTGGTTGGTTGTATTGGGCTATAGAGGTATTTCTTCCACTAAGAAGGTGTGAGGAAGGTATTATTCCATGATTATCACCCCTATGAATTGCAATTAAAAATCCCCCCATTTTTTTTTAAATTTTGAGGACTTAAGCTAAAGAATGAATAGCAATAATCAAAGAATCTAATCTATGTTGAGAGTATAATTTTATTCACCTGAAGTATTAACTTTAACTCATATCCTCTAATAGGGGCGTAGTTGGAAGCTTTAATATAGAGCCTTACAGCGATAGGACATCGTGATAAGACATATTTAAAATATTCACAATCACAAGTGTCATGAAAATTCATGTACATATAATTAATAGTGGCGAATGAGGTGCGTATCAACAAGTTCGAACGAATTTATTGTTTTAACTAGACATATATTTATAGTTAAACAATTTAATATATATAGTTTACCATCTTAGTATGTTGGGTTATTATTATTTTAACTCATGTTCAAATTGTTTCTTATGTGAATTTATGCATTCTTGTTAGTTGTGATAAATCCTATGATGTTGCTTTGCCAGAAAGAATATACCGTAGACAAAGATTTTAATGCAGAGAGAGAAAAGGGGGTGTGAGGGCAATTATTCCTACACTTAATGAAGAAAGAACAGAGCCGTCCGCTTGGGCAGCTCAATTGGTTTCAAGGGAGATATTTGGAGCAAAGACCAAGGATCGAATCCCGTCAGCGGCAGTGTGGGAGTTTCTTCTTGAAATAAAGGAGGGCCCCTTGTGCGCAGCTGCAGATCGGTCTAACCTTTGAAATCAATTGAGTCACCATGATTTACCTCCTTCACAGACCTGTCGGACCGGGGTGTGGGGGCTCCTGGGGTGGGAGATTCCACCTTTTGGAGCAAAGAAAGAACAGAGCCTTGTGATTTCTTTATTATTTTATATTTTTTATAAAGATTCTCTTTCGTATTTATACGTCGGTTAGGATGAAGGTTAAAAGCTGCCCATTTAGATTAATTAAAGATTAAATATACTTAATTAAATAATATAGGGATCAAAACCGGAATAACTCAATAATTTAGGGATCAAAATCGTTATTTTCCCTATTTTTTCCGAAACCAATTTTATTCCTCATACACATGTTTTACCGCGTATATATATATATATATATATATATATATTGCCTAGGGAGTTTATGCAACACATGATGACACCGAAATGGGCGGGTGTTTGTTTTACACATTTAACAAATATTTGAGGTATCTAGTTGGTCACCGCAAAAGTTTGGGTGTTTATTTGATCTTTGTAGACAATTTAAAAGGTAGCCTTTTAAATTCTACAAATAAAACTTCATGACATTAATCATTGTTCGAGTTTCACTTGTAAATTTGAAATATTCAAGATAATGATTATTTTTATTATCATCTAAATTGAAAAATAATTATTTGTAAAAAAAATCCTATTTTTCTTAGACCTACTAGTCTAATTTTCCTTTGGTATCTTTGTATTTGATTATCATAA
Source organism: Anisodus acutangulus (assembly GCA_029783415.1). Lineage (NCBI taxonomy): Eukaryota > Viridiplantae > Streptophyta > Magnoliopsida > Solanales > Solanaceae > Anisodus > Anisodus acutangulus. The sequence goes on from CM056498.1 coordinate 15,744,926, forward strand.
TTGCACAATTAAACTTTCCTTACTCCAAAACTAAAAAGAGAATACACACATTTTAATTTTACTGTTGCATTAATTTTGTTTTTTCTGAAAACCTTCTTCAACAATTTAATACTATATCCTTTTATTAGGTCCAACAACCCTTTTATATTAATTTTATATAAGTTTGTATAATTTTGAAGGAGTCTTAAAATAACTGGCAAAGTTGATGTCATGTGATTAGAAGGTCGCAGATTCAAGCCGTGGAAAAAATCTCTTGCAAAGATGCAAGGTAAGACTGCGTACAATAAACCCTTGCCCCGGACCCCGCACATAGCGGGAGCTTAGTGCACCGGGCTGTTTTTATTTTATTTTTAAGTTTGTACAATTTTAAATAATTTTATATAACAATGTAAAAATATGTACAAACACCTTTAAAATATAATTATACATTTTTATACAAGTTTGACGTATTATTTACCGTATATGTTTAATGATATAATCTTGTATATCCGATGTATATATATTGTTGTCAAAAAATAATTAACTATAGGATATAAAATAAGGGATTGTTTGATAGCTAGTTAGAGTTATGCAGATATTAGTAATACATAAATTAGTTATGAGGAATTTATATATTATTTTATGCAAAGATTAATTATTCATGTATTAATTTAGATTCTCTCGTAACTCTCCAATTTATATGATATAATTTCCTTTTTAGTAAGTTAAAAAAAAAATGACATATTTTTTTATTTAACAATAATTTAACTTTAAACTATATCGTTTATGTTTAACGAGATGATCTATAATCACACAAATATCTTTAGATTATTTTAGATCATAAAATTTAAAAAATTTCATTTATTTTTTAAAATTTGAATCTGCTAGTCAAACTACATTTATATAAATTGGAAATTGGATGTTTTTTTTTTTACAAATTCCGTTTAATATATCCTTTTATTAGGTCCCACAATCCATTTGTTCAAAAGTGTATTGCCAACAAGAAATAAACTACTCATTATTCAACAATGGAGGTTGTTCCTCACTAGTACTATAGCAGTCATGCTCCCTCTACATATATATAAATACTAGACAAACAAAATTTAAGACCAACCCACATTCCCATTTTTGTAGATCTAAATCCTCAGATTCCCTTCTTTGGTATTAACGCTCTCACTCTTTTAGCCATGGCAGAACAATCAAAGAAATGGGTTCATATGGTAACTGCTCAAACACCCACTAATATAGCAGTGATTAAGTATTGGGGAAAGAGAGATGAGAATCTAATTCTCGCTGTTAATGATAGTATTAGTGTTACTCTTGATCCTGCTCATCTTTGTACCACCACCACTGTTGCTGTTAGCCCTTCTTTTGAACAAGATCGCATGTGGCTTAATGGAAAGGTAAAAAAATTCACTTTTTCAGAGTAATATTTTGAAAAAATTGATGGGTATTTGTTGTTTTGTAATTTTGGTAGCTTAGATGTTGAGAAAGTTCAGTTCTTGATGAGTGAAAAAGTTACTCCCTCCGTCCCAATTTAAGGGCTCGTTTGGTACGAGGGATAAAGGATACTTAATTCCGGAATTAAATTTAAGATGAATTTATCCCATATTTGGTTGGGAAAAAATTGTGTTATAACTAATCCTGGTATTGTAGTGTTATTCTTATCCTTGTGGGAGGGTAGAATAACTAATCCGGGATAACTTGTTTCCAACCAAACGACCCCTTAAGTGTCTTAGTTTGACTAGACATGTAGTTTAAGAATAAAGAGATACTTTTGAATCTTGTGGTCCTAAATTAAAGATATATATAATGTACTAAAATATCATTTGAATCTTGTGGTTATAAACTTGCCGTAAGATATTTGAATTGTCTAACTTACTAAATATATATAAAAAGATACTCTTTTTCAGACAGAAAGTAAGACACTTGAAATGGGATAGAGGGAGTACTATTTTTTTAAAAAAAATTGATGGGTATTTGTTTTTGTAATTTTGGCAGCTCGGATGTTGAGATTTCAGTTCTTGATGAGTGAAAATTTACTAATATTTCTTAGTGTAGTGAAAGATGATTACTATATGTTTTGCTAATTTTATGTGGGTCGATTATGTGAAAGAAGACTGTTAATTTCTCATTTTATCAGTGTGATTTTATTGAAATGGTTGATCAGCTGTATTAGGAGCTCTGATGTTGGGAAAGTTCAGTTCTTGAAGAGTAAAAATTTCTCATATTCTCATTCTAACTTTTTCATAAAAAAAATTGATGACTATTTGTTCTTGCAATTTTATGTGGGTCTATTCATTTGAAACAAGATGTTTTGGCAGCTCAGATGTTGAGAAAGTTCCATTCTTTTAAGAAATTCTATTTTTTCTGAGCTTAATCCCTGTTTCTGATTTTATTTGATGACTATTTGTTCTTGTAATTTTATGTTAAACAAGGCTTTTGGATCTGAGATGTTGGGAAATTCAGTTCTTGAAGAGTAAAAAGTTCTTATTTTTTTTTAGTTTAAATTATAAAAGTACGTGGATTGATTTATGTGAAAGTACTCTGGTAGCTCAGGCAGTGGGAAGATTCAGTTCTTAAGAGTGTAATGTTTGTTTAGCTTCTGCTTTTAGTTGTTATCTGCAAGATAGGTTGTTTTGCTATTAAAATATATGAACTTTTCTATATGACTACATGTAGTTGAATCAAGGAGGTACACAAGAAGAAGATGAATCATATAAAGTCTTGATACTTTCTGCATTTTTTATTTTATTTATTATTCTTTAGCATGCATTTCTTGTTTAATGATGGATCATATCTTTATCATCTTCTCTGTTTTTGCTACCAAAAATTGGTTATAATAGTTGTGCAGGAAATCAATCTGAAACAATATAATTCATATTTGTGCAGTCCTAGAAAGCTGAGCTCATTACTTAATATTGCTTTTGCTTGTTGTGTAGGAAATATCCCTCGCTGGAGGCAGATACCAAAATTGTCTAAGAGAAATTCGAGCTCGTGCTTGCGATGTTGAGGATGAGAAGAAGGGCATCAAGATCACGAAAAATGATTGGCAGAACTTGCATGTGCATGTAGCCTCTTACAATAATTTTCCTACTGCTGCTGGTCTGGCTTCCTCGGCTGCTGGTTTTGCCTGCCTCGGTATGATTATCCATTTTTCTTTCTTGTATTCTTGAATCATTTGTCACTCCTATTTTCATTGATATTCTAGTATTAAAGACCTTAAAGAAACTAACAATGATCTAACTGTGTAATTAACCTTATTTGTCAGTATATGTGCTTGTTCTATGGTCTATAAAATTCAAAGTAACTTTGTTACTTATCGAGTAGATGACACTAGAAATTAATGCTGTTGAGGCTTTGTTGTGCGCAATCTGTGTTGTGCTCAATCTGTGATTTGACTTCAACTAGCAATCATCAAAGTGATCCCTTTGTATTTTTCTAGAGCATTACAGAACTTTGGGTTCTTTTTCCAGCTTGACAGAATGCACTTAGGATAAAATCCATTATCTTTTCTGAAGTGTTGCGTGTGTCTTTTCTGGGTATGTTTCTATTGGCCTGACCTTTGGTTCTATGATCAAGAATATATCTTATCTCTTGATGAGTAAAATAGTTCTAAAAGGTTCTTGACAAAATATTTCGTCCATGGAAAAGTGGCTATTTCTTGTCCAATACTATGTCCATTATGGGTGATCCATGTCACCATTTTCTACTCATGTATATGGTGCAGTTTAACTAAGTACCTTAAGCTTCACTTGATGTAAATCACAATAAATCAGAGCTCGTTTTCCTTTTCCTGCAACTTATTTTTCAGGAAATTATGTTGTGCAACTTTTATATGAGTGGCCATTTAAAGAATGAACTTGCTGATAAACTAGTGCATTTATCCGTGCGTTTGAGCTTCTTTGGATTCTAATTAATGTTGCCTTATTTTAAATTCATGTTGGTGGATGAGTTAGTGTTGAACTTATCCATGGTTTCCAGTCTATGCTGCATATGCATGTGCATGGCTGCCTCAAAATGGAGCTTCTGTTTGTATGTTATCTTCGTTGACCCTTGTCTATAAGGATAATAAATTTTCTTTATGAAATTTATGAACGGTGGATTATGTAAGCCCTTCTTAAGAGTCTATCTTCAGAGTAATTGTGAAAATGCTTTTCTCCAAGCGAATGTTTCTTCTTGTAGGGATCTCTATTTTATTCTATTATTTAATTTCTTCTGAAAGTTTTGAGATGAGTAAACTTTTGTCTCCTATATGCAGTTTTTTCCCTTGCGAAGTTAATGAATGTGCAAGAAGACAATGGGAGACTTTCTGCGATAGCAAGGTAAATTCATATCAATCGTGAATATTTTATTAGCTGGTTTTATTTTTCTATATTTTTTGTCTAACAGACTAAAGTTAGATTGAGGTAACAGCATGTCTAATTGATCATCTTGATCTTTCTTTCTCTGTTCTACTGCCCATTCAATAGCTATGAAAAAAAAAGTGACATACTTGATTTATTTGCACACAGGCAAGGTTCAGGAAGTGCTTGTCGAAGCTTGTATGGAGGATTTGTCAAGTGGGTCATGGGAAAGGTATGTCGAGCTCCTATGTTCTTGTGTTGTAGCTTCTCTCAACACCAATTTGGCCATGAGAATTATTCAATTTATTTCAAAATCAGTGTTTGTTTATAAAATTTTTATATCCAACTTGGAGTTGGATTCCAAATTTGGATAAGTGCTCCAAACCTGTTTTCCAACTCCATCTTCATAAATTCCAAATATAATGTTCTCCTCTCCTTTGCAAAAAGTATAACCAAAGACAACTCCATCTTCAACTCCAACTTTATAAATTCCACTCTTCTAACTTGTCTTAGACTTGTCAGTCCAAATAAAGTGAAAAATATGGTGAAATCTATGGCCAAACGCCTACTAAATCTCTTCAGTCTGGTCTAATTCCCTTTGTGATGTGTGAAGGAGGAAAATGGTAGCGATAGCATTGCTGTTCCGCTCGTAGACGAGAAGCACTGGGATGAGCTTGTTATCATCATTGCGGTGGTAAGTACTTCCCATAAAAAATATGATTGTTTTTCCTGGAAAACTTGGCTATTTGTATGTTGTTGATAGGCATTGAGAAGGAAGAAAGAACCGGTCTTTATGTTATTATTTCTCCTTGTGCCATCTTGTTCTTTTCTCCGGAAATGATACTTGCCTTTGCATTACTTTTGTGCATCTGTGATTTTCAGAAATAATAATACGTGGAACAGAAACCGAATCTGTCCCATGGCAATTCAGACTTAAAAATGGGAAAATATTTTTGGGAAATAAAGTTGTAGAGAAGAACTTGGTTTCTGTTTTATTCTTATAACGAGCCCCCTGATTCAAGTTTTAGATCTTGGGAAACCCCATTTTTCTAGAAATCCGAGCTTCATGTTGGAAGGAAAAAGAGATTATTCTGGTTTTATTTCCTGCTAACTAATTCTTGAACTTTAAGTGCCACCTACTTAAGCTACTTTCAGTAACTCATAATTCTTGACTATGAATTAATGAAGTTTAATTAAGTGAATTACACAAGTGTTGATTATTGGAACAGCTTTTGGGTGCATTTCTGTTTTCAGCTTCACAAAATAAACAGGATTCTGAACTTGCATCATTTCTAAAATAAGATGTGTGCATAAATGATGATGCCATCAGATTGTTTTCTTTTTATAACCGTGGAGTCCGGGCTAGCTTACGCACACCTCGACTAATTCCACGGGGTACCTGCTACCTTCCACCAACTAACCGGGTAACTCTGTCCACCAAGGTTTGGAAAATAGGAAGAAATCACCTAGTGTTTTGCCAACATTGGGATTTGAACCCGAGACCTCATGGTTTTCAATCCACTTCATTGACCACTAAGCCACACCTTTCGGTGCAATGCCATCAGGATCGCGACACTAACTCATCAACTTGCGCCTTCTGATACTTTTTTCATTAATATTTTATTATGTGCTGTACTTCAGGTGAGCTCGCGGCAGAAGGAAACAAGTAGCACCTCAGGAATGCGCGAGACTGTTGAAACCAGTGCACTTATTGAACACAGAGCAAAGGTATTGCCCTTGTATTCTCTGCATTAGGATTTTGTAGTTCTGGAACATCTTCAATCAATATTTTCAATATTCTCTACTCAATTTGTAGACATTGTATAGAAGTTTGACTTCTCATTTTGCATTGCATATTGCAGGAAGTAGTACCAAAACGCATTATTCAGATGGAAGAAGCTATACAAAATCGCGATTTTCCAACTTTTGCTCAACTGACTTGTGCTGACAGCAATCAATTTCATGCAGTCTGCATGGACACTAGCCCTCCTATATTCTACATGAACGACACATCTCATAGGCAAGTTATCTTAACTTAGGCTGTAGCTTGAGTTGTGTTGTATCATAGAGGATTCTGAACTTGATGATCTCTTATACTGAAATGGGAGAAAAAGAAGAAAGTCTTGACGTTGTGTGTTAACTTTTCAGGGTAATTGGCTGTGTTGAGAAATGGAACCGTTCAGAAGGAACTCCACAGGTTAAAAACGTTATCCTTCTCTTGTCCAAATGGATAATTGCATGATGTGGTTCCTCTTCTCTTTTACTGAAGTAAAAAATGGGTCACCAGAGTGGATACGAGTTATTTTAAACAGAATAATGATTACCCCTATCCGGGAAATCTGTCCTTTTAAATTTGTAATTGGCAGTGAGTGCACCTTTCTGCGTTGAAGATTTTGTAAACTTTGCAATGCATCCAAACATTGAAATTTTCTCTTCTTGAGCTGGTTTTGACATTATAACAAGCAACTTCCGGACTTGTCTCAAACTTTTTTTAAACTTTGATTGACAATTCAGTGTCAAGCCTGGTTGCTGACTAATATTTCAGTTCACATTTTACTTCTCCTGCAAGTTGACATCCAAAGTAGGTGTAGCATGAATAATGCATATAATCATTTTTACTAAACAGAAGAATGTTTCCAGGTCGCATACACCTTCGATGCTGGGCCAAATGCTGTTATGATTGCACGTAACCGAAAAGCTGCCACACTTATGCTTCAGAGGCTTCTCTTCCACTTCCCTCCTAATTCGGATACCGATCTAAACAGGTATGTCTGTCATCTACAAGATTCAATGTTCTAATGTAAGCATGATGGTAGTCATTTTATAGAAAAATGTTTTCCCATGTTAAGTTTGAGAGTGGAACTTTTTTCCCCAAAAAACATTTATTAAAGATTGAAGGTAATATTAACAAAATCGATAATGTTTTGATGTAACTTTTTAGTATGCTAGTTAAAGTGGTGATATAAAGTTGAGAGTTGAGATAATTACGAAGGGAAATGATTTCTGCCCAAATGCGAGGGAAGTCATTCTCCCTAGAAAGTATTTTCTGGCAACCAAACACTAGAAAATGATTTATGTTGTGGAAAATATTTTCCTCTGTGCAAACATACCCCGTCATGATACATATTCTTGACCTTGTGCTATCAACATTCACCGTTCAACCATCTTCGTTGCTCCTCATTGTTCTTTTTCCTTTCTCTCCAGCTATGTCATAGGCGATAAGTCAATTGTGAAGGATGCTGGGATTCAGGATATAAAGGATGTGGAAGCTTTGCCACCTCCACCCGAAATAAAGGACAAGGTTCCAGCTCAGAAATACAAGGGTGAAATAAGCTACTTCATCTGCACAAGACCCGGTAGAGGTCCAGTTTCATTGACTGACGAAAGCCAGGCTCTCCTCAACCCTGAAACTGGATTGCCCAAGTGAAATCACAAATTTTTATTTGTGCCAAGGTTTAAGTTATTGGCGCAACTCCATGAGATCCAAGTATTGCAGCCTCTTTGCCTTAAGAAGATAGGGCTGCCATTTTAAACTGTTTTTTTTAGTTTGGATGACATTTGAATTCAAAGCTTTTGTTTGTAGCTTAGTTTCCAGTGTTATTCTTCAGTGAAAATAGTTGTGTACTCTTTATCTTTGAGCTATGCAATAAAAGTTCTCGAAATTGCTTCTTTAAATGTCAATAAGTCTTTTAAATTCAACAAGTGTGGAGAATTCAAATGATTTGTTGCCTGTTTGTGTAAGTAGCATTCCTTACTGGATGTTGTCTGCTTTCCTTCTTGAGTTGTGTTAATATTATATCTACTTTCTTGAAAGTGTATTACTACTATTTACTAGTATTATTTATTGAGTTACATAGATACTATTTCACTTGCAACATTTTAAACCAAAACAAAAGAACAAGGCAATTTGGTTTTGTGGCAAGAACGTAGCTTGTGATGTGTGGGTTAGGTGTGTGACAATGTGAGGGTTAGGTGTGCATGTCACACGTTCGAACTCTGTTGCAAAAAAAGAAAGGTATGATAATTAAGTGGAGAAGGATAAAGAGGCAAACTCATTAGCCATTGAATTTCGAACCCTGCGTCAGTAACCCTCAGAGAGTTCTTGATTTTGAAGTAAAAAGGCACTTGTGTTGTGGGAGCCACAGTTACTACTCCCTTCAAGAGGAAAATTTTGTATCCTGATGTTTTTCCACTAAATCTTTCAGTATGTAATTCCCACTTGCATTCCCAAGTTTCCAGCAACTATTTAAACAATCTCACAAGTACAGAACAGGACATCAATTTCTGGAACAAAGAAATAGAGCTTTGTTCAAATTTAAGCAGAAAAGAGTGTTAGTTAAGACTTCCAATAGGAGAATTTATCCTAATGCTAATAGTCCTAATGTAGCACACTTTAAATTCCAGCCCTTCTTCAATTTAAACATCAAAGTTGGAAATTAAACACTTTTGGAAAGAATCATATTCTCATATCAAGTCCAAGCAACTCTATACTAGTTGATTAATATTTGTACATTAGGATTATGCCTATAGCAAACACGGAATTTTGTTCCTCTTTAAGAATGCACTATCTATTCTTTCTTTCCTGTCAAAAATGTCTTCCAGATAACTTCCTTCATGGCTGGATCATGCATAACCAGATGTCCAACATTGGGTACTTCATGGTACTGTATCCATGGAAGCCTTTCTGCAATGTACCGCTGTAATACAACAGGTACAACCCAGTCTTCGTCACCATGCCACAAGTGGACCGAGCCTTCACCATTTGGGAAAAGATTCTTAAGATCCGTCGGATTAAAATCCCATTTTCCGAACCCCACCATCATGTCACGGTGGAGGGACTCGAATACTCCTTGTTTTACCGCATATTCCTACAGAGAAAAGAAGCAGCAACTTTTGAGCCAACAATACTCATCACATAAGCAACAATCTTACGAAAGTAATTCTTAGTTGTGTGTTATTTCTACTAATCAATTATGTTCTAGCACTTTTAACTTCCTGGCCTGTATTGTTCATCTCCCTAATAGCAGCATACTTTTCACTTCTACTCCGAAAAAGTTCTCTCTCAAGAGCATAACAAACACCCCAAGCCAAAATGTTACTTAATACCACAGATCATAGGCAAACAACTACTCCCTCCGTCCTAAAGTACTTGTCACGTTTTGCTTCACGAGAGTCAATTTGACTAATTTTCGGAGCTAAACTAGATTAGATTAACTTAATATTTCAAAATTTTACATCTAAAATTTTGAAAACTATGCGAAAAGTACTATAAGTTGCAGTTCTACTCGTATGAGTATGGTGAAAAATACATGTTAAAATGTTGGTCAAAGTTCATATAGTTGGACTCTTGAAAAGCGAAACATGAGAAGTATTTTGGGACGGAGTGAGTATATAAAATTGGTAGCTTAGTATGGTTTTTTCACCCCTATAGTGGTTGTTGAAGAAACATTTAATACGAGCAGGAATAGAACTCCAATTTACTATGAGCCGGAACTAAATTCCAAGCCATTACAAACCCTCCCAGCAAATTTATTACAAGGATCAAACACATGCAAGGGATCATGAAATAACAGTAATCAAACAGCAATATAAATTGTCCATATTCAGGTGGGGAACAAATTACCTTAAGTTTTTGTATTTCACTTGCATGCTTAGCAGATCTGGAAGCAACTTCTATATCTGGGGGAGACATTTTGAATTGTCCAGATATAACACTATTGTACGGGAACCACTTCTGAGTGTTCCACCAGTAGACTAGCCAAGGCGCATAATGTGCAACTCGAAGTGCCCACTGGTCCTGCGGGAGCTGTAGATTGTATCCTTCTGTGGATAAATTAGCAGGAAATCTAGGCCACCAGTAATTGACAACGGGAGCAACTAGAGCTGCTCCAGCTAACCTATTAGCACAAAAAGAAGATGCAACAAATAATCAAATGCAGAGACTACCGGAAGTCTTGCTGCTGCTGTTGAGAATTGCGAGGACCAAAAGAAAATAGCAAATATATCGCTCAGAGGGATTGAGTTTGTCAAGTTGTGTAATACCGAGAATCCAAGATCTATACTGCTTCAGTCATACCTCTCTTACCTTTCAGGTGAAGATGTGTATCAGATTGACAAGCAGTTACGTGAAACAACAATCTGTTACATTTGTAAGCAGTTGATTTCATGTTCGAAATGCGTTGCTATATAATCGGAACTTCCTCCTCATCTGTTAATTCTTAGGTCTTTTACATTTTGTGTCTGATGGAAGAGATAATTATAGTCCAATTCCTTTCGTGATCTAATTTACAAAATAGCCAGCAAATGTAAAGGTTTGTATATGTAAGTATAAATATACATATAGTATACATATAATACAATAATCAGTGTTTATGTTTTGTATATTTTGGCTAACGTCTGTAATTAATTTCAGCCAATGGGCAAAAAATGGAAAAAACCCTTATGATAATGATGACATGGCAGTTGAATGTTAAAGACAAGATTTCATGAAGCATGTCACTCATGCCAAGTGATTTCCAGACATCAAGCTTAAAAGCAAAGGGCCATTGGGTGCGATATACCTACCGATTAGGGATGTACTTAAGGCAACCCCAAACTGAATGACCACCCATGGAAAACCCCATAACATAAAATTTAGGGCCAAGTCCTAGTTGATCAGCAAGCTCTTCCATATCCAAAGCTGTAGTTTGTAGGGTCCGTTTTGGATGTGGATCGCTTTCCCCATAACCAGGTCTATCGAAAGAGACAACATACGCCCCTAATTCTTCAAGTGTTTCCTGAAAGAAACATCAATAAGCCGTTCTAATCTCAGTTTGATTATACTCAAAAAGGATGCAGAAGTACAAGTTTGACACAGTTGATGAAATACCAAGGGTGCAACAGCTGATTCATATCTGGTAGAGCCAAAGCTATGAGCATATATGACCTTATATTTGGCCGTTTCTTTTGGTACACCATGCTCTTTATAAGCCAGATGTCTTCCATTCCTAAGTTTGATTCTAGGTCCGGTAACTGTTGGACCACCAGGAGAGCCACAGGTTCTAGGAGGTGGAGGTAGGAGGGCTGGGAATGCCCATGCTAGACCTGCAACGAATAAGACAACTAAAACTTTCCCGAGCATACCTGAACACGATAGAAATAATTCTTACAATAATATTGGGGTGTGTAGATGGCATAGTGCAAATTTATATAGTTTGAATGAGAGAGCGCCAAAACCTAAGAAACACTGATGACTTAGGGTGTTTATTTTTTACTTAGGGTGTGTTTGGTATGGAGGAAAACATACATCTTTCAATTTTCTCATGTTTGGTTGGTCAAAATGTTTAGGAAAACAAGTTCCTTAAAAATGAGGAAAATGATTTCCCTAATGGAAGTAGGGAAAACAAGTTCCATAAGTGGCCTTCCAAGTTCATTGTCTCCATCCCACCCCCAACATCCCCGACCCCACCAACCCCGAACCCCCATTCCCCACTTCATAGTATTTTGCTATATTACATATATATGTTCTTGGGACATTATATGTTTGCTTACTTTCCAAACACTAGAAAATAAGTAAGAAACTCACTTATTCTCCAAGAAACCATTTTCGATCGTACCAAACACACCCTAAGTTGAAAAAGAGGAATATTTTAGAAAGATTTTGCTTACAAGGAGATTTCAGCTGTTATGTGACAATAAAGAAAATAAAGAATGGTGGTGAGGTGATGATATGAGGAACTGAATGTGGAATACACAACTGAAAGGCAAATGAATTAAACAAGATGTAATAACATAAGAGAAGGGTATTCGCCTTGAAATTTTAAACCAAATCAAGTTCTTCAACAGGCAAGAACGCTATCACCCTCTTCTAGTTTTACGATTGAAGGCTTGCAATCACAGAACTTTTTTATGATAATCCTTGCTAGCCAAATTCCCCGAACGTATGAAATCATCCACTCGATTCCTACAACCACATTTCCCTCAGTGTGGCAAGACAAAATTGAAGGAAAAGATAGTCTAGTATGACTTAATCTTGGATTATTGTTCCTCTTTGGAGAGAGGCGTTGTTAGCTTGAGGAGAAATTCCTTTGTCTTTCTTTCATCCTCTCTGTCTAGAGCCTATGCCAATCGGTCTTGTCAGTTGAGCAATTTACACCTACTTTACTATGAGCTAAATACAGTAGAAATGAAGCTACATTTGGCATAAGCAAGCATATTAAAATTACATAAATTATAACTATTTCCTTTCTTCTAGTTCTTGTCCCAAAATCCATCAAACATCAACTCTTCTTGTTTTCTTTCTTGGGTGAACTGTACTACTCTTCTTTCCTGGCTTGCTAATTTTTCTCTCAATTTTCCTCTTCATTCCTTTGTTTCTAAATTTTCTCTTGGCTAAGAGTCGGGCACGGAAATAGCTACAAGCCTATCAACGGGTTCAGCAGAACTCGGTAACTTTGTCTCAGACCTGTATTTGTATTTAAAAATCCAATTGATATATATAAATAATCTATCAAGAACCTATAATTCTTGTCTTTTCTAGAATCCAGAACCTATAAACTCAAAATCCTAGCTCTGTCTCTATTAAGAGTCATTTTATTCTCTCAACCATGCAACAACTGCTAGTTTCCCACTCTAATGTCCTAATTATGTGACACTCTTTCCGTTTTAGTTAGTCCAAAAAAGAATGACACTTTTCAATGTTTAGTAACAATTAACTTTAATTTTCCCATTAATGAGAAGGTTTATAGCCACATAAGTACCTAAAGATTTGTTTTAGATCACAAATTTCAAAAGTATTTTCGTGCACAGTCAAACACCTTTACATAAATTGGGACGGAGGGACTAACATTTTAATGAATCAATCAATTAATCAACAAAGCCTCACTCCTAAACTAGTTGACCTCAGTTGCATGAATCTTCTATAACCACTCCCCTCAATTCAGTAAATTAAAAAACAAATCATCAATGTGACTATTTCTATGCTCAAAGTCAATCTACTCAACCTTCTATCCAACAAAAACCTCATAGTCTTCTCAAATGATATAATTTATATGACACAATTTCCTTTTTAGTCGTCCAAAAATAATGACACATTTACTTATTTGACAATAATTTAACTTTAAAATTTACCTGCTTAATGTGATATTTTAAAACCACACAAATATCTTTGCTAGTAAAACTACATCACATAAATTGAGATGGAAGGAGTAATTAAATAGAAAGAACAAAAGCATTAACGAGTTGAGTGTCTTAAAATTGTACAGTAACATACCTTGGCTAGAATTGGAATGAAAAAAGATCGAATCTTGAAGATGATACAATGGCCTTGTAGGGAGAATATTGAAAGCTTGAGCTTTAATGAGTGATAAGACAGTTGGGTTGAACTTATTACAACTGTATAAAGATTTTGTAGAGGTCAACAATGTTGGCTGAACTCCTCTTTGAATAAATGGAGACACAGAGAGTCCAAATTTTGTAGGAAAAGTAGTAGCGACCATTATATGGTGGTCGTTGGTCTACCTACTCTAATAATATATTGTACATCTTTAAAAGCAAATGCTTACGCACGATTTCCTCCCACCGTGCCCCACTAGAAAGCTAAGTTGTTGGAACTCTTCCGCACCCGTTTGGTCTATTTACCTCGTGTGCTTTGACTATATTTATGATGGAAAACTCCAAATTAATTGAGTGTTTAGTTTGATTTTTAAGTTTATGAGTATATTTACTCTCTCCGTCTCAAATTATATGTCGTGATTTCAATTTACATGGATCTTAATAAATATTAATTAGAAGGGGTTACTTATTAAATTTTACCCTACATTAATATTTGAACAATTATAACATCACCTCATAAATTTGGGTGTTAGTAGTCTTCAAGAATAATCACGACTAATGGTGAAATGGGAAAAAATAATTAATTTTATCTTGAACTTCTAAAATGACAAATAATTTGAAAAAGCTATTTTAAAAATCACGATAAATAATTTGAGACAGAGTGAGTATATAATTATTTAAAGTATGAGAATGATTTGCTATAACGTGATATATTTTATGAATAAAATATTAGAAATATATATATATATATATATATATTTATTGGTCGTATTTCAACATCTGTATCCGCACTTGAACTCATACCCCTGAATTCTAAAATTTATGTGATAAAGAATCTGTCCTCTAGATCCATATTCATATTGGATACCCAAACCCGAGTCTGAATAATTAAACAAGGCATTTGGTTAAGGGTGGAAATTTTTAATTCAATCCATCATAATTGAAAAAAATAATCCCTTGATTATTTTCATTAACGAAATAATATATATACAATTTATAATTTTTCATAATAGAAAAATCCTATTCCTAGTCTATTCCCAAAACCCTATTCTAGTTATACAAGAATCCTATAATTATGTTAAGTGTACAATGCTAATTTAATACAATATTTACACTAACTAAAATCTTCCAAAAACCGTGATATACACGGGTTTGTATACCGTGTATACCACGGTTTCACATATGGTAAGTTGCCTTGTGAAACCGTGATATACATGGTATACAAACCCATGTATATCACGGGTATAACTAACACACCCTTGATCATAACAAAGCGGTTTTTAATCTGTGAAATTGTCCCTAAAATCTTCAAAGAGTACTGACGGAAGACCTTTGGTAAAGATGTCTGCAATTTGATACCTGGAAGGGACATGACAGACGCGTACTTTTCCACGGGCTACCTTTTTGCGAACAAAGTAAATATCTACCTCGATGTGTTTAGTGCGCTGGTGTTGAACCGAATTACCAGAAATGTAGATGACACTAATATTATCACAATAAATCAAGGTAGCATTCTGAATAGGACAATGAAGCTCTAAAAGAAGATTACGTAACTAACAGGATTCAGAGACCACATTGGATACCCCCCTATACTGACCTCTACACTAGAGCGAGATAATGTAGACTGACGCTTCGCAGACCATGAGACCAAGTTATTACCAAGAAACATATAATAGCTGAACGCGGAGCGTCTGGTATATGGGCAACCACCCTAATCAGCATTAGTATACGAGACAAGTGTAGATGTCGAGGAAGGATATAAATGTCGAGGAAGGATATAAATGTATGTCATAGTCAAGTGTCCCCTAGATGTATCGAATAATGCGTTTGAGCGCATTCATATGCTCAACCCTAAGATCATGCATAAACAAGCATACATGCTGTACGGCATACGTAATATCTGATCTCGTGAAAGTAAGATACTGAAGAGCCCCTGCAAGACTGCGATAGTGAGTCGGATCCTCATACAGTGAGCCAGCCGCAGCACCCAACTTGGGTTTAGTATCAACGAGAGTGAAAGTAGACTTGCATGAGGACATACCAGCTCGCTTAATGATCTCAGCGGCATAATTCTGTTGTGATAAGAATAACCCACCTGCATGACGAGTGACAACAATCCCCAAAAAATAACTCAAGGATCCCAAGTCTTTCATAGCAAACTCAGAACTGAGCATTGTCATGATAGACTTCCGCAAAGCATCATAAGAGGCAGTCAAGATAATATCATCCACATATAATAGTATGTAAGCCAGGGAAATACCACGACGATATATGATTAATGAATTATCAGACCTGCTGTGTGAAGACCCAATAGATGAAACATAGTCTGCAAATCGCTTATACCATGCCTGTGGGGCTTGCTTAAGCCCATACAAGGACTTCTTCAATAAAAAACATGATGAGGATATTTGGGGTCTCGAAAACCCAAGGGCTGATGCATGTAAACTGTCTCCTTAAGATCACCATGTACGAACGCATTCTTCACATCTAACTGATGAATGGGCCAGGTGTTTGAAAGAGCCAGACTGAGAACAATGTGAATGGTAGCCGATTTGACCACTAGACTAAACGTCTCATCACAATCCACGCCAACCTGTTGAGCCTTACTATCACCTACAATACGAGCCTTATGCCTCGCAAAAGAACTATCAGAATTATCCTTATGAGTAAAAATCCATATAGACCGAATAATATTAACACTAGAAGGATGGGGTACTAACTCCCACGTCCTGGTGGCAGAGCCAACTCATATGCCACCTCTCCAACCCTATGAAAACTCTCGAAAGGCCCGATATAACTCGGACTCAACCTCCACTTCTTGCCAATTCTCATCATGTCTTCCATAGGCGAGACCTTTAATAGAACCTTGTCACCAACCATGAACTCCATATCCCGGACCTTTCGGTTCGCATACTCCTTATACCTACTCTGAGCCGCTAGGAGCTTGTCCTGGATCGCATTCACCTTCTCTAAGGAGTTGCTCAACAAATCTGTACCCCAAGGCCTCACCTCAAATGCATCAAACCACCCAATCGGAGAATGATATCTCCTACCATATAAAGCCTCAAATAGTGCCATATAAATGCTGGAGTAATAAATGTCATTGTACGCGAACTCTGCCAAATGTAAGAATCTGTCCCAATGACCACCAAAATCAGTCACACAAGCTCATAACATTTCCTACAAAACCCGATCGATGGTCCTCTCAGACTAATCGTCCGTCTAAGGGTGAAATGTTGTATTGAGATCCAAACGAGTACCCAACTCCTTTTGTAAAGTCCTCTAGAAATAAGAAGTAAACTGCGTACCCTAGTTTGAGATGATAGAAATGGGTACCCCATGCAGACGAACAATCTCATGAATATCAATCTTGACCAACTTCTCAGAATTGTAAGTCGTCTGAACTAGAATGAAGTGTGCGGACTTGGTCAACCTATCAATAATGACCCAAATGACATCAAACTTGCCCAAAGTATTCAACAACCCAACAACAAAATCCATAGCAATTCGTTCCCACTTCCACTCGGGAATGGGCATCCTTTAAGTTAAACCACCCGATCTTTGGTGCTCATACTTGACCTGCTGGCAATTCAGACACCGAGACACAAACTCAACAATGTCTCTTTTCATCCTACCCCACCAATAGTGTTTCTTCAAATCATGATACATCTTTGTTGCACCCAGATGAATAGAATATCTAGAGATGTGAGCCTCCTCCATAATCATCCTCATCAAGTCTCCAACACGAGGAACAAACACTCTCCCTTTGATCCTCAAGACTCCCTCGCCATTAATCATAGCCTTATTGGCTTCCCCTCGCATCACCTTATCCCTGATCTTGGACAATTTCACATCATCGTACTGCTAGGCCTTGATATGTTACAAAAGAGATGACATCGCCTCAATACAAGCCAAAATCCTGCCTGGATTCAAAATGTCAAGTCTCACAAAACTGTTGGCTAAGTACTGAACCTCTAATATCAAGGGACACTCATCAACAATCAATAGCGCCAAACTCCCTATACTCACCGTCTTTCGGCTCAAAGCATCCACACCACATTGGCTTTGCCCGGATGGTATAAAATAGTAAAATTATAATCCTTAAGTAGCTCCATCCACAGGCGTTGTCTAAAATTTAAATCCCGCTGATTGAACACATGTTGAAGGCTGCGGTGATCGGTATACACCTCACAATGAACTGCATACATATAATGCCTCAAAATCTTCAATGCAAACACTACCTCCGTAAAATCTAAGTCGTGTGGGGTAGTTCTTCTCATTCACCTTCAACTACCTCGATGCATATGTTATCACTCTACCCTCCTGCTCCACACACAACCTAAACAAACCCTCTAAGCATCACAATTCCTTCCCCTTCACAGAAAAGGCCAAAATTGGAGTTGTGGTAAAAAGTGACTTGAGCTTTTGATACTCATCGGACTACTAGAAAGACACCTCTTGATGAACAGACGATAATAACTCCCGAGACCCACGAAGCTCAAAATCTCTATCACTGAAGTAGGCTTAGCCTAATCTCTGCCTGTTTCTATCTTCTTCAGATCCACCATAATACTCTCCTTGGACATTACATGCCTAAAAATGCCACGAAACTGAGCTAGAACTCATACTTTGAAAACTTAGCATATAACTCTTTTCCTTCAATAACCCAAGAACCTCTCTCAAATGCTTCTCGTGGTCCTCCTTACTTTTTGAATATATCAGAATGTCATCAATGAAGACGATCACGAATGAATCCAAATAATACTTGAATATCCTATTCATCAAATCTATGAATGCGCGGGGGTATTGATAAGCCCAAAAGACATCACTAAGAACTTATAGTAACCATATCGAGTCTTGAAGGCCGTATTGGGGATATCCTCTGCCCTGATCTTCAACTGGTGATACCCCAACCTCAAATCAATCTTAAAAAACACAGAAGCACCCTGAAGCTGGTCGAACATATCATCTATACTAGGAATCAGATGCTTGTTTCTGATGGTGACCTTGTTCAAGTGCATGTAGTTGATACACATAGGCATGGTTTCATCATTCTTCTTCACAAATAATACCGGAGCACCCCAAAAAGACACACTAGGTTTAATGAAACCTTTATTCAACAAATCTTGCAACTGCTCCTTCAACTCTCTCAACTCCGCTAAAGCCATACAGTTTGTAGGAATAGAAATGGGTCGAGTACCCAACTCTAAATTAATACAAAAATCAATATCTCTATCCGACGGCATACCCAGCAAATCCGTTGGAAAGACCTCCGTGAACTCACATACTACAAAAACTGACTTAAGGGAAGGAATATCCACACTCGTATCCCGAATATGCATTAAGTATGTCAAACTTCCCTTATCCACTAACTTCCTAGCCTTAAGGAAAGAAATAATATTCTTCGGAGCAAGGCTTGGAGTACTATTCCATTCCAATCTCGGAATACTCGGCATCGCTAGAGTGACTATCTTGGTGTGACAGTCCAGAATCGCATGATACAGTGATAACAGTCCATACCAAAGATAATATCAAAATCTATCATATCTTATATAGCCAAGTCTACCCAAGTATCATAACCCATGAAAGTAACCATATAATACCGATAGACTCGATCTACTATCATAGAATCACCAACTGGTGCAAACATACGAATAGAGACATCAAGCATATCACACCACATATACAAATCAACAAAAATATATGTAGACACATATGAGAATGTAGACCCCAGATTAAATAGTACCGAAGCAGACCGATACAGGCTGAGATGATACTTGTGATAACTGCATTTGACACATCAGCCTTAGGTCTACCAAGGAAAGCATAACAGTGCACACGTCCTCCCTCAGACCGAGAACCTTGATGACCATCGTGGTCTGATCACGCTCCATCTCTACTAGTCTGAGATCCACCTCTAACGGCCTGAGGACAACCACGACCTGACTGAGAACCCCTTCTGCTAGATTGACCGCCACACCTAGAAGGCTGTGTAGGGGTCCTGGGTGTCTGGGATCCACCTGACCTAAGCCTGGGATAATCTATTCTAAAGTGCCCAATCTAACCACAATTGTAATAAGTCTTGCACGCAATAGGCTGCTGAATAGTCAAAGAAGAACTTGAGTGACCCCCATGATTGAAGAACCGGGACCGAGAACCTCTAGAAGTCTGACCCATAGAACCACAATCTGAAACTTGAAGAGCTGACTGCACTAGTCGGTTAGAATGAGAATGATGGGATCTACCCTGATGCGCATAACCATGGGATGTAGACTCACTATAGTAACCATATCGGCGAACTCTCTTGTCGGACTCTTGTCTGGGAGTTTATCCCTTACCGACTCAACCATTCTGGTGTGCTCCGCCAAGTCTCAAAAGAATCCCCAGAGGCCGCCAACTGTAATGTCACACCCCAAAACCCACCTTGGATGCAAAAGACATCCGATGTTATGAACAACACCGGAAGTATCTTATAAATCAATAAATGTCTAATCTCTTTTAATAATCTTTTAACATTAATTTAATACAAGTCATTTATGGCTAGATGAAAGCATACTCATACTTATAAAAATCAGCGGAAGTCTAATGTGAATAATCAATTATAAAATGTGGAAAACGCCTCAATAAGTCATACGAGACTTCAACAACTACCCACAATCTGACAACTATCTATGGAGATTCTAAGATAAATAAATGAATAATTTTGGGACGCAACCCGAAAACTGAAATAAATAAATAAAGATAGAACGGTGTCCCACGAACAAGGGTGTGGGCTCACTAATAATCTGGAAAGCAGCAAGTTCTCCTACTCCGTACACGTATCACGAATATGCTCTTCTTCATTACCTAACATACTATAAAAACAATAATGGTATGCCTGAGTACTAGGTACTCAGTGAGTGTCTCCGGGACAATGATTAATAGTAAAATATATAAGTAATAAGTGTAACTGAAAATAATATTGAAGTTCAAAATAAGTGATAACATCTTATGAACATCTAAGTATAAGTTGATAATAGGCTAGAAACACGGGTTTTTAGCGATATTTCACCTTTTCTTTACTACAATTTAATTGTTTGAGCTATAATATAAGTATTTTATACTTATTACGTGAGTTTTATTGGGTAGAACTTGAATCCGAGCTAAGATGCATTTTTGGAGCTAAAACGAATACTTTGAAACTTCAGAGTAAAAGTCCGAGAAATTCAATAAGGATCGAGTTGGAGGGACGAGGATCAATAACATTGAAGAAGAAATTTGAGAGCAAAGTAAACATTTTGCTTACATAATTGGATCATGTTTACCGCCAATAATCAAAGAGCATATGAAAGAAGTTATTTAACAAAGTTAGGCAGAATATGTATTCGATCAAAATGGAAGCAACAATATATTTGTCTATGTGGCATCAAACAATCTAAGACAAGAAAATGAAATTGTTTATGAGTAGTACCTGGCAGCCTCGAGTCAGAAGCAGACGAAGGGAAACCAAACGCTGGAAAATTGCCCTGCCCCGACGCGCAGGGCGTAGCTGTAGGCAATTTTTTGGCCTGTTTTCAGTTGCGATTTTTTGAAAGTGTATTTTGTTCCGAGCTTATTTTAGTCAGGATATAAACACAGCAATACATGTTTTTGGATGCAGTTTTGACCTAGAGAGCATTTGGAGGCAAATAGAAGAGGATTGACGGTGAAATTCATTACTTTCCATCACGATTCGATTCAATACGAAAGTTTGGGTCAATCTTCGATTGTAATATTTTCTAATTCTATTTCTTCTATGTTATTTTATTCTATTATGGAGTAGTTTTCTTATAGGATTTTGACAGACATGATGTATTGATTGACGTTTTTGGGTCAATCTTGAATTCATTAATGGAGTGTTGAATTGAGTTGGAGAGTTATTTACTATTTTATTTAATCGAAAGATAAAAAGTTTGGTGAATATCCTTGCATTTGCATTCACACGACTTTTCATTAGTATTGAACTCATAGATAGTATTTTTACTTTATTATTGAGATATTCTTGGATGCTTTAATCGCAAGAAGAAGTGTTTTGTGAATTATCTTAATATAAATCTGATTTAGCTCTTGATTGAATGATCTTTTAAGTAATTGGAAGAGACTATTCAATAATTTATCTAGGGTTATAAGCTGACGATATTCGTGAGAAGTCGTTTGAAGATATATTTCTATCTATAGTTTTTGTACATTCTCGGAGCTTGCATTGGTTTAATTTGTGGAATCTAAATAAACAATCGGAAGATGTTTATTAGATTCTTGAGTAAACTAATTAATTATTGAATTCGAAAGACTCAATAAAATTAAGAAGAGAATGATAAAACGAATTGGAGCTAATTGCTAAAATCGTGCATCTGTCTTATCTACTACCTTTACTTCTCATATTAATATTAACCTTTGCTTTCATTGTCAATTGTCATTAGTTACGTTTATAGTCGATAATCATGGTTTATAACCACAATAAACTCAAGTTTTGATCACCTGAATAATACTAAATAAATTTTTATTTGAGTAATTGTTTGTACCATTCCTTGTGGAGACGATCTAAATATTATACTATCGTTGACTAGCGAAGCGCTTAAATTATATTATGTTTTTCGTTCGTCATAGGTCAACGATGAAGAAATAATCACTTTGATTCCTTAAGTCGTTCACGTTACATTAAGTTCTTTTAAAAATAGTTCGAAATCCCAAAGATAGAGTAAGTCCGTAACCTTGGTAAAATCACCAGTAAAAGCCAATAACATAGAAATATATCACCTTCAACTTGTATACCGTTCATCACGTTAAGTCTTTTCAATCATGAACTAAAGATCATTAATAAGCCACTCATAGGCAACCAACAGATCAACACATGCCAACTTACGGGCGAACAATCATTCGATATACAAGGACTATTATCCCACGGAGGCTAATAATCCTATGGATTAGCACAACAATAGATTATGACTGAGGCTAATTGTCCTATGGACTATCACAACAATAGGTGCATCGTGATACATGCCTCGGATGTCAATCGTCCTCTGAACTGACACAACAATGCTCAAAAGCGATATGTTAGGATCCATAATGGCTAATCGTCCGCTGGACTAGCACAACTTCCCATACAGGCCCAAACACAAACAAGTAATGTCATGGCATATTAACCGAATCACAAATCATGGCATGAAAGCCGAATCTCAAATCATGGCATGAATTATGTTCAACATCCTGTTAATAGGGGTACATCGATTCATTAATAGATTAAGAAACCATGTTCAAGTCATTAGATAAATTTCAACTTCAACAAAATTCGTTCATAGGACAAAACATGAAACATCCAAGCTTCCGAAATCAAGTTTAAAACGTCCCTTGTAGGAGTAAATCATGTCCAAAGTCAAAAGTTTTATAAATCAGTTTTAACAAATCTTGTCCCTCACGCACATGAAACCTTGCCAAAGAAATCATTTTTAAAGGTTGGAAAGTATGTTTGAAAAGTGACATACCTCAATTCCCGCTAGAACGCTACCACACGGATTATCCATTGTTCAACAATCACTCTATAATTGATTTAGATGATAATATTAGAACTTTACACTTTTCTCTTGAATTCCCACCCTTTTAAAAATTAGGATTTTTAAGCTGAATTCGTGTTCTTGCTTCATAGGATTCATCCATGGATTCTAACGTATCTCAAATGATATATAAACTCAAAACAATCCCCATAACTATACAAGAGTTATAGAAAATTACCTCACGATGAATTCCCAACAATTCTTTTCTTTAACTGCTCTTGAATCGAATTCTCATAATTTATGGATTAAATGAGGATTCTAGTGTTAATCTTTGTTAAATTGAGGTAATAATCATGAAGTTTGAGTAAGAACTTACCTTAGAGATTTCGAAAAGGCTCTAATGTGTTTTCTCTCCTAAAAAATGGTTTAGAATGAAGTGTGATAGGTTTTATTACACGCTGGAAAATTTACCTGGAACTAAGTGCCCACATCCAAGGGCCCCGCCTCGCGCCAGGCTTAATTTTGACTCTTCGATAATGTTTAGTAAAATTGCCATAACTCCTAGCTAAAATCTCAGATTGAGCTGGTCCATATATGGTTGGAAAGGTATTTCAAAGATATACAACTTGCGTATTTTACATTTCTCAAATTCTCAATGGATCTTCATGTAAACAGGATGGAAATCAGACCTACCGTAAACTTAAACGATGCTATCGAATATTATGCACGTCACCATTCGTCTTGATCTTAAATCAACTATTTTCACCCAAAATCACATTGATAGGACTTCATATATATAAAATGTCACATTAATGCTGATTTAACACATTCACACCTAATCCGAATTTACGGAGTGTTACATTATCCTCCTCTCTGGATCTTTCGTCCTCGAATGAGAGTTATGGCCTAAGATTTTCATTAAACCTCAAATTTTCAATTTGTTTTTGCTAGAGTTCCTTTATTTGACGAGCTATTCCAAATTAAATCTCAACTAAAAACCCAACAATAACCATATGGTCCTCACAAAGACTCCCACAACTACAACAAACAAGCCTAACACTAAATAAGAGATTATATTTTCAACTCACTTTGAAAAGGTTCATTACCTAAAATTCTAACACATATATGCTTCGACTAGAAGGCGAACATTATATCAGTCCAAACACTACACTTCGGAAAGGAGGCTAATTCAATAAACACATAATTCAAGCTTAATTTACATTACTTCCACCGCTCATTAAATCTTGAAGGAATAATCATCCCTATAGTTGTCACTAAGAGGAGTATCTACTTTTCCATATATTTCTCCCCTCCTCACGAGGTAGCATCTTCGGGTCTAAACTTTGTCTAATATAGTATCATTTTATTCATAATACTATACAACCTCTCACATCATTCTTAATACTGTTACTACTACATGCATGTATCACACTACTATATTCCATATAATATAGACTTTTTAAATCACATAAATTTTAAAATTACCTGAGGTATCTCCCTTACATAGCATGCACTTGGCCATTGGCCTTATTGTAATCCTTTTATAACTCTAATGTCCTTCCCTTTAACACTAGATACTTATGAAATCTTGCCCTTAGGGCGGTGTTCTCTAATCTCGTTTCGCCAATCATAATCTCTCTAGTCATTCAACATCACCTTCCAGAAATAATTTATACATATATGCACTTACGTATTATTCGCGCGTATACAATTCCTCATGATAAATTTATTGCTACCTTCAATGTATACTATCTTCGTTGCATAATCGTTCGGCCTTAAACCAGATACACTAATATTCATAATATGATATAAGCATGTTCCTCGACTTCATGACTTAGCTACAACATTATCGTCACCCTGAAGATGCAAAAGAATTATTTAATCTTTGCTCTATCACATCTAAACTCAATTCTTGAGAACATCATAAAGATGTACTTAGTGTTTTCCCAGCTATTGCCATCTCAGAATACTAATTTAAACTCCTATAATAAATTAGCTAAGCATCTCATTTTGTAACAATATACCTCCTTAGGCACACCATCTTACTTTAGTACTCTTAAGGTTTCATCTTTATCTAATGTCTTAACCTTCATTCACTTATTAATCTAAAACACGCATATATCATATTCACACCATCACGCATATCATACATTATTGACTTGAGTTATCGTATTCTCTATATCAAACCTACTAGATCAAATTATAAAACTCATTTTTACCACTCTCATACTATCATTCTTCCACCAAGGTGATTATTTAAACTTCCGGCCTAATATTAAGTACCAAACATGAGAAGCAACACAAATCTACATAGAACTATAGCCGTTAAAGTAAAATCGAAGAAACATTAGTCCATTAAGAGTCCATGATAAGAGTAATATGTCCCAATCACATAGATCAATCTAATTACAGCCTCCAATCAGAATTCTTTGTATCAAAACCTAGCCGAAGCCTGGGATAGCATTCATTTTGCGCAAATAATAAGAGGTTCCAACAGTTCATCACTGAAGAAAGGACTCACTGAGCCGATATCACTAACTAATACTAATATAATAGAAAAGAACTGTATTTTATGTATACTTTCCGCGGTTCCGTTGCTGAATAAATCAATGAAGTTAATTTTTCAAAAACATGATCAGAAAAATGATAAAAATGGAGTTTTTGAAAAGAAAAATAAATCCATTTTATCATTTAGACGAAAAAAATATTATGATTCTTAAGAACTCAATTCTTTGTATCAAAACCTAGGATAACAATTAAGGCCTAAAGCAAAATGCATCATCTCTTTAAGTCATTCTCCTGCAAACGATTGTTTTTCGAGATTCAAACCTAAAATATAGTTCTCCCACCAAACGTCAAAATAGTACAGATCCTCTAACCCAATACATATATAGTCTCAATGTACAATAATTCTTAATCCACTACGAGACACTCTCAAATTTCCCTTCATCCTAACCTGTAATACTCTATACATATCACATCTTAATTATGTCTAAAAGTCATAATAGTAGATAGATCCTTCTACTTAAGCCCATAGAAAGCACCGTAACATCATAATATAATCCAAAAATAGGCTTATGATTGTCTCTAACTAGTCACACCAATAAATTTATTTATATAAGTCAAAGGTCGACCCATAAATCCTTAACTTTAAACACCATAAGAGAACAAAGAAAAGAATCAAGAATAAAATCCCAAATGGTGTAGCCTCACATAAAACTCTCTTTTCAAGATCGCATTATTTCTTATTCTTTCATTATTTAGTTGTACCCAAATTTAATTCATAGCCTGGAAAAATTGTTAAGTCTTCTTTCCAGAATCCCAAAAGTATAGCTTATATCTTTTAACTCTTGATTACTTATACTCTCGTTCATGCCTTATATTTCATCTTCTTTATGATCGACACTACAATGACAGACCATCATAGTTTCGAATGTCCTCTAAATCTCATAATTTCTATACAATACTTTAATAATTTTCTAATAAAAATAGCTATAACATAAGAAACGTCTCACCACATACTTTAATAAATAATTAATTTAATGTAAGTAACCACTACCATTAATCTCATGTTTTGAGCAAGGTTCAAAATAGACAATTGTGCAAAGTTCCTGAGTTGGTCTCAAAAAGGTAGAAAATTTGAGAACCTTACGACTTATAATCTCTACACTTCTTATTTGATAAATAAAATATAATAGTATTAAATTTCAACGGGTAGCTACTGTAAGGTTAGTCAACAAGGAAAGGATGTAAGTGTTAATACCTTAATATTTGAATGTAACTCTCAAATAGGATTTTCTGCCATGTTAACACTAGAGATGGCAGTCGATCCTGGACCCGGTCCAGATCCATTTTATAGGATATTGATCTTCAAAATTTGGACCCGACGGATCCGGATCGGACCCGACGGATCCGGATCGGACCCGGATCCATTTCTGACGGATCTGGATCTGGATCTGAATCTTGTATTTGAGATCCGTATCCGATCCAGATTCGACCCGTGGATCAGTTTTTAATTAAATATATTCATAACATAGAATGTAATTTTATAAGTATTTTCTTAAAATTGCTAAGCACATCCTTGCAAGTTTAATTCTCAAAACAAGTTTAATTTATCCCCACGTTAACTCAAAAACCAAAAAATAAAGAGGTAACTTCGATAATAAAATCAATGTTATATTAGTGAATGACTAACATCTCCATAGACAAGTAGTTAAAATTATATTCACTTTATTTGTGAAGATTACAAGCACATGCAAGTTCTGCATTGTGGAAATACTAGTCAGCATTTTCCACAACTATTGTCATTGTCCAACATTTTCAATTAATAGCTCACAATCAAAACGTGACAACGAACAAAATATTTCATATGGACATTTCAAAATTGAAACACAGTAAACTGTTAGCTAAGTAAAAATCGTTTGTCAGTTCAAAAAAAAATTCTTAGCAAGGTTACATTTTTAACAAGGCAATTTGTTTTACATGTGGATCCAGATCCGATCCGTGGATCCGGCGGATCCGATGGATCCGGATTTGGATATGATTTTTATGGACCCGATGGATCTGGATTCAGGTATGAAAAATGGATCTGAATCTGGATCTAGTAGGATCCGGTCCAGATCCGATCCGTTGCCATCCCTAGTTAACACAAAATATCTCCAAATCTTGTTCCCTCTTTGTCAATACATAAGGACATATTCATCCCACTCTTCACCTAACAACTCAACGACATTCATCTATAAATTTCCATCCATCAATATCCCATTTTTTGGCTACTACACTCCTTTTGGCCAGGTGCCAGAGAGCCGACCATCTCGTCCTCATAATGATCCTCCCGATGCTCAACCTCCAGCTTGGGGGTTACTGATCTAGCACGAGCCTGACCGGCTCTCTATGTTCCACCCCTCGCTAGTGCAGTTGCTTGGGGTCTCCTTCGACCTCTACCACGACCCCGCAGTGCAGGAACTGGTGCCTCATCTCTTACTTAATGAGCACGAGTCCTCATCATCCGTGAGAAAATAGGAACAAAGGTCAGATACCAATTTGATCAAGCTTAGCATCATGAAGAAAGTAAAGTTTTCTAAATGTCCCATAGCCTCTCAAAGATAAGTACGGATGACTCCGCACCGATCAACAAGACTCTACTAGACATTGCTCTTGTAGTTAAGACCGTTTAACCTAGAGCTTTAATATCAACTTTGTCACGACCCCCATCGGCCATCGTGGTGGCACCTACACTTTTCCCACAGGTAGGTGAACCATTTCTCAAACAATAGCATACCATAGAAGAATAAGCGGAAATAAGAGATGTACTTATAAAAGCATTCTACAATAAGATAATAAAATTAGCCAAATCCAATAACTAATTATTACAACCCCAAAGATCTAGTCTGTAATTCAAGAACACTAAAAGCGGAAATAATAAGTTTGATTATGTCTCTCGAATGAAAAAAAAGACACGAGTAAACAAGGTGTCCCTGGCATGCCGTGGAGAAACAAGATCACCCCGAACACTCGATCTCTCCAACTTCGGACTCAGCCACGTGGTCCTGAACTGGTAGAAGGCACAAAATCTGCATCCGAAAAGAATACAACAAGTGTAGTATGAGCACACAACATACCCCCACAAGTATCATAGGCTACAATAATGAAAGATATGTAACTGATATAAATACCAAGTTGACTCTCACATAGTCCTATTCTACACAATTCAAATAAGCACTTAATCCACTTATTCACATAAGAGTTCAATACTCAAAAAATCCAAATATCATGGAAGTAAAATCAACAAAATTTACCTTATCACGATAATCAATCCAAGTGATGATAATCAATCAAACCCACGTACAATTCATCAAGTAATTAATCTTTATGAATGTATGGGACGAATGCAAATGCAAGGTACCTTTCCATCAACCTAGTATACACACTCTATAGGCTTTGCCTTATAAATATGACCCATGAGGGACTCTTGTCGTCCATATACTGCTCCTAGCCAACAAAAATTCATCACACGAATCTGACTAGAGCCCAAGACTCATTTGTCAAGCCATATCAATCATTTTCATCATCTTCATGTTTCCAATCATCTCATAAGAATATCCTTACCTTTCCGATCTCATTCGATCCACAATATTTCCATACCACTCCACTTTCAATATCACAATAGCCATGAGTGTATGAATGCAACAACAATAGTAAGGCAAGTAATCATGATGTATGAGATACAATCAATATATAGGAGATGAGTAATACATACTTCAGAATTCAATAACACGTAGTTTCATATAATCAGTCCTTCATATCAGAAGCATATGTGATGAGTAAACACACAATTTATAAATCAATGGCGACAAGCCCAAGTAATCGCGATAAGCACACATAATAGCAGTCAGAATCAACCCTACGGCTGATTCCCCAAATTACCCATCAATACAATGCAACATCGGTAACCAACCAAGAGCTCATCACAACCACTAAGGTGGGACCCCTAAATACGTCAAATACCCCTCAATATTTATAACAACTATGTACTTCTATCGGAGTCTAGAAAGAATAAAACTGTAGCCTACCTCAGAGCCGAGCAGGTGCCGCGAACTTCAGTCTTCTGCCAAGGCCTTTCCCTTGCAAAGCACCTCGTAATACTCGTAGTCTAACACATAGATTCTACTATAATAAAGTAATATGATACATGCACTAGGACTTAGTCTTTTAAAAGCAACCTAAAAGTCCACCCCCAAATTGGCCCTGGGCTCACTATGGTAAATATCAAAACTTTATTATTCACAAACCTCGAGAATACACTGTAGTCATATCCATAAGTTAATTTGAGAACTAATCATGTTTGGGCTTCCAAGTCCTCATTTAGGTAAAATCCCCAATTAAAACCCTAGATTTTTCATGTTACATCCCATATTTTTTAGCTAAAGTGCAACAATGACGATTAGAACTTAATTATGCGACGAGTGATATAAAAACATCACTTTTGAAAGAAATGTCTAAATAATTTTTGAAGTATGAGACAAGGACTTTTAAATCCCAATTTTATCACTATGCATGAATTTGCTAATTAACTACTATTAAAGAGGGATCATTTTGGGAATAGGGAGATTATTTATTATCAGTATACTAAGTGGACCCCACCAAGATGGTTGATTAACATTACATAGTGGTGTGGATAGGAGCAACTTAATTATTTTGTCAAGAAAGCTTACATGTATAACTTGTATACACATACCAAGTTATTATAATTAGTAGACTTAAGTTAGGTTAGGGGAGGGGGTTACATGTCTTATGGGCTGGCCACATATAGGAATTAGGTGATGACTAATGTATATATAGATATCTCCCTTTTGATATATTCATTTGTGGAAAAGATAAACAAGAAAATAGCCATTGACACTATTTTGGAGCTCTCGGCCATGCTTAATATTTTTGGAGAAAACTTATAATTTTCCCAATAAGAATTTCAAGAGTTCAAGGGTGAAAGTAAGGATTTCCTTCCACTCATTGAGATTAACGTGTGAATTGGTTAACTTCATCACCATCGGTAGAATCGACACTAAAGATATGTAATGGCTATCCTTTGTTTTTTGGCATGACCCCGTATGGATAACGGATTCCAAAAAAACATCATATTCTTGTTATTTTTTTCCTAATTAGGAGTAACTTCATGTTGTAGAGTCTCCTAGTGTCTTGTATTGAATTGATGGTTGATGGTTGAGCTTATCTCATATTTTGCTCATCCTATAATAGAAATAGTTGAACGAGCGCATAAGCAGCAAAGAGTATATCATAGAACTATCATGTTTAGATCGTCATTATTGTCAGCATGTATTAGCTATCCCTTGTCGAGAATCTATGTTCAGTTCATACTTGTTTTACGTTAATAGAAATAGTAGAGAATTTATATATACAATACTACTATTATATACAGAGATACCCCATCATTATGGCTAATGAGAGATATATAAAGATATATAGAGATATACAAATATACAGAGATAATACAGATATATCCTGGCCTTATGACCGATGAGAGATACATCGAACCTTATATGTGGCCGGCTAGCTATACTATTATATTATGCAAGAATTGAGTTAAAGCAGGTAAGTGTATTTCAGAGTATCTTTGATTTGCAATTTGTCTTCATATATATATATATATAGTTGTAGTTATTCAGTTGCCTTACATAGTCGGCACATTATTTCGTACTGACGTCCCTATTGTTAGGGGTGCTACGTTTCATACCTGCAGGTTTTGTCAGATAGGAAGAGAGACCTCCATAGTAGAGTGTGTTGAGCATCACCCTGAGTGGTAAGCTCCAGCTCATCCGGAGTTACCAGGTCTATACTTGAGAGTAATTTTGAGTATATGTAGATATGATGGGTAGGCTAGGGCCCTGTCTCGACCGTAATAAAGTTGTTGTTCTCTTTAAAGGCTTGTAGATTTATCATGTGTGTACAATACATCAACATGGTGGCCTTGTCAACCCTTGTATATATATGTTTTGGATTGCTATTATAGATATACATGGCGGCCTTGTTGGCTCGCATAGGTGTATATATATAGAGAGATCTTTTGGCTTTATTTCATATTAGGTGGACACTTGTCATTTATAGATTATTCAAAGTGTCACACACGTTTTTACCACAATTCGCGACGTAATGGGTCAATTCCCTGGGATTGATTATGATGTTGAAGGGTTGCCACCTATATATTCTAAGGTGAATTAGGGCACCTAAATATTAATATAAATGCAACAATGTAAACTCCGATTTATGGTCTGCGAAATTATAAAATTCTAAGTAAGAGTTCTTTATTATTGTAAAGGGAATGAAATTAGACACCCTTTATGATCCACTACCTTGAAGTTATCCGGTGAAACCCAAGTTAATTATTATGCAAACAAAAAAATGCACGTTTTAAAAGTATAAAGTAAAAATGATGTTGAAAGTAATTTGAAAGACTGCATTTTTTGATAACATAAATAATTCTTGCAAAGGCGATTGCGGTTTTGAGAAATAAATTCTCGACATAAAATCCGAAAGAGTATGCATGGCATTTTTATGCAAATATATGTAAAACTAATTTTTTTTTAATAAAAGTATGCATTTATAAGGATTGTTTATAAAAATAAATGCAAAGTTGATTTTGGAAAAAAGTAGCCAATTGCATGACATTATATATAAAATACATATTTTCCATTTAATAGTAAAGGAGGAAAGTAAATTATTTATAATGCAAAGAAGTGATTTTTTATGAAAGTTATTTTAAATTGCAAAACGGATAGAAACAAAACTTTTATTTGTATGATTAATAATGTGAATAAAAGACCAAGTTATTTTGAAAGTTTAAACATTCATGTCGAACCTAAAATGAACTAGCGCCGAATTTCCAATTTTAAAGTAATCAATTAATCTATCAATTCAATGCCTAATTATTCCAAGTATTCTAACAATCACACAAGCAGAGTAATTAAATTACAATACAAAATAGAAAGACGGAATTTAAAAGAAATTAAACTATAATGGCTGAGGGGATGGGAATGTCATCCCTTGGGCTTTGAGCATAAGTCCATCACTCTTGTTCTCTTCCGTATCTGTAGGGCCCCACTTTGCTATCCCATCTTGTTTAGATATTTCCTCACAAAGTATAAAAGAAAAGATAATTAGAAATAAGTAAATGCGAGTAAAAACCATTCAGATCCGTATAAAACAATAGAAGTTTTGATTATGGAAGGCTCAAACTTAAGTTTTTTAAGCAAAAGAAATTCCATTCATGTCGTAGCCGCGAACTAGAGACATAGTCAGTCAATCTAGTCACCTCGCCAATGCATGTTGGTTTCTCATATGTGATTTTATTACAAGTCTCATCATCGCTCTATTCCGAAGGAAGCAAACCGAGGGACAACCTTTCTGGAAAGAGC
The DNA here is from genome assembly GCA_029783415.1 of Anisodus acutangulus. Lineage (NCBI taxonomy): Eukaryota > Viridiplantae > Streptophyta > Magnoliopsida > Solanales > Solanaceae > Anisodus > Anisodus acutangulus. The sequence goes on from CM056498.1 coordinate 15,778,001, forward strand.
ATGGCTTCAAATTAATTATTGTCATCGACCCAAGTATACTATCATATTCGAATCAGTAGGATTTTACATCAAGTGTAACATATGTTTTCTTGTAAAATTGCAGCAACGGTGATCTCAGGGATGCAGCGATAGCCCTTTAAAAGTGGCAAGATATCCCGCTCAAGTCACAACTTTTTGTTCCAGATGTGGGAACAACTTTTAAGGTTTCAAGTGCAATGCTTGTTCATTTAAATTTGCAGTAACAAATGGTCCCAAATATATCTCAAAAGTGTGGCGTTTTTCAGCCCCAAAGATGCGGCAATTAGACACCTCAAAGTGCAACAGCCAAGTGCAGAATCGCAGCAGCAGTTGGCCTTAAAAACACCAAGGATTCCAGTCTGAAATGGACGTAAAAAATACAGCTGCAGGATCGTTAGATTGAAGTGAAGCACAGTCACTGTTTGCCTTGAATGCATCAATTTTTTTAGCCGAGAAACAGTAGCAAATCGATCCAATATTGTAGCAAGCAACTCGTCTCAAGAATACATATTTTTTAACCTTAAATGCAGTAACATTCGGCCAAAAAAATGCAGTAGTTGGCTGCCTTAAAAGTGCAGCCAAGCAGCCATCAAAATGCAGCAACAACAGCCCTCAAAATACAGTAATAACAGACCTCAAATGCAGCCACTGTTGGCAGGGAACAATAGTAATAGCAGCAGCAAAACAGCCAACACTTTTGCCTCAAAACAGGGGTAAATTAATATCAAAGTAACAACAAATAGTGAGGCCTTATGTGCAGCTACCATATTCACAAGGAACAACTCAAAGAATGGAGCAAAGTAGCTCCTACAAGTATATTAATTCACTTAAAATTACACAACAGTTATTGTACCCATAGTGTTGAGCACCATGACTCTCAGACATGTAAAGTGACCATTGTAATTAGCCTAGTAGTTACACGAGACAAACAAGAATATTCAAATAGCAAGAACAAAGTAGCATTTTTAAACGTATAGAACTATTCCAGTAAAGACAAACCGACAGAAAACTTAAACATGGTAAACAACAATTCAAAGCAGCTAAACTGGGACATCACAATAATAGAGTTTTGATGACCACATAAGAACCATATTAATGTTAAGATAGGGGCAGGGAATGTATGCAAGTGCTAGTCGCCTGTGCTAAGACAGGCTTATGACATAACAAATCACAGGCCAGGTGGAATGCATTAGAAATTATAGCTTGACATGGTATATATTGGTTCAGAATAGTGCAAAACACTAAAGCAAATACCTTTCAAATAACTCAACAGATAAGCCTGACATATGATGGATTAGGAGACTTTACAGGATAGCATGGAGGTATCCTAACACTCAATCATGCAAGGGAAATGCATGACCAATTCGATAGGCATTAATAGGATAAAAGGATAAGCCAAATAACCATTTAGGGAGGAACTGGAGAATAACCACGTAGCAAGAATAGGACCATTTCCAATATGCGCATGCTTAGCAACCAGTAAACAGACAGATACAATCGTGAACCATTTCAGTAACTAAAACACCATGAACATACATACTTTTAGCAGACAACTTAAACATATGTATGTGTTTTACCCAAGAAAGTAGATACCTGGACCCTTTTGATTTTTAAAACTCAGACCCGACCTGACCCGGGAATGGACTCAACATCGAACCCATGATTTTGAGGGCTCAGATTTGCTGTATTTGAACGAAGTAAGAGAGAATGCAACACACGCCATGGCTGCAGACACCGGATGGCGAATTGATGCCATACCTGGTCGCCCCGCCAAGATACGGGTCGAATGTTCTCAAAAGCAGTGTTGATCATATCCCATGTGAAGGACAAAAATTAAAAGCCAGCCATTTGAAAGGAAATTCGTGCAATTTCGTCAGGCAATGCAGTAGAGGCAAATTATCATGATAGCCCGGTTTTGATTTTGAAACGACTCGGAATAAGACCCGACTCGGAATAAGAACTGATCCGGATTAAAAACAGCCCGAAACAGCCCAGAAACAATGAAGAACAAAGGGATTTTTTTGGATTGAAAAATGAGGAACAAGAAAGAGTATTCTTACGCACCAAAAATTAAGAATAATTTTGACCCATTTCGATTTCTATTTCTGACCGTATCTTCGGACTGTTTTTGACCCGAAAATCCCCCATTTCTTTTTCGGATTCTAATCGGAAACCAAAAAACAGACTCCAAAAACACCACCACAAAAAAAACCGACCGAAAATCAGAACCACAAAACCGACACCCAAAACCCCTTTTTGATTTCTTTTTGGACCGGAATCCCACCAAAAACAGACCGCGAAAACTGACGTTTAAAGCGGATTTCAGGGGATAGGGATATGGGCGAAGTAATGGGTGAGGTATTGTCAGGTGGCGATGTTGGCGGTGTCAGGGTTGCAGCGGTTTTGGGTGGTTGAAGAGAGGATAGGGTTTTGGGGGATTTTGGTATGGTGCGACTTGCGGCTGATTGAGAGTTTGGGGGGAGGGTCAGGGTTTTTTTTGTTGTTTTTCTTTTAGGTTTAAGTGTAGGGTAGAAGAATAAGGGGTGTGGGGTTGGGCTTCCGAAAAATAAAATAGGGTGTGGGCTGCGTGGAGTTGGGCTTCGGTTTGGGGTGGCCGATTGGGCCTTCATTGGGGGGGGGGTTGCGGATTTGGGCTAGTTTGTGTAGCTTGGGTTGGTTTTGGGTATTGGTTTTGAGAATAATAAAAGGGATAGAATGTATTGGGTTTAGGGGAGAATGAGTTGTGATTAAAAATAGAAAAGAGGTTTATTATTAAAAAAATGTTTTGTAAAAATATAAATTATAAATATAAAAATAATAATGTGATAATAATAAAAACATAATATTTGCGAAATGCTTAATGCTTGATTAAAAATAGAAATGTGATGCCATTTTGCGAAAATAAAAAAAATAACGCCGAATATTAGAGTAAAACTATGTTTATGATATTAAAAGGTAAATAGTAGTAAAAATGTGAATATATGTATGCATCTCAAAATTATTTTGGGGTGTCGAAATATACAAAATTGCAAACGAATAATCGAAAAAGATGGACAAAATTGGGTGTCAACACAGAGTACAACCTTGTCGGCCAAAAATATTATGAGTAGTTTACATGTCGGCCTTGCCGGCTCATATTTCTTGTTTGTGTTCTCAAAGCTCACGAGCTATATATGGTATGCTCGGGGTCAAGTAAGGCACCGAGTGCCGACCATGGCTCCCCTGGATTTGGGGTGTGACAAACTTGGTATTAGAACAGGTTGTGTCTTAGAGAGTCTACAAGCCGTGTCTAGAAGAGTCTTGCTTATGAATGTGTTGTGCACCATATTTATAATCAGGAGGCTACGGGGCATTTAGGATTGATTAACCTTATTTTTTATTCCAGATCATGTTATAGAGCTGAGTTATAAGGAGTTTGAGTCTAACACCTATTTTAAATACATATTATACAGAGATGCCTGTGACGAGTCAGACTTCAGCTAGTCATAGGGCTAATCTAATGGCAGGAGAAAGTACTAGTAGAGAGCTGCCAAATAATGCGGCTCCGTCTGAATCTCAAGGGGAGACACCCCTTCAGCCATATTTGACTCCTCTACTACCTGAGGAGCTCCCTAGAGCTACATCATCTCCAGTTCCTCCTCCTGTCCCATCTGATCATGATATCAGGAGTACGGGTATTTACTGACACATATAGTGGCTACACAACGATAGTCGTGAGCAGTGACTAGTGTTGGACATTTTGAGGGGAAGGGGAGTTCGAGGGTTTGTAAGTTCTTAGCATTGAGCCCTCCAGAGCTTACAAGTTCAGATGCGGATGAGGACCCTCTGAATTTTATGATCATCTTCACATGACCTTTAGGGTCATGCATGCTACTGAGACAGAGGCAGTAAAGTTAGCAGCTTTTAGGTTGCGAGATATTGTCGTTCTCTGGTATGAGTCTTGGAAGCGGTCTAGAGGTCAGGATGCTCCCCCAGCAGTTTGGGAGGATTTCACAAAGGAATTTTTCGATCATTATTTTCCGTTGGATATTCGAGAGAACATAATTGATAAGTTTTTGACCCTTCAACAGGGCAATATGAGTGTTCGGGAGTATTGTATGCGATTTGACTCTTTGGCTAGGTATGCCCCATCCCTTGTCGATCAATGCAAGTCAAGATTCACCGGTTTATAGCAGGACTTGAACCAGAATATATTGAGGCATGTACCACAGCCTCATTGAATAATAAAATGGATATCTCGCGGATCCAGGCATTCACTCAAAATCTAAAAGAGCGTAGGCACCAACAACGGGTTATTGAGAGGGTAGAGATGGAGAAACATAAGAGGGTGAGGTTCGAGGGTTATTAGAGTGATTTTCAAAATAGTTTTACGCCATGATATTATGGCAAGCCACCTAGGATGCCACCATCTCAATGCAGTCAGGATAGAGCGAGAGTTCTTTAGCATCAGAGTCCTAACTGCAGAGGGGTTCAGGACAGATGAGGTCACCACCGCCACATTGTGATAATTGTGGTAGGGCACATTACAGTTGGTGTCAGTATGGTTCACAAGCTTGCTATTCGTGTGGCCGTTCGAGTCACATAATGAGAGATTGTCCACAGAGAGGGAAAAATAGCATGGCAGAACCGACAGGTTCAGTAGAGGGGTCTTCCTCATCAGTGCGTCTCTCAGGGCACGAGTCACAGTTGTCGGCTGGTAGAGGTCGAAGTAGAGGTGGAGTTTCCAGTTTAGGCGGTAGTCAAAACTGCATCTATGCCTTAATCGGTCGCTAGGACCTAGAGTTTTCACCAAATGATCTGACAGGTACATTGATAGTTTGTTCACATAGTACTTATGCATTATGAGGTCCTGGATCCACCTTGTCATATGTTACTCCGTTTGTGGCGAGGAGATTTAGTATGCCACCTGAGTTGGTAGGTAAGCCGTTTACAGTATCTACTCTAATTAATGAATCAGTTATTTCTATGCGAGTCTATCGATGTTATATAGTAGTGATTTGTAGTCATCAGACCTCAGCAGATCCTATTGAGTTAAGAAGCGGTCGATTTCAATATCATTACGGGTATGGATTGGTTTATGGCTGTGTGACATCTTGGATATAATCTTTTATACAGAGGAGACTCTATCAAAATTTTCGTAAAGTCCTTAAGAGTTAGTTTCTCTATTGTACGCCTCTACATTCGAGGACGAATGTTCCTAAGGGGAGGAGAATGTTACATCCCATATTTTTGAGTTAAAGTGCAACAATGATGATTATAACTTAATTATGTGACGAGTGATATAAAAACATCACTTTTGATTATTGACAATAACTTAGGAAAAAGTTTAAATAATTTGAGCAGGTAAATGTATTTAAAAGTATCTTTGATTCACAATTTGTCTTCATACATATATATATACAGTTGCAGTTATTCAGTTGCCTTACATACTCGGTACATTATTTTGTACTGACGTCCCTATTGCTGGGGGCACTGCGTTTCATGCATATAGGTCATGACAGACAGGTAGAGTGACCTCCACAGTAGAGTGTGCCGAGCATCAGCCTGAGTGGTAAGCTCCCACTCATCCGGAGTTACCAGGTATAGACTCGAGAGTCATTTTGAGTATATGCAGATATAATGGGTAGGTCGGAGCCCTGTCCCGACAGTAGTACAATTGTCTTCTCTTTAGAGGTTTGTAGATCTGTCATGTGTGTACAGTACGTCAGCATGGTGGCCTTGTCGGCCTTTATATATATTTATTTTGGGTTGCTATTATAGACATCCATGGTGGCTTTGTCGGCATGCATAAGTGTGTATATATATAGAGAGAGATCTTTTGGCTTGATTTCATATCAGGTTGAGACACTTGTCATTTATAGATTGTTCAGAGTACGACGTTGTCGGCCTAAGATATTATGAGTAGTTGACATATCGGCCTTGCGAGCCTAGATTGCTTGTTTGTGTTCCCAGAGCTCACGAGCTACAAATGGTACGCTCAGGGTCAAGTAAAGCACCGAGTGCCGGCTACGCCTTCCCCTGGTTTGGGGCATGACATTTCCCCAATTCTAAAATGGATTCCTATACCAAATTAAATAATACACCACCTTCTACTAACATAAATCAACTCAAGTTTACAATATCAAAGCAATAAGGTCATTAACAAACCTCATTTAAGCTCTCTTATTCTCATATGGAAACCTAGGTTAGTTCTTTCTCAATTTAAAAATTCCACATAGATTGGAAGACAGATTAAGGATAAGTAATTAAAAGGAGATGAAAAAACTTACCCCAAAGATGGAAGATGAAGAAAAGTCCCGAAATCCCCTCTCCACAGTGCTCCAATCCCAAGATGAGTTTAAGGGAAAATGAATTCAGATTGAGCATTAAATTCCGATCTGGAAAACAGTGATTCCGCTTCGGGAGAATCAACCTCGCCAAGGCGGATCATTTCGGCGGAAAATCCACCGCTATAGCGGAACAACTTAAGTACCAAATGACGTAGGGGCAGCGAAAATCACCGTAGAGGCGGGTCACCTCCGTGCAGCAAATACCATAGAAATGAAAACATCTATCTTGTCAAGGCCCCCATTTGCGAGTCAACCTCCGCAGAGGTGGCCCCGCAGAAGCGGCCAAAGGCCCGCTGGTGCGGCACACCAAAGACCAACAATATGGAATTTAGCTAATTCTCTACCAAACACCCGAAACATTCCCAATACCTCCCGGACACAAACCAAACATGCTACCCAAGGGTAAACGACGCTACAAACTCGCTTGGGCACTAGAATTTATCATATGACCGAGCTAAGACTCACTTTTCTATGAAATCACCCAAAATATTAAAATTCCATAATTTTATAAATAGAGTCACAAAATGCATCTGAATGCCTCGAGAAGCGAACCAAATACTCGACTAAGTCATGAATGGCGCTCCAGACCTACCGAAAGCGACATAATATGGAAACAAACACATATACTCAAAAGTCAACCTTGGATCAACTATTTCACTTCAAAACTACTCAACTTGGGGTTTTCTTTCGAAAATCATATAAAGGCACCTCGGAAACTGTGCTACTCATCCCCGCGAGTTCCACACCCCACACAGAGTCCACGAGAAGTGTATTTTAGTCAAATAAGAGTCTTTAGCTAAAAATGATTGGACGAGTCGTTACACCTTTGAATTATCGCAGTTAAATCCAAATATAAACCTAGGTTTCTCCATTATAATTGTCTTAACTCCGCGACAATTCCACCCTTCTCTAGTTCTGAAGTATTCTTACTAAAGAAATAGTTATTTTGAGAAAATTCACTTTTTGTCCTTAACGTTCTTCATAAGTTTTTAGTATTTTTGATACTTTAGCTGAATTTTAGATATTAGCTTAACAAAAGATAAATAAATCATCCGCAAAGAAAAGATGGTTAACAATAGAACCACTCCTTACCAAACTTAAGTCTTGCACCCTTGGCTTTCAACTTGATTCAGTAGTTTTGAAAGACCTTCAGCACACATTAAAAATATACGGAGACATATGATCCTCTTATCTTAAACCCTCTAATAGGTCTCACATCACTAACTATTTCTCAATTAATGTTAAACTTATAGATAGGGGTGGTAATACATTGCATAATCCAATAAATAAAATTCTCTTGATATATTTTCAATTTTGCAAGCAGTATATATAACTAGTACTCTTTATTTCTAATTTATGTGGCACTTTCACCTTTTTAGATTCAAAATATGTAGACTTTGACAAATATTTAAATTTTTTAAATTATATTGACATGCGACGAATTGCAATTTATAGTACTTTTTGCATAATTTTTTAATAGTTAAATTTTATATAATTTTAAAATATTGAGTTGATCTAATGTAATTTAACTTAAAAAATTAGTCAATTGATTATCGAGAAACGAAAAATACCACATAAAATTGGGATGGGGAGTAATACATTACCACCACATATTACCAACATAAAGAAAATTAATACATTACTACCACATATTACCAACATAAAGAAAATTTCAGAAGATTCATTTTGAACCTGGTTCTGGTTAATAAATATAACTGCACTTCTGAACTTACATTCCGCATTAATATGGTGTCTACCTTGCTTATAAGTAAATATAAAATCATCATCCAAATGCAAGATCTTGTAGAGATGTTGATTTAATCCCTATTTCTAACTTATAAGCAACTAGCCGGTTATTCAAAACCAGAAGCTCTTCCTCCAGCATTAACACATGAAGCGTTAGCTGGTTGATCTTTGTGTTGGAAATTTACTAAATGTGGAAATAAGTATATCCCATTAATTTATGACTCGAACTATTGGGCCCGCACGTCGGAAACGTCGTTTCCACACACGTGCCCATGTAGTGCCAAATATCGCAAATTTCATTAGTGAAAGAGATATTAGTACGTATGTAATACGTCTGAGATATAGAATTATGGACTGTTATTGGCCAAATGATAAAATATTCCACGTTGGTAAATGAAGGAAGAAGTGTACAAAGTGTAAAATGAAACGAGTCGGAAATCGCCGCGGAGCCGTGAAGGGCCGCGACGCCACACCGTCGAAGCCGCGGTGCCTCCTAGGCTGCGCCACGACGCAAATTGGCTGGTCAGCTACTGGAGCCGCGACGCTGATTCACAGCGCTTCGGAGGCAGAATGCTGCGACGGGAAGTTGGAAAAATCTGACGTTTGGGCTGGTTTTGGAGCATTAATTCTCCATTACTTGCCTTATGAATTCAATCATTATTTGGCTGAATGTAACCCCTCAATCAAGTGCAATTATATGGCTATTGAAGGCCTTTAGTTGGCTAGTTGATGGGTCTTCTACTTACACTATAAATTGAGGCCTTTGGCTCAATTGATACACAACACTCAACACTTGGAAAATACTCCAGATTTTCTGAATTCATATTCTTCATCTCTAGCTAAGTTACTATACTCAAAGTTCTTCAAGAGTAACACTTGAGTTTCCTTTGCTCACTTGTTAAAGTTGTTGTTGTATCTTGGGAGACTATTGCTCAACACCGTAAAAAGAGATATACAGGGAAATCTTGTGTTAAAGACAGAGTGCCATCACTCGACTCAACAAATAATACAAGCAGTTTGTTAAGGTTTTGATTTCTAGTTTTATTGTAATAGTTTGTTTATCCTTTCTACTATTGTAATAGTTATATACTTTCCGTTCCCTACAACAATTGTATCCCAACAATTTTAAGACAAGAATTGTTGTAAGTAAGTTAGAAAGATGACTGACATAAATCAAACTGCTTCTGATTCTGCTGCTGCTGCTCAAGGCAATCCCTCTGCCTTCTCCACTGCTCAAGGCACTCATAATGCCTTTCCGGTTGCTCAAGGCTCATCCAACGCCTTTACTTCCGCTCAAGGGAATGTTGTCGTTCCTCCACCCGCTAGATTTCACTATGAACGCCCTGAAAAGTTCACGGGGTCAAACTTCAAGAGATGGCAACAAAAAATGCTATTGTATCTGACTGTTATGGGAATGACACGTTTTCTAACAGAAGATCCTCCACAAGCTGGAGATGAAATGGACCCTTCGCCTTCTGAAATGGGTGAAGGGGGCCTAGTTATCCATGTCATTAATGGTATAAAAATGGTTCTTGATGCATGAAGTCATAGTGATTTCATGTGTAAGAATTACATATTGAACTGTTTGTCGGACCCTCTCTACACGATGTATTGCACCGTTGGCACTGCCAAAAAGTTGTGGGAGAATCTACAAAAGAAGTACAACGTACAAGATGCAGGTACTAAGAAATTCATCGTTGGGAAAATTCTGAAATTTCAAATTGTGGATAGTAAGACAGTGATATCCCAAGTCCAGGAATTCCAAATGATTTTACATTACCTGGATTTGGAAGGTATGAAGCCAAACGAGCAGTTTTTGGTTGCATCACTGATTGAAAAGTTACCTCCTTCGTGGAATGAGTTTATGAGTTACGTAAAGATCAAGACAAAGGAGATGACCTTTGAAGAACTTATTATCAAACTCCAAATTCAGGAAGATAATAAGAAGGCCCTACCTAGGTGTAAACAACCCGCTAAGGCAAAGGAAAATCTGGCTGAGGCCAAAAGGGACTAAAGCAAGAAGCGCAAGTTCCAGAAAGACGGCAAGACCCAAGCAGCAGAGAAGTTCAAAGGAAACTGTCACCATTGTGGGAAACCTGGTCACATGATCAAGGACTGCCGCAAGCTCAAGACTGAGCAATAAGAGAAGGCCAAGGCTAAATGAAAGGCACATGTTAACGTCGTCAAAGACCAGTTTCTGGATGACATGATTGAGGAGTTCTCAGCGGTGGTGCTAGAAGAAAACCTGGTTGAGAATCCTACGCAATGGTGGATGGACACAAGTGCTACAAGACACATCTGTTCCAACAGAGATGCCTTCTCCACTTATACACCAGTTACAAATAAGAAGCTGTTCATGGGCAACAACGCTTCCTCTGACGTGCTGGGGGTAGGAAAGGTAGTCCTGAAGATGACTTCTGGAAATGAGCTCACTCTGAAGGAAGTGATGCATGTTCCTGAGATTAGAAGAAATTTAATTTCAGGTCCTTTATTGGTTAATGCTGGTTTTAGGCTAGTGTTTGAGTCCAATAAATTTGTAGTCACTAAGAATGGAATGTTTGTGGGAAGAGTATACATCTGTGAATGCCTCTTCAATGTAAACACCATGTCTGTATTACGTAAAAGCAATAATATTGAAGCTTCCTCATCTTACTTGCTTGAGTCCTCTAATTTATCGCATCATAGATTAGGACATGTCAACTATAATTCCATCCAAAGTTTGGTAAAGTTGGAGTTATTGCCGTCTATCGATGTAAACCCTTAACATAAGTGTGAGGTGTGCGTAGAGGCAAAACTCACAAAACTTCCTTTTCGATCCGTCGAAAGGAATACCACTCCTCTAGAACTTATTCACACATATATATGTGATTTGAAGTTTGCACAAACTAGAGGGGAGAACAAGTACTTTGTGACATTAATTGATGATAGCACAAAGTATTATTACCTTTACTTGTTGAAAAATAAGGATGAAGCCTTTGAAGCGTTCCGACGTTATAAAGTAGAAGTTGAGAACCAACTAAGCATGTAAATTGAATCCATTTATAGTGATAGGGGGAGAATATGTAGCGCCATTTGAGGAATATTGTGCCCAAGAAGGCATTGTTCATCAAACGACGACTCCATACTCATCTCAATCGAACAATGTGGTGGAACGTAAGAACCACACATTGAAGGAAATGATGAATGCATTGTTCATCAATTCCGATCTTCCCCAAAACATGTGGGGAAAAGCTGTCCTTACCGCTAATACAATTCTTATCAGAGTCCCACATAAGGGTAAGGACAAAACTCCATATGAATCATGGAAGGGAAAGAAACCCACATATAAATATTTAAAGGTGCGGGGTTGTTTGGCAAAGGTTGAAGTACCCAAGCCAAAGCAGGTCAAGATTGGGCCTAAGACTGTAGATTGCATATTCATCGGATATGCAAATAACAGTAGTGCTTATCGCTTCTTAGTGCATAAGTCAGATATTCCAGATATCCACGAGGGTACAATAATGGATTCAAGGAATGCACAATTCTTTGAAGATACCTTTCCTAGAAAGGAAAAAGACATAACCTCTCGCAAACGAAGTTATGAACAAAGCTCTCAGGAACTGGGAGTCGTTGACGGCCCGGATCTGGATGGTTCAGATCTAGTGGATCTCGAGGTGGCTGAATATCCAGAATCTAGTGTTCCAGATTCTCAGAACTTGGAGACTCCAGAGATGGAACTAAGGCGAAGTAAAAGGGCCAAGAAGGATAAATCATTCGGTCCTAACTTTGTAGCTTATATGGTTGATGATGAACCAAGGACAATTGCTGAAGCATTGTCAACTCCAGAGGCACCGCTCTGGAAAGAAGCTATTGAGAGTGAAATAGACTCCATTCTGCATAACCATACTTGGGAGTTGGTTGATCTTCCTCCTTAAAATAAACCATTGGGTTGTAAGTGGATACTCAAATGGAAGTATAATACGGATGGGTCTATAGATAAGTACAAGGCCAGGTTGGTAGTCAAGGGCTATCGGCAGAAAGAAGGTCTTGACTACTTTGACACGTACTCCCTGGTATCTCAGATAACGTCCATACGAGTATTCATTACAATCGCAACTTTGCGTAACCTTGAGATACATCAAATGGATGTCAAGACAACCTTTCTAAATGGTGATTTAGAAGAATAAATTTATATGGACCAACTCGAGGGGTATGTGGTTCAAGGGCCAGATAAGAAAGTCTATCGGCTTGTCAAATCTCTGTACGGGCTAAAACAAACCCCGAAGTAATGGCACAAAAAATTTGATAGTACTCTACTATCGAAGGGTTTCGTCATTAATGAGTGTGACCAATGTGTCTACATGAAATGTAATTCTGACTCATTTGTTATGATATGCCTGTATGTAGACGACATGTTGATCACATGGAGCAGTCATAGCACAATTCTAGAGACTAAGAACATATTGAAACAATGCTTCGACATGAAGGATATGGGTATCGCATATGTCATCTTAGGGATAAAAATCTCTAAGACGTCTGATGGACTGGTCTTATCTCAGTCTCACCACATCGAGGATGTTTTGAGAAAGTTCGAAATGTTAGACAGTTCGCCTATAAAGTCACCAACGGATAGAAATCAAAAGCTTGGTAAAAATCGTGGTGCACCCATATGCCAGGAGCAATATGCACATGTGATCGGTAGTTTGATGTACATAACAAACTGCACCCGACCTGATATTGCTTATGCAGTCAATAAGTTAGCTAGGTTTACCCATAATCCGAGTGACGGTAACTGGAAGACGTTGAATCGGGTACTTCAATACCTGAAATACACGCTAACTTATGGGTTACATTGTTCGAGATATCCAACTGTACTAGAGGGGTACAATGATGCAAATTGGATATCTGATATAGAGAACACCAAGTTCACCAGTGGGTATGTATTTACAATTGGTGGTGGGGTTGTGTCTTGGAAATCCTCTAAGCAAACTTGCATCGCCCGATCCACGATGGAATTGGAGTTTATCGCTTTAGACAAATTAGGAGAAGAAGCTGAGTGGCTTCACGACTTATTAGAGAATGTTCCGTGCTGGAACAAACCCATACCTTCTGTAATGATCCACTGCGATAGCCATTCGGCTCTAGAAAGGGCACATAATGCTATGTACAATGACAGTCTCGTCATATTCGACGGAGATATAAGACCAATGGCAGCTGATCATCACGGGTATAATATCCATTGATTACATAAAATCAAAGGATAACATAGCTGACCCACTGAAAAAGGGCATACCCAAGGATCAGATGTTCTGCCTATCTAGGGGAATGAGCTTAAAACCCAAAGTATAAGGAGCAATATGGTGGTAACCCAACCTTACTGACTGGAGATCCCAGGAATTAGGTTCAATGGGAAAACTAAGCTGTAAAGGTTCAGTTGATCGTTTCGGTGGAAGCATGAGCACTTCAGATAGTGATTTCTGTAGAGAAACACCAAATCCAAAGCCATTCCCGCGATAGACTATAAGTGTTATCTGCAGTGTGGGTGAAGGTTAAGTTTCCAAAACCTTTAATGATCCTCACCGGTTGAGGTTAGGTTTGGGGAAATTTTTAATGGTTCCTAACACTTATAAAGTGGGGTGTAGCAGGATACCTTGTAGGAGACCACCTATTTAAGTGCGAGGACAGACCGCCTCAAATGAACGCACTTAAGAAACCAAGAAGTGTCCACGACCACAACGGATAAAACATTACTTACAACTGAGTAGAGGAAGTTATTGTGTTGGTACCGTTGACTTGGATTACACTAAATACTGATGGTACAAGACATCACATTGGCCGCGCAGTAAGTAAGTCTGATAGTATTCAACTATGGAAGGTTCAAAGCGTATGCTACCTATCTAGATGCAACATCGATCCACTGAAAGATTGCTAGAAAATGCACCATGTGTGCGCGCCAAAATCTCTTTCAAGAGGGGATTGTTGGAAATTTACTAAATGTGGAAATAAGTATATCTCATTAATTTATGACTCGAACTATTGGGCCCGTACATCGGAAACGTCGTTTCCACACACGTGCACACGTAGTGCCAAGTATCGCAAATTTCATTAGTGAAAGAGATATTGGTACGTATGTAATACGTTTGAGACATAGAATTATGGACGGTTATTGGCCAAATGGCAAAGTATTCCACGTTGGTAAATGAAGGAAGAAGTGTACAAAGTGTAAAATGAAACGAGTCAGAAATCGCCGCGGAGCCGTGTAGGGCCACGACCCCACACCGTCGGAGCCGCGACGCCACACCGTCGGAGCCGCGATGCCACACCGTCGGAGCCGCGACGCCACACCGTCGGAGCCGCGACGCCACACCGTCGGAGCCGCGATGCTTCCTAGGCTGCGCCACGGTGCAAATTGGCTGGTCAGCTACTGGAGCCGCGGCGCTGATTCACAGCGCCGCGGCGCTTCGGAGGCAGAATGCTGCGATGGGAAGTTGGAAAAATCTGACGTTTGGGCTGGTTTTGGAGCATTGATTCTCCATTACTTGCCACATGAATTCAACCATTATTTGGCTGAATGTAACCCCTCAATCAAGTGCAATTACATGGCTATTGAAGGCCTTTAGTTGGCTAGGTGAGGGGTCTTCTACTTACACTATAAATTGAGGCCTTTGGCTCAATTGATACACAACACTCAACACTTAGAAAATACTCCAGATTTTTTGAATTTATGTTCTTCCTCTCTAGCAAAGTTACTATACTCAAAGTTCTTCAAGAGTGACACTTGAGTTTCCTTTACTCACTTGTTAAAGTTGTTGTTGTATCTTAGGAGACTATCACTCAACACGTAAAATGAGATATACGGGGCAATCTTGTCTTAAAGACAGAGTGCCATCACTCGACTCAGCAAATCATACAAGCAGTTTGTTAAGGTTTTGATTTCTAATTTTATTGTAATAGTTTGTTTATCCTTTCTACTATTGTAATAGTTACTTACTTCCCGTTCCCTACAACAATTGTATCCCAACACTTTGTAGCTAAGATTTACATCTTCTAGTTATATCCCACTGCATGGATATTTTTTGCTACAATCTAATTTCACTGCAACTTCTGTAGCAAATATTCCACGTATGTCTTGATACTTTATGTCACTGATTTTCACACCGGACCCCTAAATTTAAGAAAATAAAAACAATATATTAGTTTTTCAGGTAGAAGGAGAATCTTGTCGTACCTAGTAAAGTTGTTGTCATGTGACCAGGACGTCACGGGTTCGAGCCATGGAAACAGTTGTCGCGCCCGATTTTGACCTGCTCGGGTCAAAGCGGAGCACATACGTATTCGGTGATTCCTGGGTAAAAGGGTTGAGGAGTCGCGCACCTAATTATTTTTACGGTGAATTAGGACACCTAAATATTAAACTAAAAGCTGTAAAATAACTCCGATTTTATGGTCTGCGGAACTAATGAGATTCTAGGCAAGGGTTCTTTATTATCCTAAAGGGAAGGGGTTAGGCATCCTTTAAGATCCGCTAACTTGCAGTTATCCGGTCAAACTCAGGTTAATTATTGCTAGGAAAATGCATGTTTTAAAAGTAAAAAAGATGTTTGCAAATATTTAGTAAATGATGCATTTTATACAAGTATGCATTCGGATGACATAAAAGAAAGATACATGTAAAGTTTGAAAAATATGCATTTGTAACAATTGATATTAAAAATAAATTATTTATAATGCCAAAGAAGTAAAATTTTGGAAATCATTGAATTGCAAATTGACAAAAAGATAAACTTATTTGTACGATTAATAAAGCAAATAAAAGATGACAAAAGTTATTTTTGAAAATCTTAAATACGCGTGACGAGCCTAAAATAAATAACTAGCGGAGGGTTTCTAAATTTGAATTACCCGAACCTACAAGTAAATAAACTATTGATGGTTTTCAAGTCTTAAACTACCCTATGAATTAATTCTAAGTTTGCCTATTCTAAGCATTTCAATAGTTACATAAGTGCGATAAATAATATTACAATACATAGCCGGATGAAAGCTGAAAAAAGAAAGTAAATAAAATAAATAAACTCTGAGGAACATCTGACTTTATTTTACTTTATTCCCTGCAAGCTGTCAAGAACAAACGGTTAGAGACAATTAAATACGAATAACTTCGGATCCGTTTCCAAAACAAATGAGTGTTTTGGTCACGGAGGGCTCAGACTTAAATTTTGAAAAGACCATTCCAATCACGTCGTGGCTGCAAACATATGACTAATGTGGTTATTTTGATTGCCTCGCCTACTAAACATGTTGGTCTCTCAGATGAAAAAGAAAAGATCATTATAATCACGTCGTGGCTGCGAACATATAACTTGTTGGTTATTTTAATTGCCCCGCCTACTAAACATGTTGATCCCTCGGATGAAATAAAAAGGTTTAAGCCTCATCCTTGTCCAGAAGTTATATCTCCGTCTTTACGACTGTGGAGGCCTCAAAATCGACGGATATTTTTCATCGGCCAGTGTAGTATCGTGTTCAAATCAGCAAAATTAAATTGAAACAGTAAGCAACAGCAGTAGGCAGTAAACAGTAAGCAGAAAAACAGAGGCAAATTCTGAAAAGACGCGGTGTTAGTTTAAAACAGTAAAAAACAGTAATATGAAACCGAGCAGCAAACTGAAATAGAAAGCAGTACCCGAAAAGACGTGGTATTTATTCAAAACAGTAAAAACAGTAAAACAGTGATATCCGTTGCAAGGATATTTAAAACAGTAAACTAATAAAACAGTAAGATATCCGTTGCACGGATGATTGGAACAGTTAAACTGAAAAACAGAGAAAATGGAAAAAGTGCGGCCTCGAATTCAATTCATCGGCCTAAGTGTAGTAATTAGAAACAACAAAATAATACCGAGACAGAAGTCAGTGAATTATCAAAACAGCAAAACTGAAACAGGGCAAACTGAAACAGAGAATTAATGCTAAAACAGAAAACGAAAAGGTGCGGCCTCGATTTCAATTTCATCGGCCTAAATGCGATACTTATTCAAAGAAGTAAAATAAACAACATAGCCGCATACAATAGTAAGTAATTAAATGCGGGCCGAATCATGAACGCGACCGAATGAAACGGTGAACCAGTGCAACAGACCCAGAATAGTGACCAGAATTGGAATAAAAAAATTTAGATTTTTTCAGATAGCCAGCAACAAAATATGAGAAATGCAATAATCTGGAAATATGTCCAAACCGGGTCGACCCGACCCGGGTCAGTGACCCGACCCGAATCAGAAGCTCAACCCGAAATCAAATATTCACCAATTTCAGATAACCAACATACATAAATATGAAATGCAAGAATTCTGAAAATATTACCCAAACCGGTAGATGGGCAGGCCGGGTCGATGTTGACCCGACCCGAATCAGAAGCTCAACCCGAAATCAAATATTCACCAATTTCAGATAACCAACATACAGAAATATGAAATGCAAGAATTCTGAAAATATTACCCAAACCGGGTCGACCCGATTGGGGTCAGTGACCCGACCCGAATCAGAAGCTCAACCCGAAATTAAATATTCACCAATTTCAGATAACCAACATACAGAAATATGAAATGCAAGAATTCTGAAAATATTACCTAAACTGGGTCGACCCGACCCGAGTCAGTGACCCGACCCGAATCAGGTGTCAAAATCAGAGAATCAAAAGTGGAGAACAAACCTTTTCGGACTCAATTCTTGAATAACAAGGAAGGCAAATGTTTGAAATCAAGAACACAACAAATATTTATATATTGAATCGTTTTCCAAAAATCCTTCGAAAAATTCCTTTTGAAAATCCTCTCCAAAATCTCCCCAAAGTAGAACAAAAAAGGGGGTATTTATAGGTGTATTCGCACCCCTCAACGTTCGAGAACGAGTTTGAATTTTAAAATAAAGGAGCCAAAAATTGCGGATTTGAGGGGCATGGGTTGCGGATTTTTGGGGTATGGGTCGAATGTGTCGGGTGTCAGGGGCAGAGGGGTTTGGTGGCAGGGAGTTGGTGGTGGCAGTGGGCGAGGTGACAGGCGTGTGGGGTCGGGGGTATGGGGTGTGCGGCACCGATTTTGGGGGTATAGGGTATGTTAGGGTTTGGGGATTTTTTGTTTTGGGTGGGGGGCGTTTGGGTTTTGGGTATAAGGGAATAAAAATGGGGAATGGGTTTTGGGCATGCGGGTTGCGGGCCGACGGGTGAGGGTGTGGGCCGATGGGTTGAGAGAGGGGGTTTTGTTTTAGTTTGGGTTTAGGGGGGTGTTTGGTTTTGGGGATAAAAGGGAAGAGGTCGAATGGGTCAGGGGTTGTGGTAAGCGGGTTTGGGGATTGGGGAATTGGTCGGTTGGGCTATGGACGAAATGGGTTTTAGTTTGGGGTAGAGTTGTTTTGGGTTGAGAAATAAGAAATGAGTTATGGGTTTAAAACATAAAAGGGGTTTAATATTAAAAATGCATTGAAAAAAAAATGTAAATTATTAAAAATAAGAATATAACGATGTGATGATAATAAAAAATATAATATTTGCGATATGCTTAACGCTTGATAAAAATAATGGGAATGCGATGCTATTTTGCGAAATTTAAATAACATTGAATTTTCGGATAAAACTTATGATTGTGATAAAAATGCAAATGACAGTAAAAATGCGAATAATAATAATAATAAGAGCATAATATATATATATATATATATATATATATATATATATATATATATATATACGCATGCATGTATATAGATTAAAATTGTTTTGAGGTGTTAAAAATATTTAAAATTGCAAATAAATTGGAAAAGAGGAGACAAAATTGGGTGTCAACAACAGTCTCTTGCAGAAATGCAGGGTAAGACTGTGTACAATAGATCCTTGTGGTACAACCCTTCCCTGGACCCCGCGCATAGCAGGAGCATAAGGCACACGGCTCCCCCATTTTTTTTAGTTTTTCAAGGAAAAGTGCTCCAAAGCGAAAAAAGAAAAGATCAACATTTCTTTTGCCTGAATTTATCACTTACCTGACGAGGGCAATTTTCATTGTTAGGGCAGTAATTTTGGTCAATGATGATAGGGTTTTGAATGTTAGCCATAACTATATGCGGGAAGAGAATATTTTTGACAAGTCGATTGCTTGATCTTGCCCATGTTTTTACTCTCAATCCATTTTGTGTTCCTGTGAATGTGACGATTTTAACTGTAACATTTTAAACTCTAGGCTCTTCTACTTCCCAGCCTAAACTTCCAATGCTGCACCAAAATTAATTAATATAAGGAAAACTAATTAGGTGAAGAAAATAAATAAGTATAAATAAATTAATACATCCTTACAGAGCATAATAGCCTAACTTTAGTTGTAATTAAGTCGACTTTGTTACTACATTTTCCCGGGAAAAAATGAATCTATTAGATTTCCTATGGTACGTTGAACGACCTAAGTTTCCACATTAATTATTCATTTTCTTGAAATATACTCAGGAACTCTATATGAGTATGACAGATCCAAAATTTTAACTTGATAGGTTCGATCCTTAACATTCTTGCACATAACTCATTGTAGTTTGAAAATTATAGGTTTACATATAATAATATATTGTTGATGTTTTTTTAGTTTAACATAAAAATATATAATTCACGTCAAAAATACTAAATTTAGATGAACCTGGTGCTAGAGCGCTGGATCCACCCCTGTATTGGAGCTAGATATGTATTCCATACCCAGGGGCGAGTTTAGAGGTTGGTGAGGGTGTTCGGTAAAAAATTACATTATATATTTAGAGTAATTTTTTTTGTGTTTATGTACATATATTTGAAGGAATTGTTGGGTACAAATCAAATAAGTAAGGTACATCGCAAGTTTAAAAATTTTGTTTCTTACTTACCCAAACAATAATTTCTGGTATTTGGTTATACAGCAATGAAACTTGTAACATAAAACATTTACTTACAAGTTATAATAATATGGAATCTTTATCAACTGTGAGGTGCACACGCGATTGTCCTTCCAATTGCAAGCTCCAAGCTTCAATGTATTTCTCCTTCGGAAAGCTAGGAAATCCGGTCGAGGTTCGAGAGTATTTGACTCTAAGTCTCTAAGGCTTAGAATGTTTTTTCAGAAAATGATGTGTTGAATAATGAGGTGAATGCCTCTATTTATAGTTGAAAAATAGGTCAAAATCGGATTAGGGTTTGACCTTCCTGGCCTAAAAATCGAGGCAGAGGCACCACGACCCTAGGGTATGGAGCCATAGGCCAAAGATGCTCGCATCAGCCACAAGGCCGAATTTATTTTTTCGTGCATTCTTAATTAAATCCAAAATCTAATTTTGAATTAATTAAAATAATCATTATTCATTTAAATGTCTCGATTCCAAATCGAACATTTTAATTACTCTCTGAATACATCCTTAGATCAAAACGGACAATCGACATAGTGTAACCCTACATGCCTTCTCATATCGACATTAATCGAATTAAGGTCTACACAGAACTCCTAGATGGCGCCGGAAGACGAACTCAATATGTGAAGTACGTTTACACGAATGCAGTAAACTTAACCTTTATATGGTAAGATAAAATCCTTTTATTCAAAACACACCTGATCAAGCTTAGAATTTGTCAAGTGTATATCCAAACGGTTTAATCATTATCTCATCTATATTAGTTGACAACTAGACCATACTCTAAATATGTCTATTGCGTTGGCCAATGACTTAGTCAACCTAATATCACTGAGAATCCGAGTGTTCTCTCGAATATACATCCGAGGAATGAATCCTAATCTTGGCTCAACTACCACCTTCAATCCACATAGCAATGTACCCAATACAAGCCGTATCTCAACCTATAAGGCATTTGAGCTTAGGACGGGATCAAAGTACATTACTTTATAGACAAGGTGCGTATTGACCTCAAGTCTAAGGAGTTCAATCTTCCACATGATGATCATACTTTAGAAAAGTATAACAAACAGTATATCAGCAGGGTATACCAATACTTCCAAAGTATCCATGTGTCCATCACGAGTAACCATTACTCGTAGCAGGTGAGACATACTACATCCTCTAAGGATGTGATGCAGACCACATGTCGACTTATCATATATCATCGATATCCCATTCTCGATGATCATTAGTCGAGGCTATTTTAAGAGTTACGCTCTATCATTAATATCTCACTCTATTAATGACAACACAAGCTCAAGGAATGCACATTAATGAATAATTACAAACAATCAAATAATAATTCATTAATTGCAAATGCCAAAATATTAATCTCCATTAATAATAATATGAATGTGTATAAAGTACATTTGTCCTAATACAGATTGTCTCTATGACATAAATATACTTTCAATCTCCCACTTAGCCAAGAGCCAATCTCCAACATATCTAATGCCCATATTCTCAAAATGACTATTATGCTTGACTAAGCTTAATGGTTTAGTGAATGGGCCAGCTTGATTATCGTCTGTGGGAACATAGTCTAATATAATCTCTTAAGTCTCTACCATCTCACTGAGTATGTGGTACTTTCTTGGTACATGCTTGTTTCTGTTGGTTGATCTTGGTTCCTTAGCTTGCGCAATCGCACCAGTATTGTCACAATAAACCGTTATTGGAGAAGTGGCACTTGGAATAACCCCTAGTTCCTTCAGGAACTCAGATATCGTGACAACTTCTTTACTAGCTTCCGATCTAGCAATGTACTCAGCTTCTGTTGTCGAATCAACAGTTGTAGCTTATTTGGAACTTTTCCAGCTAACTGCTCCACCATTGAAAATGAATGTGTAACATGATTGAGATTTATAGTCATCAACATCTGTCTAGAAGCTAACATCAGTATACCCAGTACATATTTGCTTCTCTTTCCCACCATAGACTAAGAAGTAATCTTTAGTTCATCTAAGATACTTAAGAATACTCTTGACTGCCTTCCAGTATTCTTCCCCAGGATTCTGCCGGAACTTGCAAGTCATACTAAGTGCAAAGGCCACATCTGGCCTAGTACAGGTCATGTCATACATGATCGATCTTATAGCCGCAGCATATGAGATCTTTTTCATGTGTTCAAGTTCTATAGAATTAGAAGGACTATCCTTCTTAGATAACTTGATATCTTGTCCCATAGGTAGACCGCCTTTCTTTGAATTTTCCAAAGAAAAACGTCTAAGCACTTTGTCTATGTAGACTGACCGTGACAACCCCAACAATCTGTTAGGTCTATCTCTATAGATCCTAATCACATAAATCCTTCATCATGAAGGTACTGGACAACCACTCCTTGACTGACTGTAGGAAAGTCTTATTGTCTCCCATTATTAATATGTCATCTACATATATGATAATGAAGGCAATACTCCCATCCTTGCGTTTACTATAAACACATGGATCATCTTTGCTTCTGACGAAATCAAATGACTTGATAGCCTTGTCAAAGCAAATGTTCCAATACCTCGAGGCTTGCTTAAGCCCATAAATGGACTTTTGTAGCTTGCATTCAACATTTGGTTTGGACTCGATTGAAAAACCCTCAGGTTGTTTCATATACACTTCCTCAACTAGATTACCATTGAGGAAATCAGTCTTGACGTCCATCTGCCAAATGTCATAGCCATAATATACAGCTACTGCAAGCAAAATCCGAATGGACTTGATCTTAGCAACAGGTGAAAAGGTTTCATCATAATCGACCCCAGACTGTTGATTATAACCATTAGCCATCAGTCTTGCTTTATAAGTTTGTACCTTGCCATATGCATTAATCTTCTTCTTGAAGACCCATTTGCATCTTATGGGTCTAACCCCTGTTGGCAAATCAACCAAGTTCCAAACTTGATTTACGTACATCGAGTCCATATCAGATTTTATGGATTCTTGCCATCTCTACGAATCAATGTCTAACATAGCTTCGATGTAGGTTGTAGGTTCATCGTCATCAGGAATATCTATCTCATTGTGTGTTTCACAAGGAGATTAAGTCTTTCAGGTGGACGATGAGTCCTAGTGGTCCTACGGAGTTGAGTACTCTGTGTTTCAGTGTTTGTTGCATTCTGATTGTGAGAAGGTCTTTGTGTGTTTTACAATCCATCACCTTGAGAGCTTTCAGGAATGTCATTTTTATGTATTTCCTGAATGAAATGAGGTACAACCATTGTATCATCTTCCATTGGTTGTGTATGAGAGCCTTGCATTTCTGCACTATCTCTCATAGCACTCCCACTGGCTGAAGGGCGTACTCTAAGTACCCAATCTTCACTAGATACTCCCACTGAATCCTTGTTTAGGTCATTCGACAAGGGTTCATTTTCTGTGTTATCTTGTGGTTCTTGAATTTCTTCAAGTTCTATCTCTGTACAGCTATGTTCCTTGTAGACATATTCTTCTTCAAGGAAAGTTACGTTCCTGGAAACAATGACCTTATGTTCTCTAGGAAGATAGAAATAGTATCCCTTAGTTTCCTTTGGATACCCCATGAAGTAACATTTCTCACTTTTAGATTCCAACTTGTTAGTGAGCATCTTCTCAACATATGCAGGGCACCCCCAAGGTCTCATATATTTAAGAGCTGGCTTCTTGCCACACCATATCTGATAGGGTGTCTTTTCTACTGACTTGGAAGGAACCCTGTTCAGAATATATAAAGAGGTTTGTATAACATGTATCCAAAGGTATGTCGGTAGAGCTGATGAGCTCATCATGGATCGAACCATATTCAATAAGGTTCGGTTTCTCCTTTCGGCAACACCGTTCATCTTTGGCATTCCTGGAGGTGTCCATTCAGATTGGACTCCATGTAGCTTCAAGTAATCTAGAAAATCCTTGCTTAAGTATTCACCTCCTCGATCTGATCAAAGGGTCTTGATACTTGTTGCAAGTTGCTTCTCTACTTCCGACTTGTACTCCTTGAACTTCTCAAAAGCCTCGGATTTGTGTCTCATAAGATACACATACTCATACCTTGTGAAGTCGTAAGTAAAAGTGATGAAGTATGGGAAGCCTCCTTTAGCTTGAGTCAAGAATGGCCCACATACATCAGTATGGACCAACTCAATCACCTCATTGGCTCACACACCTTTCCCAGAAAGTGGTTTATTGATCATCTTTCCTCTCAAGCAAGATTCACAGTTACCATAAGACTCCAAGTCAAATGGTTCAAGGTAGTCTAACCTCTTCAATCTTGCTATCCTTGATTCGTTGATATGGCCAAATCTGTAGTGCCATAGGTAGGTAGAGTTTCTATTACTTGTCTTGTCTTATTTATTTTGTACATTGAAAATATTTCGACTACAGTTCAGTGTATATAATCCATCCACAAGAGGAGCAGTTCCATATATAACATTATTAAAAGACAGCACATGACTGATACGAGGAAAATCCCTCCATGTCCAATATTGAGATAGAAATAATATTCCTCGTTAACGAGGGAACATAAAAACAATCATTCAATACTAAACAATAGCCGGAAGGTAAATTTAGTCTATAAGTCCCTACGAGCTCAACATCGACTCGTGCTCCATTTCCAACTCGTAGGTCTACCTCTCTTGGTCCAACCTTCCTGCTATCCATTAGCCCCTACACATTTGTACAAATGTGTGAGCCACAAGCGGTATCCAATATATAGGAATGAGAGTTATTTATAGACATATTTATTTCAATGACGTACATACCTTGTCAACCAAAGGCAGGAGCACCTGGTGCTTTCCCTCCTCCTGGTGCCGTGCAGTCTTTTTTCCAATGCCCCTTCCTATGGCAGTTGAGGCATTCATCCTTAGCCGCGCTCACTTTCTTCTTCACACCTCCCTTGGGCTTCATAGCTGAGGGCGTAGTGATTGCCTTGCCCTTCTTCTTCTGCCATTCCTTGCCTTTCGGCTTGGGTCGGCTAGAAGAGCTCACCATGAGCATAGCTTTGCCTTTGGAAGTGGAGGACTCAAAGGTCTTGAGCATGTTGTGAAGCTCTGGCAAAGTCGCATTCGTTCCATTCATGTTGAAAGTCACTATGAAGTTCTCAAAGGAACGAGGGAGAGAGTTCATGATGAGGGTGGTAACGACATTCTTTTCAAGCTTCGTTCCAATCGAAGCAAGCCTTTCTATCAGCCCTATCATCTTCAGCACATGCTGTGAGACCGGTCCCCCTTCATTGAGCTTACACTTGAAGAGTTCTATTAGCAACTCATATTCCATTGTCTGGGATTGAGAGTCATAGAGACTTTTCAGGTGTTCGAGCATCTCATTGGGCCCCATGTTCTCATGTTGTATCTGAAGTTCCATCGACATGGAAGACATCATTACGCATTGTGCCGAAGTGGCATCATCTAGATGTTTCTGGTAAGCATCTTTATCAAATGAGGCATATTCTTCAGAATCTATCCCATGGACTATTGGGAACACTGTGTCCAACACGTATTCTATTTTCTCTTGTCTGAGTACTATTCGCAAATTCCTTAGCCAGTCAAGGTAGTTCGGTCCAGTAAGTTTATTCATCTCAATCAACATTTTCAACGACAGACTCGACATCTTTTATAATCTGAAGAATTAGATAGACCGGAAATCAAATTCAAAATCTATTTCCAATTATACACATTCATTTAGGCTAATCAACAAGGCCTTTTGTTCAATTAGCTCCCAATATTTTAACATACTTCTACGACCCCATAGTAGAAAACAGACCTATATTAATTGAGGTCATAATGGACCAAGATCCAAGTCTATGCTATCTCCGCGTTTGCTTTGGCTGATAACTTCAATAACATATCTTGGTAGGTTCTAAACCAATTGCAAAACTTATTCGCAACTCTTGGTTGATCAAATTATTACATTTAATCTTGCGTCCTTAGATTAGTCCGACACTTTGGCGCCAAGATTTGTCTAAGCAAGTCAACCTCATTACACGACTGTGTTTATATATCTAAGCAAATTTGGCCTTTGTGAGCAAACACTTTGGTGTAAATACCCATAAAAGTTTATCATTTACCTTTATATTAAAACACATCTATGAAAGAGTCTGGGTCCTCGTAGACTTGGAGCAAATGCTTTGGCATAAATACTCGTATGTCCGAAAAGAATTTTGCAGTCTAACAATTATAATGGACGACGCGTTTTAATTTATACTTATATTTAATGTTTTGGGGAACATTTTAATTTTAGGGTTCTAATCAAGATCAACACTTTTACGCCATATCCAATATGACATCTAGGAATGACAACAGATCGGATCTGGATCGGATCCTACTAGATCCAGATCCAGATCCATTTTTCATACCTGGATCCAGATCCATCGGGTCCATAAATATCAGATTTAAATTCGGATCCATCGGATCCACCGGGTTCACGGATCGGATCTGGATCCACATGTAAAAAATTTGCCTTGCTAAGAATGTAACCTTGCTAAGATTTTTTTTGAACTGACAAACGATTTTTACTTATCTAACAGTTTACTGTGTTTCAATTTTGAAATGTTCATATGAGATATTTTATTCGTTGTCTCGTTTTGATTATGAGCTATTAATTAAAAATGTTGGACAATGACAATAGTCGTGGAAAATGCTGACTAGTATTTCCACAATGCAGAACTTGCATGTGTTGGAATCTTCACAAATGAAGTGAATATAATTTTAACTACTTGTCTATGGAGATGTTAGTCATTCACTAATATAACATTGATTTTATTATCGAAGTTACCTCTTTATTTTTTTGGTTTTTGAGTTAACGCGGGGATAAATTAAACTTATTTTAAGAATTAAACTTGCAAGGATGTGCTTAGCAATTTTAAGAAAATACTTATAAAATTACATTCTAGGTTATCAATATATTTAATAAAAAATGGATCCACGGGTCGAATCTGTACCGAATACTGATCTCAAATACAAGATCCAGATCCAGATCCGATCCGTCATAAACGGATCCGGGTTCGATCAGGATCCGTCGGGTCTAAATTTTGAAGATCCATATCCTATAAAACGGATCTGGATCCATCAGATCCGGACCGGGTCCAGGATCCACTGTCATCTCTAATGACATCTTAACATCATGCAAACTAAAGACACATATAGTTGGGAACCGTCAACCCAATATGCATGATATAAGATGGTTTAATCAAACACTGGGCGCCGCCTGCCCATACAGTTATAGCGGACACTATTCTAGAAAAGTAAACGACAAACAATTTGACATTTAGCACATAAACAATATACTTATCAAATAATATACTGTGTAATAATAATATTGGGTTAAATATTAAATATTCTGAACTCAGATTATTTTTTTATTTCTGGACAGGTGGGGCCGCGGCGCTAATCATTAGCGGTGCGACACCACTGAGGCAGTAACGCCAATTTTCTGAAAAATGCACTAGCGCCGTGGCGCTACACCATGGAGCCGCGACGCCTGTTGTCCAGTGAGTTCATATTTTAAAAAATGAAGCATTAGCGCCGCGACGCTTCCTTGAAACCCTAGTCAGAGCCGTGGTGCCCTACCATAGGGCCACAACGCCGACGTCCTTACAAATGTTTCTGTGTTGATTTTCAAAAAATTGTTCAACCCCTAAATCCAATTTAGGGATCAATACACAGGTCCTTTATCATCACCACCATTATCAATAACGCCCATATCGACCATCATCCGTTCTTTACTCGCAATGAGCCGGGCAACGCACTTGGCTTAGTTCGGGTTAGAATGGAATGACTTCCTCGAGTTAGCGTAGGAGATAATTTAGGGTGATACCAAAAGGTCAACATTCGTTCAAGACATATAGGATTTCAAAAAACCTCGTTTTAGTCCAATTTTATGTTTAACCATATTATTATTCTATTCAATTGTTATATAACCATTTAACCAGCCTGAGCTCTGATAGCACTGAAGGAATTTTTTGGGTACAAAGCACATAAGTAAGGCACAACGGAAGTTTAAAAGTTTTGTTTCTTACTTACCCCAACAATAATTTCTGGTATGGTTATACAACAATGAAACTTGTAACATAAAACATTTACTTATAAATTATAATAATCTGGAATCTTTATCAACTGTGAGGTGCACACACGATTGTCCTTCCATTTGCAAGCTCCAAGCTTCAATGTATTTCTCCTACGGAAAGCTAGGAAATCCGGCAGAGGTTCGAGAGTATTTGATTCTAAGTCTCTAAGGCTTAGAATGTTTTTCAGAAAATAGTGTGTTGAATAATGAGGTGAATGCCTCTATTTATAGTTGAAAAATAGGCCAAAACCGGATTAGGATTTGACCTTGGGCCTGAACCAAAAATTGAGGCAGAGGCGCCGTGTCGCTCGGCATGAGTCTGTACTGCGCTGCGACCCTAGGGTATGGGCGCCGCGGTGCTCGACTTTATTTTTTCGTGCATTCTTAATTAAATCCAAAATCTAATTTTGACTTAATTAAAATAATCATTATTCATTTAAATGTCTCGATTCCAAATTGAACATTTTAATTACTCTCTCAATACATCCTTAGATCGAAACGGACAATCGACATAGTGTGACCTTACATGCCTTCTCATATTGACATTAATCAAATTAAGGTCTACAAGGAACTCCTAGACGGCGCCGGAAGACGAAATCAATATGTGAAGTACGTTTACACGAATCCAGTAAACTTAACATTTATGTGGTAAGATAAAATCCTTTCATTCACGACACAGCCGATCAAGCTTAGGATTTGTCAAGTGTCTATCCAAATGGCTTAATCATTGTATCTCATCTATATTAGTTGACAACTAGACCATACTCTAAATATGTCTATTGCGTTGGCCACATACTTAGTCAACCTAATATCACTGAGAATCCGAGTGTTCTCTCGAATATACATCCGAGGAATGAATCCTAATCTTGGCTCAACTACCACCTTCAATCCACATAGCAATGTACCCAATACAAGCCGTATCTCAACCTATAAGGCATTTGAGCTTAGGACGGGATTAAAGTACATTACTTTGTAGACAAGGCACGTATTGACCTCAAGTCTAAGGACTTCTATCTCCTACATGCTAATCATACTTTAGACAAGTATACCAAACAGTATATCAGCAGGGTATACCAATACTTTCAAAATATCCATGTGTCCATCACGAGTAACCATTACTCGTAGCAGGTGAGACATACTACATCCTCTAAGGATGTGATGCAGACCACATGTCGACTTATCACATATCATCGATATCCAATTCTCGATGATCATTAGTCGATGCTATTTTAAGAGATACGCTCTATCATTAATAACTCACTCTATTAATGACAACACACGCTCAAGGGATGCACATTAATGAATAATTACAAACAATCAAATAATAATTCAATAATTGCAAATGCCAAAATATTAATCTCCATTAATAATAATATGAATGTGTATAAAGTACATTTGTCCTAATACAAATTGTCTCTAGGACATAAATATACTTTCAAAATTAACTTTTGAACACCCTCAACCAATGCAAAAATTTGGCTCAAGTGGTCCAGGGTGTTCAAAATTGTCTCCAACATCCTAGGTTTGATTCTCAAGAACATTATTTTTTATGTTTAACTTTTCTTATTTTTTTTCAAACACCTTGAGTGAAAATCCAGGATCCGCCCCTGTCCATACCATCCCATGATTAAAGAAAAAACAAAGACAAAGACTGATCAAATTAAGTGAAATAAAAAACCTAGTAATAATTTTTTTTTCTTGAAACCTTATTCCATGGCCAGGGCGGCAGGCAATGTTTTGGATCCACAAGTTGGAGGTGCCAGGGCCAATTGAGATACAATCATCTCCCGTGCCAATACGGGAGTTCATAATGGTAACTCTAGACGAATATTGAACGTGAATTCCATCGGTGTTGGGACTGTTTCCTGGAGCAGACACCTTTACTCCTTGTAGCTTCACATTATCACAACTATCTACCAATATGTGGAACATTTGGCTATTCTTTGATGTTAATCCACTGATTTCTATGTTGCTCGAGTTGGAAAAAGTAAGTCCCTGCACCACCAAACAAACAAATGCAAATGCATATTGTTACAATTAATTCCATCTCTCTGTTTTTTTTTTCTTTTTTGGTTTTTTGGTGTGGCTAACTTGCATCTTTCACGGTTTCCAGATCTAAGAAGAAGGCCATTTATTTCAAGTTAGTTAAAACTGCCCAACCCCAATTAGTGCCCACGTAAATACTAAACAATCAAACTTGCAGTGCTTCTTTCTTTTTTAACTATTACCCTCTCCGTTTCAAAATGTTTATCTGTTTTGACTTGACACAGAATTTAAGAAAGTAAAGAAGACGTTTAAATCTCGTGGTCTCAAACTAAAGATATCGTATGATGTACCAAAATATCTTTTAATCTTGTGTTATTAAACATGTCATTTGAAAAGTAGGAACTAAAAAGTTGTCAAAAAAGAAAATAGACATTATACGATTCTCATTTTGTATCTTGATTAATTGGATCGTTTTCAAAACGGACCAAAAAGGAAAGTAAGATAATCATCTTGAAACGCATAGAGTATATACTTTCCACAAAGAAACACTTTTGATATACTATGAATATTAATCATACCATTGTTTCTTGAGGGCAATTATTCATGCTAGAGGTTTGGAAAACGGATGTAACTTAATTGAGTGAAAATTTAATCGTTTTTTTGGGTGTGTGGTGAACTTGCATCTTTCACAGTTTCCGGAAGAAGATGACCATTATTTCAAGTTAGTTGAAGCTGCCCAACCCCACTTAGTACCTACGTAAATATTAAATAACCTAACTTGTAGTATTTCATTCCTTTTGAATTACGTATAATTTTTCATGAATAAAGTACTTTTGATCGTACCATTGTTCCTTGAGGACAATTGTTGCCAGAGGTTTTACAAGCCCAGAGACTAGCACCTTGTCCATCTAAGGTTCCTCCATAGATGGAAACTCCACTAACTCTTTCGAATTTGATCCAATTTTCTTCATTCCCAATGACATTATAATTCGATGGAGCTAATATAATTCCATCGATGCGTAAGGTAATAGCCTTGCTCTTGCATGTTTCGCCGTGGAAATATGCACTTTTAAGCAAGTAACTTCCTTTTGGCACGTAAATGGTGGCCGGGCTAGTAGATGTTATAAATATTACGAGAAAAAAATGAAATTATAGAAACTAGATTAGGATGAGATCAATCTATGTCCTTAGGATAATATTAGTCCCACTAATATGCTGATGGGATTAACTTGCCAATTTACCCTAGGATTCTCTAATCTAAGAATGGAATTTAAAGCAAATTATCCATTCTCCATAAACATGATTATTTGTTTGAAAAGAGAAGTTTTATGGAAGAGAACAAATTTAGAATAAGCCTTAATCTCGTGCCCCTTCGTATTTAAAGAGAATCAATGTGTCCGTTCATCACAAAAACTGACTTTTGATATTATCCAGAATCAATGTGTCAGTTCATCACAAAACTGACTTTTTGACATTATCCTCTTAAAACGAAATATTAATATAAATAATAATATTTTATTATTTTAGGGAATCAAAAGATTAAATGTTAATTAACTCGTGCAAAGTGCTAAGTGCTAGTATTTGATTAGTAATATATTAGCATATTAATAATCCAACTACAAGCACATCCAAGCCCAATGAATATTTGGCTCAACTAAATAGGCTCATTTCAATTTAATATACAAAACACAAGAATAATTATAAAGATATCAAACATATTATCTTCTTCCTACGTGGAACAAATTTCCATACTTAACTTCATCAACAAACACAATTGAAGACTATATCTATGCTGAAGCTCATGCACTCAAAAAGTCTTTCGATGAATTGCTTTTGCCATTTTATTTTGCTCCATAGTTTTTGATTATATATTGCATTGGATTTCTTCATGTTTAACAGAAAAGTTAGTTACGTGAAGAATTTTTAATAGAACGCACGTACGATCTCATTAATTAAGTATTACTGTATTACTCACTCAATTTAAATTTGCATGACATAGTTTGAATCAGAATAAAATTTAAAAAAAATGAAGGCTTTCGAAATTTATGGTCTAAAATATATCGTAGCATCATTACGAGAAAGTATAGAGTTGACAATAAAACTTTAGCAACAATTAATAAATAAAAAACATAAATGACAACAAATTTAATATGTTGTTGTGAAAACTTTTTGCATCGGAGGTCATTGCAACGGCATGGAACAACTTTTGAATAGGATATGTGCTTTAGAAAATTAAGGATTCATTGTTTTATTTGTGGTAGGAATTGAGCGGGAAATATTCCATTAAGGTAAGATTTTCTATCCCTAATAATTTAAATTGGTTTGGTAAAAGAAAATTGAAGAACAATCCATTGTTGGGTTTTATTAAGCTTTAACAAAATTTATTGAAGAAGACGGTAGGCACATAAATTTTATTGGATTAAATTCATACAAAATTTGGATTAAATCCATTCATTTGGATTGAACCATTAATTTGGACTGCGCAATTAAATAAATTCATTTTAATAAATTCAAGCCCAAGATTCATTTCATGTTGAAGCTCAAATTCATGCCATGTGTCAAGTAACATGATATTCAAGTCAAATACAAGACCAACAAGATGATGGTATGTGTTCAAATGACGTGGCGATCCCAGTCAAATTCAAGACCCAATCAAAGTCGCCAAGTATCCAAAACGACATATTTTGGCCGATCACAAGCAATCTTATCACATACATTTGTGATAAACTTGATGACTTAATGAACTAGTGAGAATAAGGCAAGAGAATTCGTAGTCCAACTATAAATAGGGGGTGTAGACATCGAAATTTTGTGCAAGATGAGCCCAATATCTTTTAGAGTTTCTTGAAAGCTACTCTACCCTAACCCCTAGCTCACACCTATATAAATGGACACATATTCTCTTAAAAATATGTCTCGAAAATCCCATAAACTCTGGGATATTCATAAAGAGATGAAAGCATCAAATAGTATTGCCTTTATCAAAGTCTTCTCGACGATCAAATATATCGCAACGAGGTCCGAATCATCCTACATTCGAGAAATACGCTACTATTACGGAAAAATTTAGTAGAGAAGAATCAAGGGGTAAACAGATTTTTACCCGCAATATTCATCAATAACATCTTTGTGATTTGAAATTATTTTTCGCATATCAAAAATTTGTTGTAAACAAATTGACACGCTAAGTGGAACTAGTCTGTTCTTCATCTGTCTCACAAATCAAAATCTAATCTTCTACAACGGGGGCAATTTATAGGGACAATTCTCTTGCTTTCTATCCAAGCGATTCCTCATCTAAGCCG
Organism: Anisodus acutangulus; assembly: GCA_029783415.1. Taxonomy (NCBI): domain Eukaryota; kingdom Viridiplantae; phylum Streptophyta; class Magnoliopsida; order Solanales; family Solanaceae; genus Anisodus; species Anisodus acutangulus. The sequence continues at coordinate 15,811,350 of CM056498.1, forward strand.
TAAACCCACAAGAGTGAACGCACAAAGTAATCTTTCATCGAAGCCTGCAAGCCAAAAGCTCCAAGACGCCTTTCGCGGAAGTCGTAAGATAGAGGAATTGGGGCTGCTCTTCCTTTACATGCAAGAAATTCTCTTTTACTGGAAAAAATAAATTGTTGTTTACTTGAAGGTTTTAAATGAACATCAAATTAGTAGTTGAAACCTCAGTTATTTAAGTCAAAATTCAAATGCAATTGCTTGCTCTAGTGTTTGCTTGGTCATGACGTCAATTTGCCATGACTTATGCCCCCACCCCCTCCTCCACATTATGTATATATTAAATGTTATGCAAAGTCGTTAATTATTTTTCAATGCTCTTCCTTTTCAATTGATATTATATAGCCAATCTATTTGATTACTTGAACAAAGGAAAAAACGTATGTAAAAGTGAAATTTTCTTGTAAGAAGGAAAAAATGACAAAGCACAGTTTGCATCATTTATTCCAATGTCAAATGTGAATGACCCAAAAAGATTTATATTCGGAGGTTACATAAGGATCTAGATGAGTTAATTCCTATTATCTTCTATTTTTTAACGGTAATATCAATCATAATTTTAAAAGTTTTCTTTTTTTATACTCCCTTCATCCCAAAATACTGTCCTATTTCGTTTTTAGAGAGTCAAATGTCTTTGGCTAATATTTTTAAGATGTATTTTTATATTATATTGATATGTGAAAAATTACAACCTTTTCAGTACTTTTCATATAGTGTTTGAATATTTAATTTTTAAGTTTAATATATTAAATTAATCTAATCTAATTTAGCTTCGAAGATTAATTAAATTTAATTCTCGAGTATTGAAACATACTAATTATTTTGAAATGAAAGGAGTAAATATTTTATAATTTTCTACACTATACTTTTCAATTTAAAAATATAACATATACACATACTATTATTAAAAAAACGGGCCTCCCAAAACTTGGGGGCCTAAAGCAATGGCCTAGAGGCCTCACCCTCAAGCCGGCACTGGTCTCATCTTGGAGTTTCATCAAATCTATACTCCGACGGGACTTGAAGTAGGGAATATTTGTAGACATCAAAATTTTGTCGAACTCTACAAGATGAGCCAATTATTTTTTAGGGTTTCTTGAAGACTACTCTACCTTAAACTCTAGCTCACGCCTATATAAAATGATACATATTCTCTTAAAAAGGCATCTCGAAAATTTCATAAACTCTGAAATATTCTCAAAGAGATCAAGATATCAAATACTTCCTTTACCAAAGCCTTCTTGATGATCAAATGTATGACTAGGAGGTCCGAATCATACTACGTTCGAGAAATACGCTACTAACAGCCACTAAATTAAGGATAAATTTTGTAACGTCCCGTAGTAAATAAAAAGAAAATATATATATATATATATATATTTAATATAAGGGAAGGCTACACGTTTAATTCCCTTAAAAATCTCAACCGAATCCCCCCCCCCCCTTTCTTTTACACCAATCCTAATCACTTCCAAACCCCTCATCCCTTAAGACTCCTAACCAAAGTCTATCAACTCTTTTTCTCACTCCTTCACAAATACACACAACACAACATGTTTATATGCACATTTTTTGGAGAGAAGAGAACGCAGAAAAAAAAAAAGGGGAGAAAACCAGAAATTTCAGAGAAACCAAGATTAACTTTATCAACTAAGGGGTTCCGAAAAGGTTTGGTTGGAGTTTGAAAGTTCATTCGCGGTTACGAAACAATATATGTGAGTTCTCTCACTCAAAAATTCTCAGTAAAGTCTCTTGTTTTGAGTTACAATACATGTTAGAATATAATCTGGATGTTGAAAGAATGATCGTGAATTTATTGCTAATAGATTATCTAGTAACTAGTTCGGGTTATGAAATTACAAACTGTGTTTTGCTGAGTTATCCATGTTATAATTGGACGAAATTTTTTGGGATTATACATCTCTATTTAGCGGTCATATTGAGTCCAAGAGAGGCTAAAACCGACATACGGTTTGAGAGTTATCGCAGTATAAAGTTTCTGCCTCGGATCAATCGAAATCCGGAAGGCAGAAAGTATAACGGAAAAAACTGTACAAATGGGTAAATAATCCGAAACTCTGTGCTGAATAAAAGTTCTAGATTTCTCTGTTCTCGACAGTTTGAGACTTTACGGGGATTAATTTGACTTTCGGATAAAACGTTATGACTATTTTAAGATTGTGTCCCTTTTTATAAAAAAGTCCGGCGAGACAGTTTTCATAGGGTTGTTGCTTTCATGAATTTGTACTAGTTTCACAAAGTATTTTAAGAGGAAACTTGGGATAGTGATAGGTCCCCGCGTTACCTTCTATTTGGCATAAAAATACCTTATTTGGAGTTACGGTTTGAGAGTTATAACCCTTACAAGTGGGAAGGGCGAAAAATTGAAAGAAAGAAATATTGTTTGAATCTTCTGAAAATATGACAATATATATATATATATGTGTGTGTGTGTGTATGTGTGTGTGTGTGTGTGTGTGTGTGTGTTTAGCCATACAGTCGAGATGATAAAAATTTTGGTAATGTAAATAGTTTTTGCTATCACCTACGGGGATATAGCATTACACATTTCTTGCCTTCGGGGCTATTCAAATACACTTGCCTTCGGGGCTATTCAAACACACTTGCCTTCGGGGCTATAATTAAAATGCATTGGATCGGATTGTACGCACCGCAACAAATATATAATATGTTATATGAGATGAAACAGGTGTACTGGTTAACTAAGTATTTCCATAGGACGATTTGGGAGGAGATTTGGTGTGTGAATATCTACTTGCTTGTACACTGAAAGTGCTGAAATCTATTTTCATGACATGCTTATTATGTTCATAATATGATTGTACTTAGAATATTGTGAGGTTACTTTGAATTGTAGGGCTAGGTTTTCACTTAGCCCCGGATGACAGGACTGACTCTTTTATCTAACATGTTTCAGGAAAGCGTGATAAGGGAAAAGCTGTGCAACAGGGCTAGCGATCGTCCCGCAGCCTCACAGTTCCACCAATCCATTGCTCCGGATTTGGTGATGGTCTTTTTTGATTAAGTAGGTTGAAGAATTAGGTTTCGTTATCTCGGAGAATGCCCCACATGAGACTATTTTCTTTTAAGATTCGGATATTTTTATCCTGTATTCGAACTTCTATCGAGTCTAGAAAATTGGTGGATGCACGAGTATGGACTCGTGCTTTCATTAAAGAACTACATGTTTCTACTATTTCTGCACCTAGATACTTGTTTAATTTAGGAAGAAAAGAAGTTAATGGTTCGCCTGGGAAGAGATGGTTGCCCAGATGCCATCACGCCCTAAGGGAAGACTTGAGAAAAGTCGGGGCGTGACAAGTTGGTATCAGAGCTAAACCAGGTTATGAGATTTTAGGAAATTTTTTTGAGTTGGGTGTTTGAACGGTTACTTATTGCGACGGTGCGTGCGCTACCTTAGTAATAAGTGAACCGGATAACATCCTAAATAGTTTCACTTCCTTCATACTCTCCTTGTGCCTATCTTGAGTCTTTTCAAAGCCTTGGTTCTCGTACTACCTCCTTCAAAGGATTATACAAGGGGATGGTGCAACGATTAGCTAACTAACAATTATTTTTGTTGATGTGGTTACAATACGAGTTCCAACTAAGTGGGAAGTGCTTATAGAAATGAAAATAGACGTCATGTCTTCTAAAATATGGACGCACTTGTCTTTACAGAAAATGGTAGATTCACAAGTACCGGTGTTGCGGAGGTCGATCAGAACTACCCGGAGAAGAGCGAGGGGAGAACGCAACCCCCAAGAGTTCCAGTACAGGAATCAAGGGCTCAAGAAGAAGTCCACCATGAAGCTCCTATACTTCCGGTTGAAAGAGCAGTATCTCAAGATAGCATGGAAAATGTTGAAGAAAATGAGAGTCAAGCGGCCCAGGAAACGGTGGGACAAAAGTTAGATAGACTCATAGAGTTTATGACAGGGTATACCCACACATGGTTCAGCCTACATCTAGTGTCTTAGTGATGGCCCCTACCCAGAACCCGCCGGCCCAGGAACCAGTTGTGGCTGCGCTACTAGCTAAAAATGTAGGAGCTCAGTCAGTACCAGATAGATTATGGGCGAATTTTTTGAGGAGAAGGGAACATATCTTCGCGGGGAAGGACTCCAAGTCTGACCCGATAGTGTTTCTCGATGAGGTAGAAGACTTACTATTTACCATAGGATATGTAGAGACGCATGGCGTCAGTTTGGTGGGCGCACATTTAGTGGACAACGCGGGGGTGTGGTGGAGAAATTATAGAAGAAATCGTTCCTCGATGTCACCATCGATGACGTAGGGGGAGTTCAGAGCCGCATTCATTGAAAAGTACATGTCTAACACCTGAAAAGATGCGCTCAGGCATGACTTTGAACAATTGAAACAAGGAGACGACATTGTGCAAGAATACGATACCCAGTTCATGCGATTGTCGGCATACAACGCACACATTATTCCTAGGGAAAGGGAGAAGGTCAAAAGATTTGTTGAGGGTTTAAACCCGAACTTGGCAGAGAAGGTAGTGGTATGGCAATGAGGGTAGAAGGTTTTGCTAAAGCAAAAAGAGAGTATTCATAGAAGAGGTTACGATCGTCGGGATCCTTTAATCAGAATCAAAACCAGAGGCAAGAAGGTAGTAGGGGTTATTCAAAACCGAGCCAGTTAGTAGGCCAGTCTCATTACAAGACCCAAGGGCATAAATGGTTCGATCATCCAGGTAGCAATGCAAGGCCACTAACCCCAACGCAGGGAGTGATAAACCGACTTGTAAGGTTTGTCAAAAGAAACATTTAGGAGAATGCTGGTTCTCACCGAATGAGTGTTACAACTGTGGAGAACCAGACCACTATGCCAGGGATTGCAAGAGAGAACCCAAACTTAGTTTTCTCATGGGAGGTCGGAAGCGACCACAACTGCCCACAAGGGAAATCAGGGCAACCAGTCCCGACAGAGTCAGGGAGGACAACAGTCCAACAATCCTAACCGGCTCTACGCTTTGCCCCGGAGGAATGAGGTAGAGAGATCTGATGCGGTGATCACATGTATTTTGTTGGTCTCAAGTATTCCTGCACTTGTATTATATGATCCCGGCTCTACATTTTCATATGTGCCAATGGGTTTTGCTAAGAGTCTACATGTAGAACCTTCCTGTTTAAGTTAACCCTTTGAGGTCATGACACCAGTAGGGGCCTCAGTTTGGGCCTCTCAAGTAATTAAAAATTCCCCTTTAGAGGTAAATGGTAGATGAACAATAGCAAATTTAGTATTACTTGATATGGTAGACTTTGACATTATTTTGGGTATGAATGGGTTGTCAGCATGTTATGCCACGTTGGATTGTCGGCAAAAGGTTGTAAAATTATCTTTTTCCAGGGAACCATGAGTTTTTATAAGGGGTAGAATTGGGACACACTCGAGTTGGCTTATTTCCTACCTTAGGGATCCAAAGTTATTAAGAAGTTACGAAGAGGAATACTCTTACCTGGCTAGTATAGTGGATACCAAAAAAGATTCCCTAAAGGTACATATTGTCCCTATTGTTCGTAATTTTCCAGAGATTTTCCCTGAAGATCTTCCAGGCCTTCCTCCGGACAGGGAAGTGGAGTTCGCTATAGAATTAATTTTGAGGTACAAGACCCATTTCCATTCCTACATATCGAATGGCCCCAACTGAGTTGAGAGAGTTAAAAGAACAATTGAAAGATCTTCTGGATAAGGGCTTTATAAGGGTGTTTCCCCCTGGGTGCACATCCTTTTTGTGAAGAAGAAAGACGGTTCGCTTTGAATGTGCATCGATTATCGATAACTCAATAAGGTCACGATCAAGAATCGGTACCCATTACCAAGAATCGATGATCTTTTTGACCAAATTTAAGGAGCCAACTATTTTTCCAAGATTGACCTTCATTCGGGATATCACCAGCTGAAAATAAATCCCGATGATATACCCAAAACAACCTTTAGGACCTGATATGACCATTATTAGTTCTTGGTCATGTCTTTCGGGTTAACCAATGCCCCATCAGCTTTTATGGATCTCATGAACAAAATTTTCAAACCATTCTTAGATTTGTTCGTGATTGTATTCATCGATGATATTCTAATTTATAGCAAGAGTGCCGAGGAACATGAAAAGAATCTAAGGGTAGTGCTTCAAATCTTAAGACATGAGAAATTATATGCTAAATTTTCAAAGTGCGAATTTTGGTTGGAAAAGGTAGCTTCTTGGGCCACGTTGTGTCAAAGGATGGAGTTATGGTAGACCCCCAAAAGATAGAAGCAGTGAAGAGCTGGTCAAGGCCTACTACTCCGACAGAAATCAGGAGTTCCTTAGGTTTGGCTGGGTATTATAGAAGATTTATAGAAGGTTTCTCTAGTCTCGTTGTTCCCTTGACCCGATTGACTCAGAAGTCGGTTAAGTACCAGTGGTCAGAGGCGTGCGAGGCAAGTTTTCAGAAACTGAAGGAGCTATTGACTACTGCGCCAGTCCTAACCTTACCATCGGGACAAGAAGAGTTCACAGCCTATGATGATGCCTATAAAGTTGGATTAGGATGTGTCTTGATGCAATTTGGAAAAGTTATTGCGTATGCATCTCGAAAATTTAAGATACATGAGAAGCATTATCCAACTCATGACTTAGAACTGGCCGCGGTAGTGTTCGCCTTACGAATATGGAGACACTATTTGTATGGGGTGCATGTAGATATATTTACAGATCACAAAAACTTATAGTACATAACCACACAAAATGATCTGAACCTCCGACAAAGGAGATGGTTAGAATTGCTTAAGGATTATGACCTTAACATTCTTTACCATCCTGGAAAAGCTAACGTGGTGGCCAACACACTCAATAGGAGATCAATGGGCAACTTGGACCACTCGACAATACAAAAGAGAGGTATTATAAGTGAGGTACAAAAATTGGGAAACCTCGGGGTTAGTTTAACTAAGGTCGGTGAAGGCAGGGTGGCGGTGCATGATACCTCTCAGTCTGCCTTAGCTTCGGAAATAAAATAAAGTCAGTTTGAGAATACATAGTTTGTTAGATTTCGGGAGAAGTTTCAACGGGGAAAACCTTCACAATTTACGTTAGGAGACAATGACGGTACCCTTTGATATAAGGGTAGGTTATGTGTTCCTAAGGTAAGATACCTAAGAAAGAAGATCTTGGACGAGGGTCACAACATCAGGTATTCCATTCATCCAGGATCAACGAAGATGTATCAGGATCTCAAGGCAAATTACTAGTTGGACGGAATGAACAGGGATGTTGCAGAGTTTGTCGGAAGGTGTCTTACGTGTCAACAGGTAAAAGCTGAACATCAAAAACCCGACAGACTACTTCAGGAGATTGGTGTCCCCATGTGGAAATAAAAGGCAATTCATATGGATTTTGTGATTGGTCTACTAAAAACTCGAGAAGGGTACGATATATATTCTATCTGGGTGATTGTAGATCGGCTTGCAAAGTCAGCCTATTTCCTACCTGTCAAGACTACGTATCGGGCTCCGCAGTATGCGCAGATTTATTTGAAAGAGATAGTAAGGTTACACGGGATTCCATTACAAATTATTTCGGATAGGGGTTCCCAGTTCACCTCACACTTTTGGCAATGTTTTCAGCATGCCCTCGGGACAAAGGTTAAGTTGAGCACGACTTTTCATCCGCAAACAGATGGACAAGCTGAATGAACAATTCAAACATTGAAGGACATGTTGCGGTCTTGTGTGTTGGACTTTCGGGGCAACTAGTTGGGCCATCTATGTCTAATTGAGTTCACCTACAACAACAGTTTCCATGCTAGTATACAGATGGCTCCGTTCGAAGCATTGTATGGGCAAAAATGTAGATCTCCACTTGGGTGGTTCGAGGTGGGCGAGGCCCAACTGTTCAAACCTGAAGTCATCCAAGAAACAAACGACAAAGTGCAGATAATGCGGGAGCAGATCAAAACAGCTCATAACTGCCATAAGTCCTATGCGGACCATCGCAAAATAGATCTCGAATTCCAAGAAGGGGAGAAAGTATTTTTAAAAGTCTCTCCAATGAAAGGAGTGATGTGTTTTGGTGAGAAAGGGAAGTTGAGCCCAAGGTTTGTTGGACCATATGAGATCTTACGAAGAGTGGAGAATGTGGATTACGAACTAGCCCTTCCACAAGAATTAAAAGCGGTGCATCCAGTATTCCATGTGTCAATGTTACGAAAATATTTGGATGATCCAAGTCACATCATCCGACCCCAAGAGATAGTCCTGAATGAAGAGCTCCAACATGAAGAAATTTTGGTAGAGATACTGGATAGACATGTTAAGCATCTTAGGAATAAAGATATTGCTTCCGTGAAGGTCCTATGGAGAAATCACTCCACAAAAGAAGCAACCCGGGAAGCCGAAGACGCGATAAAAGTCAAATATCCATTCTTCTTTGAGTAAGGTAACGAAAATGGGTTAAGTTGTGTTTCATGTATGTGAAATTAGCGTATCTATGTGTATGTGATACACCCTTATTCACATTCGACGACGAATGTTGTTTAAGGAGGGGAAGATGTAATGTCCCGTAGTAAATAAAAAGAAAAATATATATATTTAATATAAGGGAAGGCTTCACGATTAATTCCCTTAAAAATCTCAACCAAATCCCCCCCCCCTTCTTTTTAGAGCAAACCTAATCACTTCCAAACCCCTCATCCCTTAAGACTCATAACCAAAGTCTATCAACTCCTTTTCCCACTCCTTCACAAACATACATAGCACAACATGTTTATATGCACATTTTTTGGAGAGAAGAGAACGCAGAAAAAAAAAGGGGGAGAAAACCAGAAATTTAAGAGAAACCAAGATTAACTTTAGCAATTAAGGGGTTCCGAAAATATTTGGTTGTAGTTTGAAAGTTCATTCGCGGTTACGAAACAATAAATGTGAGTTCTCTCACTAAAAAAATCTCAGATAAAATCTCTTGTTTTGAGTTACAATACATGTTAGAATATAATCCGGATGTTGAAAGAATGATCGTGAATTTATTGTTAATAGATTATCTAGTAACTAGTTCGGGTCATGAAATTACAAACTGTTTTTTGCTGAGTTATCCATGTTATAATTGGATGAAATTTTATGGGATTATACATCTCTATTTAGGGGTCATATTGAGTCCAAGAGAGGCTAAAAATGACATACAGTTTGAGAGTTATCGCAGTATAAAGTTTCTGCCTCGGATCAATCGAAATCTGGAAGGGAGAAAGTATAACGGAAAAAACTGTACAAATGGGTAAAGAATCCGAAAATATGTGCTGAATAAAAGTTCTAGATTTATCTGTTCTTAACAGTTTGAAACTTTACGGGGATTAATACGACTTACGGATAAAAGTTATGGCTGTTTTAAGACTGTGTCCTTTTTTATAAAAAAGTCCGGCAAGATAGTTTTCGTAGGGTTGTTTCTTTCGTTAATTTGTACTAGTTTCACTAAGTATTTTCAGAGGAAACTTGGGATAGTGACCATGTTACCTTTTATTCGGTGTAAGAAATATCTTATTTGGAGTTACGGTTTGAGAGTTATAACCCTTACAAGTGGGAAGAGCGAAAACTTGAAAGAAAGGAATATTATTTGAATCTTCTAAAAGTATGATAATTTATATATATATATATATATATATATATATATATATATATATATATATATATGTGTGTGTGTGTGTGTGTGTGTGTGTGTGTGTGTGTGTGTGTGTGTGTGTGTGTGTACGTTTAGCCATACAGTCGAGATGATAGAAATCTTGGTAATGTAAATAGTTTTGCTATCACCTACAGGGATATAGCATTAAACATGTGTTGCCTTCAGGGCTATTCAAATACACTTGCCTTCAGGGCTATTCAAACACACTTGCCTTCGGGGCTATAATTGAAATGCATTGGATCGGGTTGTACGCACCGCAACAAATATATAATATGTTATATGGGATGAAGCATGTGTACTGGTTAACTAAGTATTTCCATAGGATGATTTGGGAGGAGATTTGGTGTGTGAATATCTACTGGCTTGCACATTGAAAGTGTTGAAATCTGTTTTCATGACATGCTTATTATGTTCATAATATGATTGTACTTAGAATATTGTGAGGTTACTTTGAATTGTAGGGCGAGGTTCTCACTCAGCCCCGGATGATAGGGCTGACTCTTTTATCTAACATGTTTTAGGAAAGAGTAATAAGGGGAAAGCTCTGCAACAGGGCTAATGATCATCCCGTAGCCTCACAGTTCCACCAATCCATTGCTCCGAATTTGGTGATGGTCTTTTTTTAATTAAGTAGGTTGAAGAATTAGGTTTCGTTATCTCGGGGAATGCCCCACATGAGACTGTTTTCTTTTAAGATTCAGATGTTTTTATCCTGTATTCGAACTTCTATCGAGTCTAGAAAATTGGTGGATGCACGAGTATGGGCTCGTGCTTTCATTAAATAACTACATGTAAAACTATTTTCGCACCTAGATACATGTTTAATTTAGGAAGAAAAGAAATTAATGGTTCGCCTGGGAAGGGATGGTTGCCCAGGTGCCATCACACTCTAAGGGAAGACTTGATAAAAGTCGGGGCATGATAAATTTAGTGGAGAAGAATCAGGGGATAAACAGATCTGTACCTGGAATATTCATCAATAAAATCTTTGTTTCAACATATCTTGTTTGTGATTCATAGTTATTTTTCGCATATCAAAACTTTGTTGCAAACACGGGGTTACATAACTTTTCGAGGAGATTTTTTCAGCAAGCATTGGAGAAGGCATCAACATCGGCCACATAGTTCTTCGAACGAGTCGTCAATGAAGTTCCGCCCGGAGATCAATCCGAAACGACGAAGTACTGCTCGATATTCCTTGTGATCAGAATACATCTCTAGGAGGTCCAAATCATCCTGCAATTTGAGAAATACTCTACCAAAAACTCTCGAATCACGAAGACATTTAAGATAGAAGAATCAAGAGAACAACAGAATGTACTCTACAAAATTCATCAATCAAATTGTATTATTCTTTTATTTTTTTATTGCAGTTAATTTCAGCACTCGAAAATTTATTTCGAACAATCATTTAATTTTTGAAGGTTTGAGTTGAATGTAACCATTGAAAATTATTGAGGTTAGTATTAGAATGTTGATATCAAATTCCGAATTGATTTAGATGAACTTGATCAACTTTGATGAAAAATGCGTTGATTAAACTTTTGCACAACAATTTAAGACGATGTCATTCCCCATTTGGATGACACGTAATTGGCATCTAACATGTACTGCCTGTTACGTAAACCTTGTTCTAACTATTTGATGACTATTAATAAACTTAGCGTAACAATAGATGTTGTTTAAGTTTGTAACTAATATTGAAAATTAAATTACGTGCATAACGTAAAAAACATCTAAAAATGTAATGACTCGTTTGGTCGTTTTTGGATAAAGACCTTTATTTGATCAAATTACCCTTCCCGTAGACTCTATGTGGGGTTCGTGATGCACGAGAATGGGTAGCATGGATTCCGATATACCTTTATTTGATATTCGGAAGAAAAAATCCAAAATGAGTAGTTTAGGAATGATAAGTTTGTCCCATAGTTTACTTTCGGGTATATGTGTTCGTTTCTGGGTTCCGTCACTTTCGGTAGTTTTAGAGGGTTATTTATGACTTAGTGAGTCGTTAGTTTGATTCTCGGGGCATTCATATGTATTTTATGACTCTATTTGTAAATTTATGAAATTTGGATATTTTGGGTGATTTAATAGAAAAGTACATTTATCTCGGTCATATGAGAAGTCCGAGTGTGCGAGAGAGTTTGTAGCATTGTTTACCTTGGGGTAGCCTATTGGATTTGTATCCGGGGGGGGGGGGGTCTTGGGAGTGTTTAAGATGTTTGGTAGAGAATTGGCTAAGTTTCCTAGTTGTTGGTTGCTGGTTTCTGGTGTGCCACACCAACGGGCCTCTGGCCGCTTTTGCAGGGCTACCTCTGCGGAGGTTGGTTCGCAGAGGTGGGATTTTTTATGATTGTTGTTTTCACTTCTCTGGATCATGATGCGCAGAGGCGATCCGCCTCCGCCGTGTACCTTCCTCTCCTACGCCCATCCGGAACTTAAGTTGGGCCGCTTCGACGGTGGATTTTCTCCCAAGGCGGAATCATTATTTTCCAGAACCTAATCTAATACCCAAACAATTTCACTTTCTCTAAAATATTTTCTTGGGAATAGAGCTCGGTAGATAGGGAATTCTTGTGTCTTCCATCATCATTCTTCTTGGAGGTAAGATTTCCATCTCTTTTCATTTATTAATCATTATTTAGGCCTCTAATCTTAGTGTAAATCTTTATTTGGGGAAGAATATAACCTAGGTTTCTATGAGAAACTAAGAAGCTTATGATTATGATTTAGTGGTTTATTAATGATTATATTGTTTTGATTTTATAATATTGTTGGGTAATGATAGAATATGATATTGTGATGGTTAATTTATTAGAGACCCTTTTTTAAAATTGGAGGAAATCCTAGGGTTTAATTTGGGGCTTTTTGCTGAGGGTCTAAATGTGATTGGTTATCAAATTAACTTAAGGATATGATTCTATAGTATGTTATCATGTTGTTTGTGTAATAAAGTTTGATTTTGCTACCGTGGGCCCGTGGTCGATTTTGGGGTGGACATTTTGATTGCTTTTAAGGACTAAGTTCTTGTATTGTGTTGGAGTTATTATTATCGTAGAACCTATGTCATAGACTACGAGTATTACGATGGGCTTTGCAAGGGCAAGATATGCGTCGAGGATTGAAGTTCGTGGCACTTGCTCGGCTCTAAGATTGGCTATAGTTTATCTTTATAGACACCGATAGAAGTATGTAGTCGTTGTAAATATTGAGGGGTATTGGACATGTTTGGGGGTCCCACCTTAGCTGTTGTGATGAACACTTGGGTGAGTACCAGTGTTGAACTGTATTGATGGGTGATTTGGGGAATCAACCTTAGGTTGACTTCAACTTCTGGTATTTGGGCTTGTTGCCATTGTTGATAATTGTTGTATTTATTCATCACATTGCTTCTAATATGAAATATTGATTTACGTGGAAATTGCGTGTTATTGAGTCTCTGAGTTGAAGGTGAAGGTAGTAAGGGCTTCTCATATGACCGAGATAATAAGGGCTTATGTACTCATACTACACTTGCTACATTATATAAGTGTATATATGTAACAAGGCAAGTGTACTCATACTACACTTGCTACATTCTTTTTTTGATGCAGATATAACGACATCTACCAGTTCAAGACCACGTGATTGAATCCCGAGTTAAAGGATTTCTGTGTTGAGGGTGAGCATGCCTTCATTCAGCATGATGCTCTACTTATTACCTATGTTTTTACTTGTATTCGAGAGACATATTCAAACATACAGCAGAGGGGTAATGTTGATTGTCGACCAGCGGGTTCGCCTTCACTATCTTGGACCAGGTTTTATCAGATCTTTCTAGAGAAGTATGTGCCCCTCAGTTTGTGTGTAGGTAAAATGGATGAGTTCTCCAAGTTAGAGCATAGGGGTGCATCAGTTGCTGAGTACGAGGTTCGTTTCCATGCTTTATTGCACTAAGAAGAGTCGTTGCTACCTATAGATACTGAGCTATTTAGATGCTTCGTGAGAGGGTTGACTATTCCCCTTCAGTTGGCTACATTACAATTGGTGGCCTATGGATCGAGTACGCCAGGATAGTTGAGTCTGTGAGGGGCAAGCTACCCAAACAGGAGTCCGAGAAGAAAGCTCGCCGATAGGGATATTACAGTGGGTCTAATTTGCATGGTTATGTGCAGAAGGGTAGATTGTTTCGTAGTCTAGTTAACCAATTCAGTTCTCTCTCTAGGTTTTAGATGGTTTTTCTGCGGAGCAGAGTAGTTATAGTGTGAGTTAGTCTTCTAGAGGTACTCAATTTCGGTACTCTGACCGTGGTGGTCACTTAGGTTCTTTTATTACTATTCACCAGCCCGTAGTGGCCAAAGCTTGTTGCAATTATGGTAATGTTGGGCATTTAAGGAGAGATTGTCTTAGGCTTAGATTAGGTGGATCACAGACACTTAGGACCCCAACACAACTATCTAGGAATGGCAGTCAGTCTAGCAGAGGGGTTCTCAGTCAGGTCATGTTAGTTATCAGACCGATAGAGGTGGGTTTCAGACTGGTAGAGATTAAGCATGTACATGCCGATGTGGTTATCAGGGTACTCAGTCTGAGGGATGATGCACTCACTGTTATGATTTTCCTGGTAGACCCGAGGTTAAGGCATCAGATGCAGTTATCACAAATATCATCTCAGTCTGCTTCATTGTTGTTTGATCCGGGATCTACATTCTCCTATGTGTCTGCATACTTTTCTGTTGATTTGGATATGTGGTGTGATATATTTGATGTCCCTATTCGTGCGTCTACACCAGTCAGTGATTTTGTGGTTGTAGATTTAATCTATCGAGACTGTAAAGTTACTTTTATGTGTTATGATACCTGGGTAGACTTGGTTTTATTAGATATGGTTGATTTTAATATTATTTTGGGGATAAACTGGTTATCACTGTACCACGCGATTCTGGACTATCATGCCAAGACAGTCACTTTAGCGATGCCAGTTATTCCAAGATTGGAATTGAAGGGTGCTTTAAGCCCTGCTCCTAAGAAGATTATTTCTTTCCTTTAGGATAGGAAGTTAGTGGATAAGGATTGTTTGGCTTACCTAGCTCACATTCAGGATACAACTGAAGATACTCCTTCCCTTGAGTCAGTTCTTGTAGTGTATGAGTTCGCCGAGGTCTTTCTGACGGATTTGCCAGGTATGCCACTGGATAGATATATTAATTTCTGTATTGATCTAGAGCAGGTTACTTTACCCCTTTCTATTTCCCTATACCGTATAGCTCCAGCAGAGCTGAGGGAGTTGAAGAAGCAGCTTCAAGACTTATTGAGTAAGGGTTTTATTCGACTGAGTGTGTCTTCTTGGGGTGCTCCTGTGTTGTTTGTGAAGAAGAATGATGGCACCATGTGCATGGGTATAGACTATAGATAGAACAATGTCACTATCAGAAACACGTATCTGATTCCTCGTATAGATGATCTATTCGACCAACTTCAAAGTGCTTCTGTATTTTAGAAGATTGATTTGAGGTTTGGGTATCACCAGTTGAGGATCAGGGCCGAGGATGTTCCCAAGATGGCTTCCAAGACTCGTTACGGTCACTACGAGTTCTTGGTGATGTCTTTTAGGCTGATTAATGCCCCCGCATCATTCATGGATTTGATGAGTGGGATATTCAAGCCTTATTTTGACTTATTCGAGATTGTCTTCATTGATGACATTTTGATATATTCGAAGAGTAAGGAGGACCACAAGAAGTATTTGGGAGTGGTTCTCGGGTTGTTGAAAGAGAAAGAGTTATATGCTAAGTTCCCGAAGTATGAATTTTGGCTCAGTTCAGTAGCATTTCTGGGACACGTGGTGTCCAATGAGGGTATTGTGGTTGATCCAAAGAAGATAGAGGCAGTCAGGAATTGGCTTAGGCCTACTTCGGTGATAGAGATTCAGAGTTTCGTGGGTCTCGCGAGATACTATCATCGGTTTGTCAAGAGTTTTTCATCTATTGCTTCTCATTTGATGTTGTTGAATAAGAAAAAGGTGCCTTTTCAGTGGTTCGATGAGTGTGAGGAGAGCTTTCAAAAGCTCAAGTTACTTTTGACCATAACTGTGATTTTAGACTTCCCGGTGAAGGGAAAGGACTTCACCATCTATTGTGATGCTTTGAGGATTGGTTTGAGTTGTATGTTGATGCAGGAGGGTAGAGTGATAGCTTATGCATCGAGGTAGTTGAAGGTGCACGAGAAGAATTACCCTGTTCATGACTTGGAATTGGCAACTGATGTATTCTCCTTGAAGATTTTAAGGCACTACCTTTATAGAGTTCATTTTGAGGAGTATACCAATCACCGCAACCTTCAGCATATGTTCAACAGAGCGATTTGAATTCTAGACAACGCTGGTGGATGGAGTTGCTAAAAGACTATGATATGACTATTTTGTACTATCCGGGTAAGGCCAATGTGGTGGCGGATTCTTTGAGCTGAAAAATGGTGAGTATGGGGAGTTTGACGCGTTTGATAGTTGATAAGCGTCCCTTGGCATTGGAGGTTTAGTCCTTAGCCAACAATTTTGCGAGACTTGACATTTCAAATCTGGGTAGGATTTTTGCTTGTATTGAGTCGAGGTCGTCTCTTTTGGAGCAGCTCAAGGCCCAACAATATGATGATGTGAAGTTGTGCAATATAAGGGATAATGTGATGTAGGGTGAAACCAACGAGGCTATGATTGATGGTGAGGGGGTCTTGAGGATCAAAGAGAGAGTGTGTGTTCCTCGTATTGGAGACTTGACGAGATTGATTATGGATGAGGCTTACAACTCTATATATTCCATTCATGCTAGTGCTACAAAGATATATCATGATTTGAAGCAACACCATTAGTGGGGTAGGATGAAGAGAGACATGTTGAGTTTATGTCTCGGTGTCTGTATTGTCATCAGGTCAAGTATGAGCACTAGAGACCCAGTGGTTTGACCTAGATGATGCCCATTCCCGAGTGGAAGTGGGAATAGATTGCTATGGATTTCATTGTTGGGTTGCCGAAGATTTTAGGAAACTTTGATGCCATATGGGTCATTGGTGACATGTTGACCAAGTCCGTGCATTTCATTCTGGTCTAGAGGACCTACAATTCAGAGAAATTGGCCAAGGTTTATATTCGTGAGATTGTTCATCTACATGTGGTACCTATTTCTATCATTCAGACCGGGGTACTCATTTTACTTCTCATTTCTGGCGGACTTTGCAAAAGGAGTTGGGTACTCATTTAGATCTCAATACAACATTTCACCTCAGACGGACGGTCAATCCGAGCAGACCATCAGGTATTGGAGGATATGTTACGAGCTTGCTTGAATAATTTTAGTGGTCATTAGGACCAGTTCTTACCCTTAGTAGAGTTTGCGTACAACAACAATTATCACTCCAGCATTGATATGATGCCTTTTGAGGAAAACTCTTTCAGAAATTCCATAAATAAGTTGATGCGTTAGAGGTGAGGCGTTAGGGTACCGATTTATTGAGAGATTCCTTAGGAAGGTAAAGGTGATTCAGGATAAGCTCATGGCGGCTCAAAGTAGGCAGAAGGAGTATGCGGATCAGAAGGTCCGAGATATGGAGTTCATGGTCGGTGACAGGGTTCTATTGAAGTTCTCACCTATGAAAGGCGTGATGAGATTTGACAAGAGAGGGAACCTGAGTCTGGGTATATCAGGCCTTTTGAGATTCTTTAGAGGGTTAGAGAGGTGGCATATGAGTTGGCTCTACCAAGTCTTTCAAGTGTCCATCTGATTTTCCATATTTCTATGATGAAGAAATACCATGTTGATGGGTCCTACATTATCCAATGGGAATCTGTGTTGCTTGATCAGAACTTAGAGTTCGAAGAAAAACATGTGGTCGTTTTAGACAGGCAGGTGAGAAAGTTGAGGTCTAAAGAGATTACTTCTGTGCAAGTGCAATGGAAGCATCGTCCTATTGAGAAAACTATCTGGGAAACTGAGTCTGATATGCAGAGGCGATACCCTCACTTGTTTACTATTTTAGGTACGTTTCTCCTTTTCATTTTTCTCCGTTCGTTTCGATCCAATCCATTCTTGGGGTCAAATAAAGACAAAAAAGGATATGAGGATGAACGTTTGTTTAATTGGTATATGATATAACGATCCATTTGGTCATTTTTTGCTAAAGACCTTTATTTGACCAAATTACCCTTCCCGTAGATTCTGTGTGGGGTTTGTGATGTGCGGGGATATGTAGCACAAATCCTAAGGTACCTTTTTATGAGATAAAAAAAAAAACAGAATGAGTAGTTTAGAAATGATAAGTTTGACTTGAAGTTGACTTTCGGATATATGGGTTCGTTTCCGGGTTCCAACACTTCTGATAGTTCAAAAAGGTTATTTATGACTTAGTCGAGTCATTGGTTCACTTGCCGAGGCATTCAGATGTATTTTATGACTATATTTGTCAATTTATGAAATCTGGATGTTTTGGGTGATTTCGTAGAAAAGTACATTTTAGCTCAGTCGTATGAGAAGTCCGAGTGTGCAAGCGAGTTTGTAGCATCGTTTACCTTGGGGTATCCTGTTTGGGTTGTATTTGAGGGGTCTCGTGAGTGTTTTAGGTGTTTGGTAGAGAATTGGCTAAGTTTCCTAGTTGCTGGTTTCTGGTGTGCCGCACCATTGGGCCTTTGGCCGCTTCTGCGAGGCCGCCTCTACGGTGGTTGGCTCGTAGAGGCAGGCTTTGCTATGATTGTTGTTTCCACTTCTGCGGATCACTATGCGCAAAGGCAATCTGCCTCTACGGTGTACGTTCCGCTCCTATTCCCATCCGGAACTTAAGTTGGGCTGCTTTGGTGGTGGATTTTCTGCTGAAGCAATCCGCCGAGGCGGAATCTCTATTTTCCAGAACCTAATTTAATAACCAAACAATTTTTCTTTCCCCAAAATATTTTCTTGGGATTTAAGCTCGATAGAGAGGAGAGTTTTGTGTCTTCCATCATCATTCTTCTTGTAGGTAAGATTTCTATCTCTTTTCATTTATTAATCATTATTTAGGCCTCTAATCTTAGTGTAGATCTTGATTTGGGGAAGAATATAGCTTAGGTTTCTATGAGAAACTAAGAAGCTTATGATTATGATTTAAGGTTGATTAATGATTATATTATTGTGATTTTGTAACATAGTGTTGGGTAATGATAGAAGATGATATTGCGATGGTTAATTTAATATTGGAAACCCTTTTTGAAATTGAAGGAAAACCTAGGGTTTAATTTGGGGCTTTTTACCTAATTATAAAATTGAGGGTCTAAACATGATTAGTTTTCAAATTAACTTAAAGATATGCTTTTATAGTATGTTATCATGCTATTTGAGTAATAAGTTTTGATTTTGTTGTCGTGGGCTCGGGGTCAATATTTGGGTGGACATTTGGATTGCTTTTAAGGACTAAATCATTGTATTTGTGTTAGTTATTATTAACGTAGAATCTGTGTGATAGACTATGAGTATTATGAGGCACTTTTCAAGGGCAAAGCCTGCGTCGAGGATTGAGGTTCGTGGCACCTGCTCGGCTCTGAGGTAGGCTTTCGTTTATCTTTATAGACTCTGATAAAAGTATGTTGTTGTTATAAATTTTTAGGGGTATTGGGCGTGTTTGGAGGTCCCACCTTAGCGGTTGTGATGAACGCTTAGGTGGGTACCGGTGTTGAACTGTGTTGATGGGTGATTTGGGGAATCAACCTTAGTTGATTCCGATTCCTGTTATTTGGGCTTGTCGTCGTTATGTGGGCTTGTCGTCATTTTTTATAATTGTTGTGTTTATTCATCACATTGCTTCTAATATGAAAGACTGATTTACGTGGAAATTGTGAGTTATTGAGTTTCTGAAGCATGTGATATTCATTTCCTATATTTGATTGCATCTCATACATCATGATCATTTGCCTTGTTATTGTTGCATTCATACACTCATGTTATTTTGATGATATTGAAAGTGGAGTGGTATGGGAATGCTATGGGTCCAATGAGACCGGAAATGTAAGGATGTTCTTATGAGATGGCTGAAACACTGAGATGATGAAAATGATTGATATGGCTCGAAATGAGTCATGGGCTCTAGTCAGATATGTGTGTTGAGTTACGGCTGGCTAGTAGCGGTTTATGGATGGCACGGGTCCCCCATGGGTCACGATTCATAGAATTTGAACGTGTGTATACCAGGTTGTGAAAAAGTATCTTGCATTGCATTCATATCATACATTCACATTTATATTGAAACCGGTTGAGTGGTAACTTGAGTTGGACTGGTTATTGAAATTTGGGTGATTATCATGAATAGCGGAACTTGTTGATTAAACTTCATAATAACTGAGTTGTGGTTATTAAACTCTTATGTGTGAACAATGTGACTTACATGATTCGTGGAACTGTTCAGAGTATGATCTATTTGAGAGTCAACTTAATGCTTATTTCTATTACGTATCTTCCGTCGTTGCCGGCCTATGATGCCTATTGGGGGTACATTGTGTACTCATGCTACACTTGCTGCATTATTTTTGGATGCAGATACAACGCCATCTACCAGTTCGGGACCACATGGCTGAGTCTAGAGTTGGAGGATTTCCGTGTTGAGGGTGAGAATGCCTTCATTCAGCATGCCCTGGATGCTCTCCTTATTACCTGTCTTTACTTGTATTCGAGAGACATATTCAGACATACAAACTTGTTATTTCCGCTTTTTAGTGCTCTTGTATTGACCATATCTTGTGGGGATGTAATAACTAGATTATCAGATTTGTTCCTTTTATCATGTTATGATTAGACATCTTTTATAATTGATTCTCTTACTTCCGATTATTCGTGTATTGTATGTTATATTTGGGAAAGTGGTTCACCTACCGGTGAGAAAAGTGTAGGTGCCACCACGATGCCCAAAAGGGGTCGTGAGAGAAAGCTAACCCACTAAAAAGTCATGAGCATATAAGGACTAAAATCTAAATACATAGTCTATTGAGTATTCCTCGGAAATAATGAGAATGTTTGCTAATATAACTTAAGCTGAAAAATACTAACTACTGTTGGGAAGAATCAACCAAGCTCATCAACTGGATCTATGAATGTATGTCTGTAGCCACAAACCTCGTCCTCACTGATCACAACACCTATCACACGAAGTAGCAGACTGAAATGGGCTAAGTACCTCCAAAATGTATCCAGTAAATATCGTGTTCGTGGATAACTCCTATGTTGAGCAACAAAACTTTTGGGCTAACTAATGACGAGCAATAAAATAATGTTGGCAGTTCATATTTAACATTAAATTCTAAAACTAAAATTTGAGTTATAGTTTGAAATTGGTTTTATCTCATAGTATCTATTCTGAATAGTTCAACAATAATAGAGTTTTGCATACATGCAATTGCACTCACGTATGGAAAATGTCAACCTATCTTGCAAAACAAACAATAGCACCTGCCAGTGTGGAGTATCTGACCCTAGCCTCTGGCATCACCCACATTTTGTGCAGGTATAACTGCAAGCATAAGTAGCTATCTCTGGCCATCGTGGCACTCATGCTCAGGGCGGCGGACTACTTTTCCCTTCTGAATTTGATCACATTATCTAAACCTAAGCTGAATCCAAGAAACACAAGCAATGTCATACACAACAAGTAATTAAATCCAAAGATGCAATTTAATTACTTTCTGTTATTCTGAGTTAACTACTGAATCGTACATATACACATGGTTAATATCCTTATGTAGTTTATTCTGAAATAAAAAACTAACAATCGAACACTAGAATTTAAGTACTAACTAGAACATACAAACCTATATGCTTGAATTCCATGCTTAGGAAATCTATCAAACATAAGCATGACTTTTCTAGTGAAGTTCTTAAACTTATAAGAGCTTCTCAACTTACCTCACAGTCGTTCCTTTCTAGCAGTTTAACTTCCATGGGTACCACACACAATTAGTGACCACGGTATACGTCAAATAACTCAATTAAGAACTTTTCTATCTCAGTGAAATTCAATTACCCTCATTCAACTTTTTGCTAAAATCCCTAACTTCAATTTGTTTATTTCTGTCTTGTATGAAATATCATTCTTTTGGTGTTTGCAAATTTTTTACATCGTTCATAATCTTATCCCGAGGTAGCATTTAAGACTACTAGGCTGAGAGATTACCTTAAAAACGTTAAACCTTAGATTTTTCTCCTTGGTGAGTGTTTTTGAACCCCTTGGTGGAGTTCCTATGATTCAAACCACATGGATTTTAATCTCAGCCATTAAAAGGAGAAATCTAACTTAGTTTAGAAATGATTTGACCCAAGATACTTACCTTGAAAATTTCTCCAAAGAGGTGCTTGAGCTCTGAAAGTTCCCAATATGAGTCTTGAAATAATGACTTATTGCTTTTTTAGGTGACTATTTTATACTATTATTTTTGGGCTTCGCAAGCAAGAAATCTGTACTGGTGCATGTGCTATCCGAGAATAATTAGCCAATCTAGATTTACTAATTATTATATAGAATTCATTGGTAGAATGGAAAGAATTGGTCATGGGAGAGACAAACGATAACCCTAATACAGATCCTACAGGTATTACATATGCTTCGGAAATCAACGGGAACCAACAATTTAGTGAGAAATCTCTCAAATCAGTCATTCTTCTACATGGAAAATCGACAGTTGTGTTTGATTACAAAGACCTTGAAAGCTTTATCATGGAGGGGAATTTGCAGTATGCTCTCATTGCCAAATTCTCACATGGAAGGCCAGAACTTGCAGATTTACGAAACATCTGCCTCAACAATTAGGATTTAAGGGTGAATGTAACATTTGGTTATTAGAAAGTCGGCATAGGTTGCAATATTATATTACAATCTTTTCAAAAACTAGTAGGTCGATTAAGTTTGCCAGCACATTTATACCACTCAGAATCCAAAAGTGGATGCCTTCTTTTAATCCTAGGGAGGAAACCTCCATTACAATGGCATGGATTTCTTTTTCAAGTTTACCCTGTCAATATTTTGTTCCTAATGCTCTGTTTCCGATGGCTTCAACTGTTGCCCAACCTCTTGATGTGGATCGAGCAACTTAAGATAAAACACGACCTAGTACTGCAAGAGTATATGTTGAGGTGGATCTTTTAAGGACATTGCCAAAAAGAATTAGAGTTCAATTCAAAGATTTAATCACTCGTGAGATCACGAATGTATGGAAAAAAAGTTAGATATGATTATTTGCCATATTATTGTAAGAGATGTAAACACCAGGGGCATAGAGAATATGTTTGTAAAACTTTAATTGATGGTCAAGTTGACGCCACTATCAATGAAGATCATATTGAAGGAGAAAAATTTCAAGGCGATCTCCGTGATCATCTCAATGGTAAAAGAGCTGATTTAAATAGGCTGGAAATTGGGGAAAGGATGATGCTAGAACTGGTAACAATAAAGATGCATAAGAGTGGTGTTCAAGATCACGATATGGTGCACCAAAGTGAAGAAAATTCCGGTCAGCACCTAGGCAAAGCAGTTTCCCAGGACTATGCTTCAGGGGATCGAAGGTTATCCTTAATGATGTGCCGCGAAATTCCGACGCATTTAATGTCTTTTATATGAAGTTTTGATTATTTTTAAGTAAATTATATGTCATTTCTTAGTTGTTTTGTGTTTTGTAGGGATAATTGACTCAAAGTGCCAAAAATGAGAAAAAGTGCAAAATAAAGTCCGGAATTGATAGATATGCGGCGCTGAGGCAGAACTGAACGCAGAATGGAAACAGTGAAGTCAGAAATATATCCAATATGCGCTACTGATATGCGGCGCAAAACCCAATCTGCGGTGCAATTCAACTTAAAGTATGCCGCAGATTTAAACTGGTTCTGCACCTGAAATAACTGAAGTGCGCCGCATATCTCTATACGCGGTGCGCTATGCGGCGCATATAGGCCCGACGGGGCATTTTTGTCCAGTTTTTGTGGACGATTTTTGAGTGTTAAAAATACAATTTCTAGGGTTTTATATCATTACTCAGATTTCTAAACCTTGTCCCACATGTAAGGAGCATTGAAGATAATATTTTGAAGCTTTTGAGAGGAAGATTCCTTCATTTTTGTCAACTTTCATTGTAAGCTTTAATTTATTCTTTTGCCTCGTAGCAAAAATCATAAGTAGCTAAGCTTTTAATACTAAGTTTGTGGACCCAAATGATGGTGTTATGTAAATGTGTGTTTAAAATTGAATATATGTATAATGGATTTTTATTTCTTGTGCTTTAAAGATTGATTGGTGGTTGCAAACATTAATCTATGCCATAAACATTTTGTCTACTTGGAAAAGTGAGCTAGAGTTTGGTAGAAATACATAACGAGAACTCGAGGCGCTAACTCGCGTTTAATAAACTCACTTAGGGATAAAAAGAATTTACTTGGCATAATTAATCATTTTTCAAATTTAACTCTTTTTCATTTAGGAAAATAATAAAGAGGAGATACTCTCTAACTATTGGGAAATATTAGAGAGTCGTTAAGAGATTAAATGCAAACAATGCAATAACCATTAGGAATATATCATATTAACATCTATAGCATTACTCTCTATCATAACGTGGACACAACTTTGGTTTCTCTCTAGAATTTTATCAATCTTAAATCATCATAGCCAATTACTTTATCAAAATAGTTTTAGTACAAATTTCCATCTCCCTTTCTAGGAATAGGATTACCACTAGAGTCAAGCATCACTTAATTCCTCAAACTTGTGAGTTTTGGCAGCAAGAAAAAATTATGTCCTCTCCCGGTAAACAAAATGATATTCAGCTGATCATCGTATTGGAGTTGAAGAGCAACTCGTTGAGGATACAAATCCGCGAATTAATCAGTCTAAGGATGCAAAAACTGGGTAAAAAATTAATGAGATAAAAGAGCATAAAGTTGCCCATGATATTGCTGAAAATTCCATTAGTGAAGAGGCGGCTAATGAAAATCTTGATGATAAAGAAAAGGGTGTAGAAAATAGCAAGGATTGATCTATGGTGGCACAAAACAAAAAATCTGCAGGTCTTCCAATTGGTTCTCCAGGTCGTAGTAAGTTGCGGCAAGCGGTGGAGACTCCAGGTGTTTGATCTTTGGCTCTGAAGGACATTACTTCCTCTAATCCTTTTGATGTGCTTTCAGATAAATGTAGCACATATATTAGTCTAGACATATCAATAGAAGCGCAAGTTGAAGGTTCTGATAAGGCGAAGGCATTGCAGACTAATGAGATGCAATTGGCTAGTGTTGAGGATGAGCCAACAATGCATATTTCCAACCCTGAAATAGCCAAAGCGTTAAAGAAAGATCGAGTTCCTAGAATGATTAATTCTAGTCCCGTGATCAATCCACTGTCACTTTAAATACTTTGGCACAACACATCCCCACATAATCTTTTGACACACTTGGTGAGTAGCATGATAAGTTCTGACAAAAATCAATATCATCTATCTCTCAAGCTAATTCTACAAACGATTTGATTGTTTCTAAGGAAAAACAAGGGGAAACGACTGCTTCTATGTGGGCAGATTTAGTTGAGGAATAGGAGTCTATTACTTCACCTCCTATGAGTAATTTAAGTCCTCAAGCACCCGTATTTGTGCCTTCAAGTAAGACAAATCCATCTATGGCAGTGACATGTATTTCTAATTTAAGTGCTACAAAAGTAAGCTTGGCTAGTAGAGATATCCTTCATCTTCTTGTTTCTCATGATATGGATACATCAAAATGAAATTGGTAACTCTAAAAAGATCTTGACCGTTACCAAGGATATGGGAGTAATACAAAGAGCCATGAGCCAAGAGTTGTAGTTTCAGGACTTGGTGCTTATGATACTGACTTGAGCAATGACATGTTTGATGGAGAGATGATGAGGATGAGGATGATGTGCTGGACATATGCTTTGATAAGGTGGCCAAGTATGGGGATCTTTTGCCTAGGAAACAAAGAAGTGGAAACAACAAAAGCAAAAAGAAGACACATGGAAAGCAACATAGTTGGGATGGTAAGGTGACGGAGGAATTTGTTTCAAGGCACCTATCGATGCGACTCGCAAAGCAAAATCATATGACAGTGTCAACAACTTCAACAAGATCCAATAAATCAAAAAAGGAATGATGAACTATCAAGTGTTGTTGGACATATTTGACCCAGAAGACAAGAGAAGAATACTTCAGGTTACTTTAGACGAGCAAACTATCTTTTTTATTCATACATATATAAATTGAACTTTGAGGTTAACTCAAATTTATTCTTGGATTTTATATTTTTTCATTACTTAAGCATCCTCATTTGTAATATCATCATAAAGTGTATTATAACTTTGTGATGATCATAGAAAACATAGTTTTCTCTAGTTCTTATTTTCTTGATGTTGGTTTATTAGTATAGGTTTGTTACCTCATTAGGATTAGTAAAGCAAGGTCTATCCCCCCCTCACTTGTACTCTTCTATTTGAGGTTCGCTTTTATTTATTAACAAAAAACTAACGCTAGGCACCCTCACATAACGAATTCGCTTAAAAAATGAATGGGGAGAATTGGGAGGGAGGGGGAGGGGGAGGGGGGGGGGGAGAAGGGCACACAGGGAATGAATGGGAAATAAAAAAATTGGAAGAAGAAAGGACTTTTTGGTGTTGGAGTCCTCCTCGGAAGTGAAGCATCAAACTTAGTGTGCGTTTGTGGAAACCTCGTACGTGAAGCGTCCACCATTATTTCACCCTTACAGGTCCGGATGAGATAGTGGACACGATGGGAAGATTACGCTGCTTCCCATTCTTGAGTTACAAGCAATTTGGACATTAAGGATCAACCCACGCGTCAATCGATGTACTTTTTTACTTGGTTTACTTGTTCTATTTAGGAGTGGCGCGGGCTCGCTCGTCCGGCGGGTCGGTCCGCAGGTCGGTCGGGCGGACGGAGAAGCGGGCTGGCCTGGGTCCGCGGCTCGTGGTCGTCCGCGGATCGAGCAAGTCCGTCCGATCCCGATCCCGTGCTCGCCTGGGCGGCTCGGGTCGGCCTGCCTGGCCTGATACGGCGGGTTTTCATTTTTTTTTTTAAATAACATATGTATAAAAAACTCAATAAACAAAACAAGATAGTGTAATAGAAACATCTCAATTTGTTTTTGTGCCTCTTATATTATTTAATAGACATATGATTTTTTGTAATACAAATACAATTGTCTAAAATCTAAATTGCAACTTTGTGGTGTTGTCCAAAAGTTACAAATTACATAATAAAATTACAATTAAAAAAATTACATTCTCAAAAAACCTCGTTCTAATTGCTTGATGATTTCATGTGGTTCTTCGGTTGGAATTGGTATTTGTTGGTCAAATTGATCCACGCCGCTTCCACTACCTTCGGTTAAGATTTCGTTGTAGTTATCATCATCTTCTTCGTTGATCTCAGGTTGACCGCACCTTCTCCGCTCCGCCAGATCCAATCTCTGAATAATACCGCAATTTTCAAGTTGTCTCCGCTAATGAGTGTCTGTGGTCTCCTATTTGATATCTCGCTTACGTAAAAGCGCTTTCAGACGCAGCTTGACGACGCTTGAATGTTCAAAACATCTCGAGCCATCATTGAAAGTGTCGGAAAGGTCTTCTCATTCCCCTCCAAAGATTTCAAAGCAAGTCTTCATGTCCATCTTCATTGATAACTTCTTGATACTGCATGTAACCCTGCAAAACAAAAATATCCAACTCGCTAATTTGGTTAGTAGTAGAGTACGACCAAGACATTCTATTTCTGAGGCTTTCAATACTAGCCGCAGAAACAGCATGTCTTTTGTGAGGTTGTATTGAAGATGAAGAAGATGGTATGGAAGCCGGTAAGTTACTAGCATTTTCTTGTTGATAAAATCTATATATATTTTTGCATTGGTGTTCTACGCTAGACAATACTTCTTCTTTAGTTTGTTCAATAGGTGGTGGGTGATTTAGATTTTTGGGACTTGGAGGTGGTAGTACTTCTATACAATCGTAAATAGTTTCAATTAGTGATTTAGTACCGTCTATTTTAATAGTAGGATTTAATGAGAACCAATAATATAAATAGAGGGAATAGGAATAAAATATTTTTTATTTTGAGAAACATTTTTAATAAATTTGCCTTATAAGTTTGGTTTTTCCATATATTCACTAAGTAATAAAAATATTAGAGTTATATAAAATAACATAGTTGAAATAGTAGGATAATATATACCGGAAAATTCTTTTGTTGCTTGAAAAAATTTCTCTAAAAATACAATAAGGTCGGAATTTTTTTTCCCAATCACTATCTAAAATCATATCAGTGGCTTTTATTATGAGAGTTAAAAAATAAAGTTATAGGTAATTTATAGTCATAAGCAACAAGTAGTTGCTCGTATAAAGAATTCCACCTAGTGGATACTTCTTGTGGAATTTTTCTAAAAGGTAGTCCACAATCATGACAAATTTTTTTATATTCTTTTCTACGTTGTACTTTATTACTTTTAAAAATAAAATTTATAGCAAATTGTATTTTACTAAGAATGTCTTCAAAAAGTGATAGACCATCCTTTACAATTAAGTTATATATATGACACGTACATTTTATATGAAAATGGTCTGGAAAAGACGGAGTTAAACTATTTTTTAAAATTGTAATTGCGTAATTGTTATTAGAAGCGTTATCTAATGTAATAGTCATAATTTTATCGGTAATTAAAGTAATAATCGCACACTTGATAAATATTTTCTGCAATAAAAGTACGGTGTGCCTATCATCTATATATCTATACGCTAAAATACGTTTTTGCATAGACCATTTATAATCTATCCAATGACAAGTTACGATTAAATAATCATGGCCGTTAGTACTACGACCTATATCGACGTGATGGATACTTTGCCATTAAAATGATATAATGAAAACGTAAATATTGTTGATAATCATGCGCGAATTTAAATACATCTCTCTTAACGGTTGATCTAGGAAACCGTTAAAAGCGAGGATTATATATATCTCTAATGTAATGAATAAACCGGAGATGAAGGAAATGAAAAAGGCAAACCCTCCACAAAGAACTAATTTTGATATTGCTTCCATATCTCTATGTTTATTGTATTTAGGGCCTACAATTCCCCCCATAGGGTTAATTTGACCATGTACTTGGTCCGGGACAGTATCAGTATGTGAACCTTGTCCCGATGGAGCGGGCGTTTGCGCACCCGATTTTGAAGCCTCGTATTGGGCATACCTAATTTGGATGAGCACTTACTACGTGTCTAATTAAACCCCCGTCCCACCGTGACCTTTTCCAGCTTTTAAATTTTAAAACATTTTTACAAATTTTACATATGGCTACTTGATTCTCTACGTCCCTATCAAAAATGTCCATGCATCCGATTTTAATGGTCGTTTCTTTGGACCTCTCATACTAGGGGGAATAGGAGGTATTTCAGTTGAAGGTGCACTAGTGGGTGTGTTGTCATCAACATTAGTGGGTATATCATCTAGATCATCGTCTAAATTAAAGTCTTCTTGAGTTCCAGAAAATAGCTACTGGTCTAAATCTAATGGTATTGTAGGAAAATGTTGAGTATCAACAAAATCATCCTGTGTAGGAATAAGATGACTAGAAGAAGTACTCTTGCCCTGGTTGCCCCTACTAGAAGAAGCACCCTTACCCTTAAACATACCTTTTAATCCTTCCATTTTAATTATGATAATAAATAAATAAATAAATAATTAAAGACAATAAA
The DNA here is from genome assembly GCA_029783415.1 of Anisodus acutangulus. NCBI lineage: Eukaryota > Viridiplantae > Streptophyta > Magnoliopsida > Solanales > Solanaceae > Anisodus > Anisodus acutangulus. Next base: position 15,840,820 of record CM056498.1, read on the forward strand.
ATTAAGTGATCTAAACTAAATAAACAGACAATAATAATTTAATGAAATTCGTACCAAACGCCGACGTAACATCGACGTGTAATCGAGAGGTTGAAAATTGAAACTTTGCTCGATGGAAGATCCTCAAGCTAGTTGCCAACTTCACTACCAATTCCCAAATGAATAAATAAAATTGAATATTTAGCAAACAATGTAGACTTGTAGAGAGATATATTGAGAAATTAGAGAGATTGTAGGAAGATTTGTGAGAAAGATGAAGAGAAAATGAGTTATTTATAGTTGAAAAATTGGGTTAAAGTGTAAATATAATAACTTATGAGTTAAAAATAAATATTAAGGGGTAGGGGTTGGGGAGGGGGGGCCTAAAATGGCCGTTGGCCAACGGCCATAATCTAAAATTGCCGTTGGTGCAACGGTCATTTTTGCAAAGAAGCGGGCTCGGGGTCTGGGTCAGGCGGGCTCGGTCTCGCGAACTGGGGCGGGCTCGGGTCTCGCGGGACGAGACATCGTCCCGTCCCGAGTTCGAGTCCCGCCCCCGTAATTTTTTTTTTTTTTTTTGGCGGGGTCGGGGCGGGACCGGGGCGGGGTCGGGCTGTCCCGGCCCACTGGCCAGCCATAGTTCTATTTCATCCTTAGGCCTACTCCCACTACCCCAAACCTTTTCCAACTAGCATAAAAAATGTGTAATGATCTTCCTACCCTTGTGTGGTCCATATACTCCTTGGAATCTATTAAGAATTATTAGATATAACCCTAAAAGAATTATGGGCCTTACATTCTTCATTTGCCCTTTATTTGGGCCTTCCATTCTTCCCTCCCTTATTGACGTTCATCCTAGAAAGTTGACTTTGGTGACCTTATATCTCATCCTACTTTGCTTTAGGTTCCAGAATTTGGACTAACACTGGAATTTTAGTTGCTCGTAGCCATTCTTCCAATGTAAACTTGTATCTTATATATTCGTTAGAGTATTAAAAGCCTCTACACTTGACGAAATTTTCGAGGACATTACATTCTTCCACGTTAAAAAGCATTCATTTTTTAATGATGCTCATGGATTCTTCTTACGTTGTAAATCATCCCAGAACTTTAAAAATAGCTCATCTTTCCTCTGTTTTCACTTTCATACTTCTTAAGGCTTCACAATTTGTCTAGCTTCCTCATTTCTTACACGTTTTGAAAAAGTTCCCCTACAACTAGGACTATCCCAAAATCTAGACCTATCCAAAAAAATCATTTAACCCTTCCAAACAACGACAACAACATATATATCATTCTAGACACATTTAGGCCCTCATGGTCATGTATAACGTATTAAATGTATTAATGCGTAAACTTCTTATCATTAAATAGGATATATACCTTAATATCTAAATAAGTGAGGATATATTCACTTTCTTGCTCTTTCCATTTCATGTGTAGCCTCTTTAGCATTATAATTCTACACAACCTCTTTGAGATGAACTTGGATCATCCGAGTTTAATATACAAATCTTCCCATTTGGATTCGTGATTATGAACTTATTTATATTCCATCTCCCCTATTAACTCTTTTATTTCCTGAAAGAATAACATAGGGTGGGTCTTGAGACATTTTTGTAGCATCGACGCTCCAAGCACCAAGTTTACCAAACTCAAATTTGGAGGCAAATCCACTCTTTAATAGTTCCATAGTGTCTAATGGGATCAATATATTCCCTTGCCCTTCTTACCCAAGCATTTCAGCTTTTCTAGTAAGCAATACTTTTCACATATGCCAAACATTTCCATGGCTTATATTAAGGAAATTGTTTGTCTTGGAGAAACTCTCCACGATTTTTAGGTTGCCTGAGGAATGCTGAAATATTCTTTTATTTCATCTTAATTCTATTATAACTTCCATCTTACCTGTTTTTTCTTACCAAATAGATGATTCATCTCAACATTCCATTGCCTACTCCCAACAAAATTACCTTGGTCCATAACCCTGATCTTATTTATCCCAACTAACTCAGTTTTAGAAGGCATATATCATAAATGCCCCTGTATCAAGTAAAGTGTCTAATTGAGCCTTAAGCCTTTCATAATGTTGATCCATATGCCTCTTTCTGGCCTCTGACGCTTGAAGCTGGCTAGATAGCTCAGCGATCCTCTGCTCCATAGCCATCATCGTCGCCCTATATATTGACTCGGCCTTCGAGGAGATTCCTATGCATTGCAACCCATACTGGTAGCGGTCTGGTTGAGAAAGTTCATAAGCTCTCCCCTTTCTTGAGTCATCAACAACATTCAACCAAAGCTGCTCAGAATCCTTATCTGAAACTTGTGTTGGCACGCCCTGCTCTAGTGGGATGACTCTAATGGATTAAGGAACTTTCATATTGACTCTATAATTAAAAGATAAAATTAGAATATAAATGTCACGACCCCTTCACGAAGTTACGAAACCATATGATGCATGCCTTTTTAGCGCTCTAAGTAACGTCTCATTTCTCTCTCCAAAAACTAAACCCTAAAAATCTAAACCCTACCTTTTCACCGGCCACCGATGGCCAATCCGACAGGTGGACAGCCCCCTACTAGGGTTGTTCCACCCGCAATCTCTGAAAACACCACTACTTCAAACACAATACCAACCCAACAGCCTACAGTAGCCTTAAACCCACCTACAAGTTTGCCTAATACAATGAACTTTGCTAACACTTTAAAACCAAACACTATAGCAGTAACACAACCAATACTAACAGAACCCGTTGTCTATGTAGAAGGAGAACCCCACATTTCATGGAATTCATCAGAAGTGCAACAATTAATCATTAAGAAGAATCTGCAGTATGCAATATTCAGTAAGTTTTCATACGATATCATTGATATAAAGGAATTAAGAAAAGCAATACCGGAGCAGTATTCACTTAAAGGTCCTTGTACATAGGACTGATAGAAAGTAGACATATCTTGATTTGATTGACACTTTTGGAAGATTATGTGAAACTGTTATCTACTCTTGCCTATTATCTCAAGGTTCATGCAAGATATTTTCAATGAGACCTCTAATTTGGGACCCTTGGTTCAAACCAAAAGCAGAAACTTCTGTTGCAATTGCTTGGATAGGCTTTTTTGATTTTCCTCCCAATTGTTTTTGCAAGAGAAGCTGTATTCTCTATGGCATCTGTAGTTGGAAAGCCTTTGACGGTAGATTTAGCCACAACAAACAGAACCAGACCTAGTTGTGCAAAAGTAAAAGTGGAGGTTGATCTCTTATCAACTCATCCAAAAAGAATTCACATATCTGACGAGGATAAAAAATTAGAGTAAAGAAATCAAAGAGGATCAACATTAATTATGATTACCTTCCAAAAGATTATAGTCATTGGAAGATACAAGGGCATGGAGAAACTGAATGTAGAGCATTGCATCCTGAATTGGGAAAACAATATAGAGTAGAAATGAGAAAGGAGAGAAATGAAGTTATTAATGGTGATACTCAAGTAAAAGAGGCTTACAGCGGAAGAATGACAAGACAAATGTAGAACAAACAAGAGTGGATGTTAAGGAGGAACAAATACATTAAGGATAAAAATGGGATAATACTGGGTAAAGAGGATGAAAGCACAAGTCAACGGAAAACTGGAAACAAAGAATACCTTTGTCATACTGGGTAAAGGAGAGAACATGGATGATGACAAAATGGAGAATGGTGCAGAGTCTTCAAAAACTGCAAGTCTTGAAAAAGCATAAAAAACTGCAATGAATGAGGAGGAGCACAACAGCACCAAGCAATGGATTGAAGATAAATTCTACAACAATGAGAAGGAGGTTGAACAAGTACAAGAGGTGAACCATAATGAAAGTGTACAGGGATTCAGTCCTTGTAAATCAGATGGCAATACAGTAAATAGTATAGAAGTTAGTGGGGGAAGAAATGGGGGACAAACTAACAAAGCAATCTCTAGAAATAGAATCACAAGAAGCATCAATAGATAAGGGAGGAAAGCAAAGTGCACCAATAAGGGCAAAGGAGACAAATGAAATGATACATAAAGACACACAGGAAAGTAAACCTTCACAAGAAACTGAAGGGCAGGAACAGGGGAAACAAGATGGAGACAATATGTAGCAAATAAATGATGATCCAAGGAAACAAATTGTGATTGAAGAATACGATGTTATAAAAGAAGCAGACACGGGTCAAAAAAGACATGAAGATACTGATACTCATCATACAGGCAGAGAGAAAGATGACATGAAATTGACTCTGAAAATTCATGATACAGGGCAGCTGGTGATACAAGGAGCAGAAATGAAGGAACAAGAAATTGCCAATGCAGAATCTGGGGATTTAGATGTAAAGTCTACTGATAAAAAATTTCAGGAGGTCGCTAAGGCAGGAGACTTATCACCCACACAAAGAGAGAAAGGATTGGGAACGGGCAAGAGGGAGAATCACAAAGATACAAGTGTTCCACCTGGTAGTAGAATAAAAACTAGAAGTGTTATTAATAAATCTGCTATTTTATAATGAATGCAATCATATGGACTATTAGATCAATTAATACTATGGAAGCATTTTAAAGATTAATAAAGATGCATCTCAATAATCAGTTTGGCTTTATTGGGCTAATGGAATCTTTTCAAGATGTTGACAAGATTGAGTCATATAGAACAAGATTGGGACTTCAAACTGCCATTGTGAATATGTCAGGGAAGATATGGGCTTTCATATATGAAATGTTTGAGGTTAAAATTTTGGTTGATCATGTACAGTAGCCCACACTCAGTCTGAAAGGACAAATATGCAGGAAGAAATGGTCTTGACCTTGGTTTATGCAAAATGTACTCAACAGGAAAGAAATGAATTACGGGAATATTTGGAGAACATGGCCATAACTATCACCAAGCCTTGGCTGATCGGTGGAGATTATAATGTTGTAACATCTGAAGAGGAGAAATATGGTGGATTACCTGTTGGAATACATGAAATATGGGACTTCACATCTTGTATTCAGAGTTGTGGAGTAAATGACTTGAGTTTTAAGGAAGCAAGTATACTTGGTGGAATGGACAAAGTGGAGAAGACTGCATTTTAAGAGGCTTGATAGATGTTTAGGGAATCAAACTCTTCAAATATGTATCTAAACATACAGGTCACTCATTTAAATAGAACTGGTTCTGATCATGCACCTGTATTGAGTACATATGTTGGAGAACCAGAGCATATGAAGAAATCTTTTAAATTCTTGAATTTTTGGGTGAAGCATGATACTTTTCTGGATACTGTGAGAGCACAGTGGACTGCTGATTTTATGGCTAATCCCTTTATCCTTTTTCACCAAAAAATGATAAAGGTGAAAGCAGCTTTAGCACAGAGGAGTAAGGATACTTTTGAGAATATCTCTTAGGAAATTGAGACATTGGAAGATGTAATAAAAGTGCATGAGTTACAATATGAGTTGCAGCCAATACCAGTCAATAGGGAAAAATTACACAGGGTCCAAGCAAAGCTGAATATATTCCTACATTTGGAGGAAGAATTTTGGAGATAAAAAGATGGGATGAAATGGTTTCAAGATGGAGATAGGAATACTAGATTCTTTCACGCATATATCCATGGAAGATGAAAGAGATTGCAGTTAAAAAGAATTTAGAATCAAGATGGTGAATGAATTGAGAATGCGGAAGGGATAAATGCAGAAGCTACAAGATTCTATATGGATCAATTTACCAAGGAGGGTGACCAGATGATTTTGAAATACTAGACTATGTCCCAGCATGATTTCAGTAGAACAAAATGATGAAATCAATGTAATGCCAAGCCCTAAAGAAGATAGAAGGATATTTATCAACTTAAATAGGAAAAGTGCAGGAGGTCCAGATGGATTTACTGGTTTATTTTTTCAAACATGCTGGGATATTGTAGGAGAAGACATTACTAATATGGTTAATGTTTTTTTCTATGGAGTTGAGTTATCAAAGTTTATTACTCACATTAATTTGGTCTTATTACCAAAAAGGATATGACTAGTACCATTTTTTATATGAGACCAATTAGTCTAAGTAACTTTGTTAACAAGATATTTTCCAGATTGATCCATGAAAGATTGGTTAAGGAACTATCTGATATTGTTTCATTGAACTAGACAGGTTTTGTGAAGGGGAGAAGCATAGTGGAAAATATTCTAATGACTCAAAGATCATTGCAGATATTAAGGACTAAATCGACTAATGTGGTAATCAAGATAGATATCGCTAAGGCATATGACAGTGTTTCATGGTTGATTTTGACTAATGCATTGAGGAAATTTGGTTTCTCAGAAAGATTGACAGATATGGTCTAGTATTCAGGATCATCAGCAATAGCTGATACTGTATTTTTGTTAATGGACAACAACAAAAAAAATTTAAGTCTTCTAGAGGAGTGAAACAAGGAGATCCACTTTCTCCTACTCTGTTTATCCTAGTTGCTACGGTACTAACTAGAAATTTAAATGCTCTACATCAAATGCCACAATTTAAAGGGTTTGAGATGCGTAAAGGAGTCCTAAGGTGAATCACTTAGCATATGCAAATGACATGATTATATTCACTTCTGCAAACATTACATCACTGCAACTAATGACGAAAATTCTTAGAAAGTATGAAAAGACATATGGCCAGAAGATTAATAAGGAGAAGAGTGAAGTTTATATGCATCACAATGTTCAAGGAGACATAAGCATTACAATGGAGATTGTTACAGGGATAGGCAGGAAGTATTTCCCATTTACCTATTTAGGATGTCCAATTTACTATAGCAAGAAAAGGAGACTTTTATAATCCTATTATGATGAAAATATTAAACGGTTGCAGTCTTGGAAATGAAAAATGCTTTCCTTTGGGAAGAGAAATTTTGATTAAGCATGTCTTACAGAGCATGTCAATTCATTTACTATCAGCAGTAAATTCTTCATCAGGAGTCATAAAACAAATGCATAAGTTGTTTGCCCAATATTTCTAGAACAACACTGTGGGTAGGAATTGGGATTCTTGGACACATTTACGTGTACCACTGAAGGAAGGGGGTTTAGAATTCAGATATCTTCATGATGTATCTATAGTTTTGTATTGCAAATTATGGTGAAATTTTAGAACTAAGCCATCTTTGTGGAGTGCCTATCTTAGAAATAAATATTGCAAGAAGGAAAGTAAAGTGATAGTGCAGTGGAAGTATGGGACACAGACATGGAAGAAGATAGTTCAGGCAAGAGAGTTGATAGAACATCGAATACGGTGGAAAACTAGAATGGGAAACTCCCAATTCTGGTTTGACAGCTAGACTAGTTTAGGTGCTCTATACTATGCTACACCTGAGGGATACTGTAATGAGGAAGTTCAAAAGGTGCACCAAGTGGTGGATGATAGAAAACGTAACACTGCTAAACTGCTTGAACTGGTGCCTGTAGATATTTTACATCACATTGAAGATAATATTCAACCACCAGTGATGGATGATAAGATGGATAAACCATGGTAGTTATTGAATACACAAGGAGAATTCTCAGTTAAACTACTATGGGAGTACTTAAGGCTAAGAGGTACAGAGCAGGAGATTTACAAATGCATATGGATCAAAGGGCGCCTTTCAAAATATCCTTTTTCATGTAGAGATGTTGGAAATTCAAGCTTCCTCTGGATGATTTGTTAAAGATGCATTAAAATATGGTATCTAGATGTTGGTGTTGTTCAAATCATAGGGTGGAGACAATCCAACATATTTTTGCCAAATCTTTTTTTGCTAACAGGACCTGGTCCTACTTTTGTTCTTTTGCAGGTATCAATATAGAAGGACTACGACTACAACAGATCATATTGAAATGGTGGCATGCCCCTATTTAAGATACGCTCAAACCATTTTTTCAATTTGTGCCTGCTATAGTTTTTTAGGAGTTGTGGAAGAGAAGAAATGCAATAAAATATGGGGAGAAGAGATCTATTGGAAGATGCATATATCAAGTTTTCTCTACAATATACAGAGTGGTTCAGTTTAGTAATCCTTCTATAAGGCATTTACCAAATAGATCGAATGATATGATTCAAGTATTGTGTAGGGTCAAACTAAAGCTGCAGGTTACTAAAGTTCAATGGAAATTACCACCTACAAGCTGGATTATTTGTAACACTGATGGAGCATCAAGGGAAAATCCAAGTAGAGGCTCTTATGGCTTTTGTGTAAGGGATGCAGAAGGGGTCTTGATACATGCACAAGCAGAGGAGATTGGTTTTTCAACCAACACAGAAGTCGAGCTCTTAGCAGTGAAGGAAGTTATGAAGTTTTGTCACAGTAGAAACGTTCACAACATTATTCTATAGACAAACTCAAAACTGGTCCAAACGATTACGATAGAGGAGTGGAAACCACCATGGAGCATTGTGAACTGGATTGAAGAAATCAGAGAAATAAGCAGAGATTTGCAGGTTCAATATACACATATTTCAAGGGAAGGTAATAGATTAGCAGATGCACTTGCAAATCATGATTTAGACAAAGGGCAGGCTTTTCCAGAATTTCATGGAGATGGATAGTGAACTTAGGAAGATATTAAACAATAACAAGACATAAATTCGTTATTTAAGGGTTCGAGCTAAGAAATGATAGAAATCTCAAGCATGCAAGCACCAAGAACAACGAGTCACCTCAACACCAACACGCAACAAGCAGAACTAAATATCATGGATTTCATTTCAGAAAAGTTCAAAAAGCAAATGCAATCACATAAAACTCCTTTTTGCAGGAATGGGAGAGTTCACAATTCACAAGGAAGAACATCAATTAAAGAGTTTATCAAATACCCAACATATACTGAAGTACATCGAGGGGCAAAATAGAGAAACAACAACAATTTTTCACACGCAGAGAGAAAAACTTAGAGGAGGAAACAGATACTAAGAAAAGAAGAATGGAGGATCAAAAGTACCTGGAAAGATAAAACCATGGTACCGAAGCAGACATCTGAGTTTTGTTAGAGAGCTGGCAAAGGCTGTGGGTTGATACTTTCATGTAAGTATCTCTGCAAGCTCGGAAGGAAAGAACAAAACTGTAATGACCCGTCCGTCATTTTTGGCTTAACACCTCTACTTGACCAAATTACCTTCTCATAGACTCTTTTTGAGTTTGTGAGTTTGTGATTGGCAGGTATAGGTCCGAAAGATGACTTATTTGTGTCTTGGGTTCACTTCTCGAGGTGTTTATGTGTTTTGCGTACTTATTTACTAATTCATGGGATTTGGGAAATTTGAATGGTTTAGTAGAAAAATATATTTTAACTTGGTTGGGTGAATATTCCGAGTGTATGAGTAGGTTTGTAGCGTCATTTACACTTAGGTAGACTATTTTGTTTGTGTCCAGGAGGTCTTGGATGAGTTTCAGATGTTGGATGAAGAGTTTGTGATTTTTCTATTGCTGTTGGTTTTGGTGCAATCACACCAACGAGTTTTGGCCGCATATGCGGAGCTGCTTTTGCAGAAGTGGATCCGTAGAAGCGAGCCCTTAGGAAGTTGGAAAGGCCCACTTTTGCCGAAGTTTGTGCACAGAGGCGAATCGTTTATGTGGTGTCATCTCCGCCTTTACGGATCCCCGGTACATTAAGTGAGGTCGCTTCTGAAGTCATTTTCCTGTAGAAGCGAGGCCGCTCCTGTGAGGAACTTCTCGCTGGAGCGGGATCACTGTATCAGAAACCACAAAAGACCTTAAGTTCGATTTCACTTTCTATATCTCATTATTTCACAAATCTAAGCTCGGTTTGGGGAGGAAATAAAGGTTTTTCATCCATTTCAACTTTGGGTAAAGATTCTATCTTATTTTCATTTTCTATTTATGATTTTATCATTAAATCTAGGTTGTTTACCATGTTTTGGGGATAAAAACCTAGGGTTCTTATGTAATGTTAAGAGGGTCAATTAAATGGAATTGGAGTCCAAGATTGGGGCTTTAAGGTGTAATATTTCAAATTAGAGTTTAATGATGGGACAACCTATTGCTAATCTTGAATTGATATTTTAATTTAATAATTTTTGGGGGAAATTCTAGGGTTTGTCTAAAATTAGGGGTTTTGGATTGTAAGGGAAATTGAAGACCTAATTGGGGTTAGCTGACCTTCAAACTTAAGGATATGCCTAATTAGATCGTGATCGCTTGGCAGTCGGGTTTTCAGATTCTTTGAAAGGTATTACCTTTTTCTATGTACTTAGAATATTGCATTAACATAGAATCTATGATAATAGACTACGAACGATCAGAGGCACTTCGCAAGGGCAAAGCCTTGGCTGAGATTTTATTCGTGGCACCTGCTCGGCTTCAAGGTAGGCTATGGTTTTTCTTTATTAGACTATGATAGATGCATGTAGTATATATAAAATATTGAGGGGTATTGGGCGTGATGGAAGTCCACCTTAGTGACTGTGATGAGCACTTGGATGGGTACTGGTGTTGAACTATTTGGGGGATCATACTTCGGTTGATCCCGATTGCTGTTATATGGGCTTGTCGCCATGATTGATAATATTTATGATTGTTGTGGAAATTACTCATCACTTATGCCTCCTGATATGAAAGGATTGATTATGCGGAATTATGTGCTATTGATAATTTTAAGGCATGTATTATTCATCTCTTGAACATGATTTCATCTCATACTTCATGACTACCAGCTTTATTTACTGTTGCATTCATACACCTCATGCTATTATGATATTGAAATGGAGTGGTATGAAATGTTGTTGGTCTATGAGACTTGAAAACGAAGGTAAATGATATTGTTATGAGATGGTTTGGAACACTAAGATGATGATGATTGACGGCTCGATAATGAGTCTGTGATTGATGCTCTAGCTACACTGATGGATCATTCTAGTTAGTTGTGAGTGGTTTATGAATTTTGCGTGTCCCCCATGGGTTATAGCTACGAAGCAAAGTCCTGTGGCATATGTATACCAGGTTGTTGAGACGTACCATTGCATTCATTAACATACATCATAAACATGAGATTTGTACTTGATTGGAATTACTACTGTGATAAGGAGATTATGTGTTGGGCTGTACTTCTATGACCTTGAGATGGCTTAAGTGTTGAACTATATCTGTTATGTGAAAGTGACATATGTGCTTCGCCTGCTGTGTGGTTAGGGATACTGGTGTGTCAACTCTATGTTTATGTCTATTATATGTTTTCCGTCATTGTCGGGCTATGATGCTTACGGGGGTACATTGCGTACTCATATACTACACTTGCTGAATTATTTTTGGATGCAGATACATCACTATCGAACCTCGTGGCTAACGTCCGAGGCAGTAGACTTGATCTTTCAGGGTGAGACTACCTATCCTCAACAACCCTGGATCCTCCCTTCTTATTTTTGTCTTTGTTTTGCACTTTTGAGACAGTATTTCAGACATTCTATTTCCGATATGTAGTGGCTCTTGTAATGACTATATTAGATCTTTTGGGAATGCAATAAGTAGATATTTGGTATTTTATAACTCCTTTTATTTATAAAGCAAGACAGTTTAGTATTTATTCTTCTATTTCTGCTTTAGTTCTTGTTATGTTTTCTTGGGTTGCGAAGTGGTTCGCCTACCATTGGGTACAATGTAGATGCCACCACGACGCCTAAAATGGGTCATGACAAAGAGAAGATTCAGATCAAACATTCATGTTCAACAACGAAGATGAAGAGACTGACATAAATCTATCAATTCAGAACATCGAAGGGACAAAAAAGAGAAAAAGACACTTAGAACACACTTGTATTCAGCTGAAGAAGATGAAGACGAGGCAAATTTGACTGAGAATGAGTTCGCCAGCCATTGGAGAATTGAAGAGTGTGAGCATCTGACAACAACAAATGTAAGATGTGGAACGATTTAGGGATACAAGGTCAACTTTCCTAATGTATACAAATGTAATTTGTTTTTGCATTTTTTCCTTTTTGTTTTGAGTTTTGCCATTTTTAGAGCTTCTGATTTTTGAATTATATAAAAGAAACCCTTCAGGGCTATAATTGATTTTAAAAAATGTCACGACCCAAATCGTGGGTCATGATGGCACCTACACTATTCCTCCAGTAGGCAAACCATCCCAACATCAACTAATCATTATTCAATAAGTGCAGAAAACATAAGGGAAAATAGATTATCTTTTAAGTCTTTATAATTTAGAAAAGTGTGAAATAGAACTTAGTCAATATAATCTCAAAATATGGTCTAACTCGTAATCCATAAGTATTATAGGCTGATAAAGACTGAACGTACAATAAATATCCAGTTAGAGCATTTATGACAAGGAGAATCATGGTTCATGTAATAAAACAGGTAGGCATATAATCAAACAGGACCAAGTAGAAGAATGAATACCATTGGCCAATAATACTCGGAACACAAACGCTAGCGGTAATTTTGTCTAGTCATGACTCATGAGGGACTCACGAGGTCTATATACCTATCACTATATCGCCTAGGGCTATTTCCCATCGGACTGTGACCACTCATTGTACCACTCGACTTTACCACTGGACTGTGAGAACATCATTCTTACTCTTTTCCTGGCCTTAACGACCACCTCATATCTCATTCGTGACTCATTTCAACAATATGTAAGTATGAATGATCACAATATGGAGAATATCGTATAATAAGTAGTAAATAGCCCATGTGCTCCAAATATGCCCTTAGGCCTCATTTAGCAAGAGAATATGAAATTATCATGTAAGAAATGATGTACATAAAAGTCAAATATTGACAAGTTCATACATAATAAGACTACCTACCAGCACACAACCAAGTCTTAGATTTCCACACATCAGACACCAATAATTATTACTTAATCTCAGTACAATACCCTTACAATTACAGTAGCATCCACACAAGCTCATTTCAGTCAAAAGTATAGGACCGCCTTTCATGTCACACCCCTTCAGTATTTTTATAATATATACGCTCTCCTATTAGAGTGTAATGACCCATCTGGTGATTTTTAGCTAAGACCCTTATTTAACTAAATTACCCTTTCCATAGACTCTATATGGGGTTTGTGATGTGTGGAGATGGGTGGTACGGTTCCCGAGGTTCATTCATGTGACTTTCAGAAGAAAAACCCAAAATAGAAATCTTAAAGTTGATAAGTTTGACTGAAAGTTGACTTTTGAGTATATGAGTTCATTTCTGGGTCTCATTGATTCCGGTAGTTCTGGAGGGTCATTAATGACTTAGTCCAGTCAATGGTTCGCTTCTCGAGGCAATCTGATGTACTTTGTAGCCTTATTTGTGAAATTGTGATATTTGGATATTTTGAGTGATTCTTTAGAAAAGTATGTCTTATCTCGGTAGGAGAATTCTGAGGGCACGAGCAATTTTTTAGCACTGTTTACCTTGGGTTAGCATGTACAATTCATATCTGGGGGGGGGGCTCAGGAGTGTTTCGGGTGTTTGATGGATGAATTGCTAATTTTTCAAGTTGTTGGTGTATGATGTTCGCACCAGCGGTTGTTGGCTGCTTTTGCGTGCCCGCCACTGCGGAGGTTGGCTCACAGATATGGGCCCTGAGTGTAGTTGGGATTTTCGTTTCTGCGGTTACCTTCTCACAGAGGTGACGACACCTCTGCGGAGTTTCTCTCGCTTCTGCGCTAAGACGGGATATTAAGTGAATCTGCCTTAGCGAACCATTTTTCTGCCAAAATGTGACCGCCCCTGTGGAGTTGATTCCGCCAAGGCAGAATTGTTGTTCAGTCTGATTATTTTAATACCCTAAAAATGATCCCACTTTCCCAAAAACTTTTACCTCGGATCAGAGTCAGACTAAGAGAGGAATTCTTAAGGATTGCATTTGGGTTCTTCTTGGAGCTATATTTTCACCCCTTTGTGATTAGTGTTATCTTTAAAATCCTACTATAGTTTTATTTGGGGAAGAAAGATCTTGAGTTTTCATGGTAGAATAAGAGAGTTAAATTGTTGATTTGAGGGTGGATTATTAATAAGATGAGCATGATACTATGATTTAGTGTTGTTTAATCTTAGATAATGATCAATTTTATGTTAGAAACCCATTCCAATTTGGGGGAAAATTTAGGGTTAGAAATTAAATTTTACCAAATCATGCAATTGGGGATCCATTTGGGCTTAGATTTCAAATTAACTTAATAATATGACTATTTAGTATGTAATTATGCTATTTGAGTGACAAAGTTCAGATTTTGATACTATGGGTCCGGGGTCGATTTTGGGTGTCTTTTAGATTGTTTAAGGATTAAGTATTTGTATGTGTATTAACTTAATTATTAATGTAGAATCTATATATGTTAGACTACGATTACTCTGAGGCGCTCCGAAAGGGCAAATCCTGTGTGGAGGGTTCACCATTCGTGGCTCCTGCTCGACTTTGAGGTAGGCTACGGTTTCTCCTTTGCAGACTTTGATAGAAGTATGTATTAGTTATAAATTTTGAGGGGGTATTGGATGTGTTTTTGGGTCCCACATTAGCGGTTGGGATGAATGCTTGGGTGGGTACCAGTGTTGAACTCCGATGATGGGTGATTTGGGGAATTAGCCTTAAGTTGATTTCGACTGTTGTTGTTTGGGTTTGTCGCCATTATTTGGGCTCGTCGCCATTATTGACATTATTGTGTTTATTCATCACAGTTTTCGATATAATATCCTAATTTACGTGGAATATGTGTTAATGATTTCTGAATGCATGTGATATTCATTTCTTATACTTGATTGCATCTCATAGATCCTGATTACTTGCCTTGTATTGTCATTTACATTCATACACTTATGGTTCTGATGATATTGAAATGAGAGTGGTATGAAAATGTTGTGGGTTCAATGAGACTGAAAAATGTAAGTTGTTCTATGAGACGGTTGGAAACACCGAGATGATGGAAACGATTGATATTGATATTAGAGCCAAGAGCTGGGATCCATTGAGAAATTCTGAATTAGTATATGGACGTTGCGGGTCTCCCATGGATGTGCAGTTCATAGAATTTGAATGCATATATACTGGAAATGAATATGGTATGTGCATTGCATTCATATCATTCACACATTATTACATTGATTACCTATTGATTGGTGAAGTACTTGGAATGGTTAATGAAACTTGAATGACTTCTTGATAAAGACATTGATATTGATCATATAATACTCAGATTCTTGATTATGAAACTTTTTCGTAAATGAGGTGACTTATATGGTTATTAAACTCTTATGTGAACAAGGTGATTTGATTGATGCAATGTAATCTTATTTGTACAAGGTGACTTATATGATTATTCAAATCGCTTAGTATAGGATTAGTTGAGTGTCAACTTGATATTTATCTCTATTACGTATCTTCTGTCCTTGTTAGTCTATGATGCCTACGGGGTACGTTGTGTACTCATGCTACACTTGTTGCATTCCTTTTGGATGCAAATTCAGTGGCTTCAACCAGCTCAGGACTTCATGGCGGAGTCTAAGCAGACGGATTTTCAGTGTTCAGAGTGAGGATGCTTTTATTCAGCATGCCCTGGATGCTCTTATCTCTATTTATGTCTTTTACTTGTTCCGGGAGACATTATTAGACTTCTTAGACTCTTGTATTCAGATTTAATGCTCTTGTATTATTGACCAGATTTTGGGGGTTGTACAACTTATTATTAGATTTATTCCGCATTTACGTTATGATTAGAGAATCTTATTAGTTCTTGTGTTTTTTTTCACATTTCTTATTTTTAATCGTGTTGTTAATTGGAAGTGGTTCTCCTACAGGTCGAAAAAATGTAGGTGTCACCACGAGCCCTAAAAGGGGTCATGACACAAAGTCTAAAAGAGTAAGGCATAACCTACCTCGAAAGTAGAGCAGGAGCCTCAACCAATAAAGCCCGAGCCTTTTCTTTCTGGAGTGTCTCCAAACGAACCAAATCTATCAATTACAAATTCTACATTAACACGTGAGTCCATGGATACCCATATTAGCTATATAAGGTTCAAGTCAAAACCCGCCCCAAAAAGTGACTTGGGCCCACGTCGATTTAATCAGAAATTTCCTTTCAAAATAATATCATCCTAAGACTAAGTATCCTAAATCCAAAAAACCCCTTCAAAATATCATGATCTTGGCCCTCAATTTCATTTTTTTTCTTTAAACTCACCCTATGTCTAAAATCATCAATTTCCCCCTAACCCAACATGAAAATGAAGCTAAATTACGAATTAAATCAATGGGAAAAGCTAAGATAGAGATTCAATATTACCCCACGATGAATTGAAGCCTTATCACTTGAAATCACCTCCAACCGAGCTCTCTAACCCATATTATGAATTAATGAAGTCTAAGCTCGAAGTTGGAAAATAAAAATGGAATTATGCTTAGCGACTTTGCTTTTACGAGCTCTTCTTTGCGTGTGCAGTCTTGCACCAGCGAAAAAGGGCCACAGAAGCGGTCGCCACTTGTTCACCCAAATCCCCAGATATGGACCAAGATGTGTTGGAGCAACGCCGCATTTGCAGGCAATCACTCGCAGGTGAAGAAATATGACACCGCGACAACCTCCGCAGATGCGGAGCACATACCGCACAAGTGGAACCACGAATGTGAAAGACATCTGCAGGAGTGGAAGTCCCTGCACCTTCACAATTCCATAAAAACGGCCCCTCAATAGCAGAAGCAGAGAAAGTTCGCAAGTTCGGCTACACCTGAACCAGAGGAACCAACAACCCCCAATGCCCCAAAACCTCCAATCCAACACTTGAAACTCATTCGGAACCTCCAGAAACATAAAAGAAAAGTATAACTTGAATATAAATGACACTACAATCTTGCTCATTCACTCAAAACACTGACCTGACAGCATTAAGGCTTTATTTTCCACAAAATCACTCTAACTTTCTTAAAAACTCAAACTTTGCGACAAAATATCCAAGACTTTCCTAAAACCCTAGGGACACGAACCAACTAGCCAAATAAGTCATAAAACACGTTCTGGACCTTATGGAATTGTTAGAGTTCAATTTCGGATACATTTACCCGTAAACTAAGAGATCAAACTTATCAAATTTAGAACTTCCAGATTTCAAAACTTAGATTTTCTTCTTCGTCTCTCATCTAATCTCCTCGAGAATTATGCCACCCAACCTAACAAGTCAAAACACCAGTAAGAAGATATAGAAAAGGGTCATTTTGGGGAAACACTAAAAAGCACAAAATGACCGAACATGTCGTTACAATAAATTAAAAAAAATATAGTAATTGGTACTTTACACTAATGTAGAGGCTTACGTGGGTAGAATCAGCTCGTGGCTCGAACCACATATCTGGATCTATGTCTGTTTTCTTCTTTCTTATGTGAGTGGCCTTGAATAACTCATATTGAGTTAGTTTCTTCCCCGTTTGTTTTTCCTGCAAGTGAAATAAATTGAGTTATTCAAGTTTAGTCTAATATATTTAATGTTGAGCTACTTTGATAATTGAATCTTAATGCAAGATTTTATGGAGTTTTGATAATTGGCAAATAATGTAAAGTGACAATCATGTATAAGGATGAAAGAACAAAGATGTACAAGAACCGGGTCCTTAACAAATCTCCAAATGGAACTGGTGAAGCAGGCAACACTGATGCAGAATTCCAAAGAGAACCAAGTCCTTCAGACAAGAACTGAAAACTGTTTGGTCTACGCCGAAGAAGCTATTCAATGCGCATATAAGGAAACCATAGAGAATTGGGATTAAGTCTTAATCCAATTTCACAAGGAACATGAGTTCAAGACATAGTAACATTACCACAATTGAACACATAAAATTAGCTTGGGATTAGGAGAAGTTGGTTGTGTACACCTGAAGTTCAAATCCAAGTTAAATAAGGATTGATTTCTGGAATTAATTGAACCAAGTCTAGGTTGGATTGGGAGAACTAGATGTAATTATTCTACTCATTTATAAAGCACAACATTGAGGCTTTGGAGATTGACCATCACCAAAGAGAGAGACTATAAAGTTAGAGAAAATATAGAGAGAATCAACTACACAGTGAGAAGAACTTATTCATATCTATTTTATTCATTCGGTTCTTGAGTTGTAATAGTTAAATTCTTGCGGTCCATAACTGTACACTTAATTAAATTCATAGTGATTTGTATTAGGTGTTGGTTTTTATTTGTAATGGGTTTCATAGACTGGGTAGATTCTTTGAATAAGTTGGAGAAAGTACCAACAATTAGGGAGAATTGTTGAGGAATGGGGTAGGGGTTGTTAGTGCCAGTTCCTTAGGTGTACAAAGCATGATAACCTTAAAAGTTGCTCGAATAATAGTAGAGAGTTTTGGGGAATTTCCTTCTTGCATAGTTGTTGAAAGAACCTAGTTCTGTCACAATATAGGTGGAAACAAAACGACAATTCATATTAGAGATGGATCTTTCAAAAGAAGTCAACACCTTGCAATACTAGAGATGGCTGAACCTTCAGGAGTTCAAGAAGGACAATCAACCATAAGGCAACCATTCTTCAATGAAAAATATTATGGTTAGTGGAAGGCAAAAATGCAAGATTTCATTGTTGGAGAAGATCTTGAACTTTTGGATATCATCAGGGATGGTCTAAAAATCCCCATGACTACGATGACAAAGAAAAATCGGGTTCCCAAAGAAAGAGCAGAATACACTGATGAAGATATCAATGCAGTCCAAACAATGCCAAGGAAAGAAGATTCTTATTTGTGGCATTAGACCTGATGATTATATCAAAATCTAATCTTGTAAAACTACTAAGGGGGTGTGAGATACCTTGCAAACCACTTATGAAGAAACAAGTCAAATAAATAAGTAAAAAATTGACATGTTAAATAGGCAATATGAATTGTTCAAAATGAATGAAGGCGAATCTCTCCAAGAGATATTCAATAGATTTACTAAGATGACCAATGAACTATGTTCACTTGGAGAGATTATTCCTTCCAAGCAGAAGGATTGAAAAACTCTTGATATTTATCTAATTCTTGAGAAGGTAAGGTAAATGCAGTTATAGAGGAAAAAGATTTGGAGACAATGACCGTGGAAGAACTCATGAGAAACTTATAAATCTATGGGTCAAGGGAGCTCTAGAATTTGAAAAATACTCCGCTAACAAGAGAAGACAACCTGGTCCTCAAAGCAACTAAGAAACAAAATCCCGATGAAGAAGAATTGGCTCTACTAACAAGAAGATTGCAAAGGATGACCAATAAATGAGGTCCCTAAATAGAGGAAACACCTTAAATTACAATTCTTTTGACAGAAACAACTCAAATGTATGCCATATGTGTGGAAGTCATGATCATTTCATAAGAGACTACCAGGAAAGAATACATGAGTCAAAAAGGAACTTGTTTGACAAACAAGCAGGGAACATGTCCTAAAAGCAGAATGACTACCATGAGATGATTTGAGTTCCCTTGAACTTCAAATTCAAATTCAATTGTTATCCTAAATTACGGATTTAGAGGTAAACAATTTTGCATCCACCAAGGGGCCAGGGCAATTGTAGTGTTATTTTAATCTTTTATTGGTCCTTTGCTAACTTGCTCTACTTTGTTTTTCAAGAAAAGTACCATCATGTCTATATTTCCATTGACCAATCAACTTACTGAGAACTGAGGGGATGATATTTTCCCCCAAAACGATGTGTTTCCCCATAGCATAGACAACTTAGAGGTTCCACCAGGTTTTAGAGTGATGTTGGTGGTTGATGATCGAACTTGGAACGGGTGCATAGAGGAGGTCAGAGTCAGTGGAACGGTAGGAGTCGGACCCCCAACGCTGAGAAATTTTTTGAATCTAATGAAAGTGATCAGGAGAATATGCAAAGAGGAAGGTGGAACCGCTCCGGGTCGCCAAGGGGACGAAAAAGAGAATCAATCCTTGAAAAGCTCGTGAAGACATTGGAAACTCAGACAAGAGTTTTCATAATTCTAATGTAGCAGGTGATGACAACTGTATGCAATAATGCTCGGCGCCACCAAATAGTGCCATGCCTATGGGAACCACGATTGTCCAAGGGCATATGGATCCGTTTAGAGAAGATTCATGAAATATGTGAAGGAAATTCTCACCCTGATGGGTCAAATCCTAGGGGCTTCTCCCATTATTGAAGGGGTTGACACAAAAAAATACTTGGAACGGCCATAAAAACCTACTTTCAAGTTTCTGATGAGAATTCAAGAGTCTTAATTGGTTTCTCTCCCATTTTGAAGTTTGTTATGGGAGAATATGACAATTCATCACATGGGCATCTAAATCAACTTCTTCCCCTAGCAAACATATAACTTAAAACTCATTCCATCCGTCAAAAGAGACATGCACAAGCGGGTGTTGATAGATAATAATGAGAAATAGGAAAGGTAACAAATATGGTAAGTCCAAAACTCATTGTTATTATGAGAGGCATAACTGCATAAGAAGAAGTCGATTACCAAAATCAATCAAATAAGGGAACTTACGGGTGCGAGAAGAATGGAAATTAAGTATAAAAAATATTTGTTGCGAATGGTTGTGACCGTTAAAACAAGGAGTTTGAAGTTGTGTTGTTTATATGCGTTAGATTTTCTTTCTTAATAAGTTAGATATTTAGTTTTAGAAAGGTATAATAGGCAATTGAATTTTTAAGTTTACATGGTCCTGTTTTTTATAATTAGTCTCTATTAGAGATGGCAGTGGATCCTGGACCCGGTCCGGATCTGGTGGATCTAGATCCGTTTTATAGGATATGGATTTTCAAAATTTGGACCCGGCGAATCCGGATCGGACCTGGATCCGTTTCTGACGGATCGGATCTAGATCTGGATCTTGTATTTGAGATCCGTATCCGGTCCAAATCACCCATGGATCCATTTTTATTAAATATATTCATAACCTAGAATGTAATTTTATAAGTATTTTCTTAAAATTGCTAAGCACATCCTTGCAAGTTTAATTCTCAAAACAAGTTTAATTTATCTCCGCGTTAACTCAAAAATCATAAAATAAAGAGGTAACTTCGATAATAAAATCAATGTTATATTAGTGAATGACTAACATCTCCATAGACAAATAGTTAAAATTATATTCACTTCATTTGTGAAGATTTCAAGCACATGCAAGTTCTAC
>CM056498.1:16462094-16623580 GCA_029783415.1 Anisodus acutangulus
AACAACAAGGTCCTCAAATGATGAGGGTTAGTGTTAGAGTAGCCTACTCTACTAACATGCTAAGTATGCACACACTTATGATATAACCAAGTATCAACCATTATTATGAAGAACAAGCTCTCACATAGAGCACTAAGAACTTGGCTATCCTAAAGAATATGAAATGAGGATATTATAGAGGAACCAATGGTTTCAAAATACTGAATAGGTTATTACCACATTGGTTCTAATAGACATGACACAAAAATGATCTTAATTTTCAAAGTGATACCACTCCAAAGGTAGTACTATGACCAAGTCACACAAATTTAAAACATCATCGGGGTCAAAAGGGAAGAATATCCACACATTGGCCAAGAAAACCACTATCTACCATATTTGATCCACTGTCAACATAAGATGCACCCCCAACACAAGCATGAGTGTCATCATATGCAAGTAGATAGTAAAGAAAGGTGTCACACAAAACAATTTCATCACTGGTGTCCTCAAATGTAGCCTCACTATCAAGTTTAAATAAAATATCAAGCATGCTACTAAGATTCAGAACATACAAAGAATTAACAATTTGCAAACAATCATCACCTTCTTTTCTAAAGACTCCTTCCCCACAAGTGCATTATCATTTCCCAAAGGATGTTCTCCATCATAGGGAAGAGTGTCATCATTCCATAGTGGGTTTTCAAATACCATGTAGTCCCCCAAAGTGGCTACACTTTCAATATTACAGTACATTCCACTCAACACTTCACTTTCATTATTCATGGTAGCATCAAATAAGACATTGTCTTTAAAGAGAGAATAATCAATGAAAAATGATGAGTCAAAGCATGTAATTTCATTCTAAAAAAGACAAATGTCATCTTTCAAAGTATCTTCATTCACATGACTATCCACATGACACAGATCACTATTACAATCGTGAGTCTCATCACTTGACATAAAGATAAGACCAAGAGACTCATTTTCATATCTATCAAACAAGGGTAGGGTGTCATTCTTATTCAAATGATCAACTACAACCACGGCATCACTAATCGGAGGGGCATTAATCACATCACAAAATTCCTCGACTAGTGTACTAACATACACTCAAAGTGATCATCCATATCATATGATAACGTACTATCATTCAAATCACAAGTGACAACATTAGGTGGACACAAATGTCTCTTACAGGAAGAATCAATTCGGTCATCAATAGGATCAACTAGTGTAGGAACACTCCCAACAATGATATCATTATTACATGGCAAAGAATCATTAAGCTCACACAAAGACAACTCACACTCACATCACAAACTTGCTCATTCAAAGACTTTGAAGTATTAAGTTTAGCCATTGTACCTTGACGTTCGCATGAAGAATCTTCTTTACCACGAGCTACAAATTCATAGCTCACTTGACAAATCAAAGAGATGGTCTTATCCTCCATTTCCTCTTTCAAGAACGGGAGTTCATCATAGAAAGACTCCTTTAGCAATTCTCTTCGTTGAGTACCTACAAAAGAATCTTCACCACAAAATGAAGAAGTAGAAGGGTTAGATTGAATTTGTGGCAACTCCCTCACATCACTCCACTCATCCTTTTTTTTTCCACTCTTGAGTTGCCACTTTGCACTCCCTTACTCCTCTCGATCTTTTGTCTCTCAAGATCATTAGATTTCATGGATCCATAAGGAGTCTTTTTCTTCTTCACCATATGGAATGGTACGGTAATCTCCCCTTTTTGTGGAAGGGCCCGATCAATCTCACAAGGGGCATTTTTCTTCCCCTCATTTGGCTTATTCTTTTGGGAATTGTCTTTGGTACTGTACCCATTTTCATGTGGTTCGAGGATAATGGTACCTCAAGTTCCTCTTCAATGCATCCCAAGTCTCAATTGGACTTCCCATCGCCTTTGCTATTTTGCTATTATACTTCCAATATTTGGCAAGCTTTCCTTCAAAAGTTCTAAGAGCCAAGTCCATCTTCCTTCCTTCTGAATTATTGTAGGTAGCAAAGATTTCATTCATTAAGAGTTTTCATTTGTTATACTCTTCGCCACTAGCTTCCATAAACAAGGTAGGCAATTTCACATTGGGTTTTCCAACCCTCACACTTGAAAGTTTCCTAGGAGGTATAGGTGGAAATAGAAGTTTCCCCTTTCATGCATAATGTACTTATGCCAATCACGCTCATAGGCAACCCCATGGTCTTTGAACCAAGAATATCCCAAACATAAGTCACGTGTTCCTGCGGAAAGTACTACGCACAAGATGTCACACCCTAAAACCTGAATGGGACGAACCATGCTCTACATGCATCTAATGTGATCTTGTAATAGGGTAAATGACGTAACTGGTAACACAAATGAATTCTGTGAACAAAAAATATTTGTGTACATGAATGTTGGCCACTGGTCCATAGTATGCAATTGAATAGAAAATAACCCACTAACTCTGTCTATGAAGCCTCTATGAGTACCTATTATTGAATGACTAATACGTGTGTTGGGACAGGGCCCCGAGCTACCCATAATCTCTAACATTAATGCAATTACTGACATGACTCTAGGTAAAATTAGAGCTTTCAACTCTTTTGTTACTCATCTGAACTATCTAACAAACCAGTCTGCCAACCTGTACAATTGGACCTGCAATGTGAAATATAACAAATGCAGTGCCCCCAAAAAAAGGGATGACAATACAAAAAGATTGTACCAAATACGTAAGGCAGACTGAAATAATCATATGAACGAACATCAAGTGTAAGGAAAGATAGGGAAAAATCAACTTGAAACTCTGAATTTCCACTAAGGGTCATGATATATGCACACGTATAATGTATATGCGTATATAACGCCCTTGGCCTCATTGGGCATCTTTCTTATCATAACAACCTCTGTGGGCATATCATCATCATATAACTAACTGATACGGTGGTGGTGCATATATAACGCCATAACCTTTCCATACCTCATATACATATCATATAGAATACGCGTATATAATGTATGTGAGGTCATGGTATATACATGTATATAATACATGAATGATACTAAGACACTCTGAGTTTATCGGAGTGACGTAGGGTCGTTGCCCCTCCGATTAACATTATGCAACTAACATCATCAACATAACTTACTTTGAAGAATCAACAAGCCATAAGATAAGATCACTATCATTATATGAAAGTCAAGAACATCAGCCTCTAACATATCTAAGAGTGGAGCCATTATGGATATTGTTCATTTATGTTAGTTTCATTCCAATCATGCCAAAAGAAGGAAGAGTAGCCTTAACATACTTACAACATATGATGCTTTATTTTACCTACAAACCTTGGAAACATATGAGATTCATAACAAAGAGAGTTGGATCATTGTCGAGGACTTGATACGCCACAAATAATATCGCACATGGGGAAAAACTTTGTAGAAGTAGAAGACTTGCGATACTTCATTATTTGGAACTCACATTAAAGGAAGGAATCAAATGATAAGACTTTATGTCACTGGATACAATAGGAATATACCTACTGTTCTACGACCCCTTTAACAATCATCTGAACTCTTAACCATATAATGACTTATTACTCTATAAATGACATCACATGAAAGGAATACTTGAGCAAGAACAAGAGAGTCATGATACATTACTCCTAGGAACTCAAACAGGAAGGGAACATCTGATAAGACTTTATCTTGCTAAATGTGAAATGGAGATACTCACTTACTTTACTATATTCCTTATTGGTTCTTCCAAAACCTGTATTCTAACTCCCTATAACATCTTATCCTCAAGAAGGCAATAACGTTTATATTAACTTAGTTGTCATATAATTCATCTTACATAGTAATCTACCATCCATTAGTGATACTCTAAAAGCCAACACCTAATTCATCTTAACTAAGATACTACAATCCGATAACAGTGATTTGGATATTATCGGTATGACTAATCTTAAATAACAAACTATAATCCATTAAAGATAATCTAGAACCCATCCATATAATTCATCTCCACTAGGACTTTATAATCCATCGAAAACCATCTGAAGCTAATACATGATTCATTTTACTTTACATTCTACACCCCATGACACTTACTTAGACGTTAACCATGAGATATCGTCTACCTTGAGCAACATGTTGTAGTCCCATACATAAAGCCTGTAGCTTGCTACATAGCATACCTTAGCCTTAGATCCATAATTCCCCAACTATCATCTAAAAGTTATCTTATAGTCGTCCTACACATCACCCATCTTAGATGACATTCTATAACCTCTTTAATTATGCTTATAAACTGTTACCATCATTAACCAGTATGGTTCTCATCTCATTATCAACTAGCAATCGTCAATAAGTAAATATTTTTCACTTATACTACTGGTCACTAAAACACATAACAACTATCAAACATGCAAGGTTCTCTTTTCCTCATAAATCAATAGTCGTCACACTACGGAAGTTCTTTTGAGGGTGCCACTATAGTTCGTACTTACTCTCTAGTAGAAATAAGTGGATACTAATACACTTATGAAACTCAACTCGTTGGGGTAATACCTTGGTAGGACATCTAAGAAGTTATTAAACATATGAGTGGAACAACTCTTACTAACCGTCGTTATGCTATCGGGAGTCTCACGAGGGAACCGTTGTGCCTCGTATACACTTTCTAAGAAGAGTACAAGAATCTAATAGATATATGATACTCATATCACCAAATAGGGAGTACATGAAATGGTTAAATGCATATGTAGAGCACCTCTAGAATTCTATTTTGGAATCGTACTCTATAGGCTACTAGGGTGGTCCCACCTAAGGGGAAATTCTATCCTCTTTGAGACAACTTGGGGCGTGACAGATTGGTAGATATTTTGACTATGTCGTAGACTATCAGGAGTATGGTGATGACAAATGAGAATTACTCTAGCGATGGACAAGTGTGAAGATTCATTACTTAAGGATTTATCGGTTGTTGCACAAAGATAAGGGTTGTGGAAATTGTACCTGTTGCTTAGGGCTACGCAAGTTTTCACAATTAATAGTGATGCAATTTTTTGGAATTGACGAAATAAGAAGGATAACCACATAATTTGTTGGAGGCATTCTAGTTTGGTGACATAAGTCAAGAGATGGTTCTTATTTGGCATTTAAGGACCCTTGAGTGCGGTGTCAGTCAATAAGGACATTTAAAGTGGTAGATCAATGGTAGATGTTAACTAACTTGAGTTTTGAAGTGCATTTCAAAAATTGAAGTACGGATCAATGATACCAGTTGAAACTAAGAGAAGTGAATTCACTATGGTACTTTATGTATTGTTATTTTGTTTGTGGACTTGTAAGCCAAGGTAGAATAATGATTCTTCAGTTAAGAGATCTTTAGCAAGGATACTGTTAAGGAACCGTATGAGAGTGCTAGTGTCACGACCCAAACTGGAGGGCCATGACGGGCACCCGGACCTTACTAGCCGAGCACCACTAGACATACATTCACCACATAATCATAAATAAGCATGGGCCACGAGGGCCGTCACGTGGTAACCTGCTAACTCATAAAAATAATAAGTTGAAAAGGTGCAAGACAGACAGGGCATATGTGTATATACATAGATGCTGGACATGACCGTACGAACCGACAAGGCTACCATAGATGACTATACAACAAAAACATGGGCCAAGGAGGCCACATAACATCTGACTGCATCATAACTGCCTACAAGCCTCTACTGGAGTACGTGACATCATAAGGTCAGGACAGGGCCCCGCCATACCCATCTGCATATAAAAAATACCGTACCAAGACTAGATCGCAACTCCGTGACAAGTAGAGTGCTCCAATATCAGTTGAACAGGAAACCTACTGGTGCGGACTATCATTCTATCTACCTGAGCCTGTGGGTATGAAACGCAATGTCTCCCAAGCAAAAGGGGCGTCAGTACGAATAATGTACCAAGTATGTAAGGCATGATAAATAGCATAATAAAGACATAGAGGTAACTTAAGACAAGGAATAATCAACCTGTACATAATGCCTCTGAGTCCACAATATGCTTAAGTATCATACATGTGCGTATATAATGCATGGTCCTAAATGTACATATGTGTATATAACGCCATCAAGCCTCTGTGGGCATCTCCTCATATCATATCTGCCTCTGTGGGCTTAATCATCATCATATACCAGTTGATCAGGTGATGGTACGTATATAACATCATAACCTTTCCCATACCCCATATATATATCATATAGCATACGCGTATATAATGCATGTGAGGTCATGGTATATACATGTATATAATGCATGAATGATACTAAGACACTCTAAGTCTATCAGAGTGACGTAAGGTCGTCTTAAGTCCTACTACTTGGAAAAGGATGAGGAGAGATGAAGAGGATCAGCTCCTAAAAAGACGCTCTTGGCTGACCTACACATGTCTTTTTAGGTGGCTTAATTCCGGCCTTCCCTTTTAGCTAGTCTATACACCTACTTGTCACCTAATTTCTTAATAATGGGTGTTATATGCTGCACTTAATCATTTAGACACGTGTCCCATCCTCGTTTAATAATCACGACAAGTGTTAAGTAGCTCAAGCTAGTAGGACAGAAGGTAAGTTGGTGAAGCAGGCACGTCGGGTAAGCAAGCAGCTCATTCATTTTTTTATATGCCCAAATCTTATTTCCCACGTTTTAGAGCATTCGTCAACCTCAACTTAGTCATGTATATGTTGAATGGAAGTACGGGATGTAACAATATGCATGTCTAATATTGTATAACCTTGAAGATAATCCTGATGTCCAAGACTAGGAGGACTAACATACGACGAATCTCAACATACAAAATTACGAGGTATAATAGTTAGTAGAATTTTGTGAGTGGTAAGTCAGATCGCCCTGCAGGTTATGGACCATTGCAGTGGTGGTTTGGAATATTACATCGGCAATAATAGAATATCATTGTTGAAGTAACATAGGTTGGTTGGTACCTTCTGGTGGAAAGGCTTCGTGAAGGATTGTTCATATGATGCGCTTGGTTTAGATAAGCATCCAATTTTGAGATTCGAGTGAGATAAGGAAAAAAATTTTAGTTGTTCGAGTTTGTGGCTTACTATTATCTCAAGAATTGGCCCAGCTATTTTGAAAGATTTAGGATTGTTTGGTACACTTTCGAGTGGGTTTGAGTGATTCTCAGCCGATAGCGGCGGATATAATATGGAAGACTAAAGTATTAAGATAAATGCATGTTGGACCTTGAATTGGAAAGTGGAAGGTACACCTTCAGAAAAGGAAAAGATTTTAATTCGAAGTGACGGGATTACTTGAATCACGTATAAATTATGGTGGCATTATCTTGCATTATTTCAAATAGGGTGTTAATTACTCTTGAAGAAGGAATTCTATGGGATTTGACTAAGTGATATGGCAAAGTGCAATGTGGTTTTGCGATTGGTGCCTGTGAGGTGCGAATGTAGATTACTGACATTATAAGATTGATGGAAATGAGGCTTTCATTGTACCAAGGTGGGTAATTCATAACATCCATGGCAGCTCAACATCACTAAAGGACATGGCTGAAGCTTTGGAAGTCCAAGAAGACCCATGACAAGATCTCAAATAAGGAAATATCAAGACAAGCTCAATGGGCCATAACTTGCAATTAAAAGTGTCTTGTGATGGAAGAAGAGCTCCAGTCTGCCGTGTTGTTATCAAGTGGTATCAGAGCTTTGGATTGTTGGGTACTCTTATACTCACCCGATATATTGATTTGAACGCTAGAAATGAAAAAAATGTCACTATGCATGAACAGTAAAAGAAGTCAAAACAAATCTGCTCAAGTGAACAGTGATGTGAATAGTAACTTCTAGTTATCTTCACTTGTTCTTTGTTTGTTCAATGCTTTATCTTGTGATTTGCTGACTTTAAATTGTTGGAAAATCTATTATGGTTGTTATCTATTGAAAATCCCATTAGATTTAAAGCTTCATTGACTTTTGCTCATCAAAAAACTCAAAAGTCACTTAGAGAAGTGCAAAGGTCATTGCAACACTTTTGGATAGAAGCTCATTTGATATGTTCTAGATCTTCTCTTGAAACTGTTTATTCACTATACTTGGTTTCCTATTTGTTCTCTTACTAGAGACTTTAAGTATTTGTTCATACTTACGGGGTTCTAGTAATTTTGTGCCTCTCTTTATTTTGTGTCGATTTGTTCTGCTCCTTTATCTTTATTTCGTTGTATATTTCTTTGTTTCCAGTCCGTTATAGTTTTCTTGTCCTTTTCTTTGTTTGACATAAACTCCACTCTTAAACCAAGCTTTGGAACTTACATTGAAGTGTTTGAGTTGTTGGTTCATTGAAGAACTTCAAGGAGCAGCCCTTGAGTGGTAAAAGATAAGAGTGGTGAGATTCTTTGAGGGTAAAAGCTTAATAGTGTGAAACACAAGTGTTATGAGCCAATACTAAAGTGATACACGTAAAGGAGTGCATGTGAGATCACTTTACCACTAAAAGTTTTCTCTTGTTTTAAAGCATGTCTTCTACAAAATTTGAAAGAATTTAGAGCGGATGCATGGATGATTATAGTGGAGATGACTGGGGATCTGACACCAAGAACAGAATGGTGTATAATGATTCTTGTGAAGAGTATGGTGTCTATGATGACTCAAGTACTAGCCAAACCTATGATGAATCACATAAGATTTGTGATTCGAGTAAAAGCTACATTTGTGATGATTCTTGTAGTGATGAATCTTTTGATTATGATGATAGTTATGGTGATGAATGTGTTGATTATGTTGAATTTGGGAGTGTGAGTCCTACTAAACCTACTTTGGTAAGATTTAGTTTAGGGATGAGTCCTAGAAGAGGCCTTGAGCTTTCTAGAGTTGACAAAGTTTTTCAAACTAGAGTGGAAAATATTGTCTAATGTATGTGCCACTAAAATTGACAAGAATGTTTGTCACAACTTAGTTAGTGCTTACTTTGTTGAAAAAGTGGGTTTATCTTATGTTAAGCATGCTTCACACTACACCCTAAAAGGAGTGAAGGTGGACAAGATGGTTTTAGTGTCATTATCTCTTGGGAGATACAAGGCTGAGGTGTGATGTGGTTCCTTTATTCACATGTCATTTCTTATTGGGAAAGCCATGGTATCTCTATAGGAAAATTTCATAGGTCAAGAAAAGAATAGGTATTCTTTGGTGAGAGATGATGGAAAAAGAAAAAGAACTGCCATTGTGTCTTTAGCACCTATGGGAACTCAAGAAGATAAATTAAGCGTAAGGATATCAATAGAGGTGTTTGGAAAGGAAAAGTTGTGCAAGAGGGGAAACAAAAGTAGGAGTAGGAAGCCTAAAATTTGAGTTGATGCTAGAACTCCTCCAAGGGATAAAAGTGGAATTGTTAGCAAGTATATGAGAACTTATGATACTTATTGCAGCAAACCTTTCCCAACAAGACAAATGAATGATATAGCATTGAAAGCCTTTTCTACACCAAATAAAAGTGAGGATGAGAGACAAAAGAAAGAGAAAAGTAAGGGTGAACAACATGACAACTCTAGAAAGGAAAAAAGAGAGGAAGTGATGAGTGAAAAGAGTGAGTTTTCAAGAAGTAGAAATCAACGGACGAAATTGAGTGAAATGAGTTCAAGAGGTAAGATAGAGAGTGAAAAAGTGCATTTGAGAGATGAGGAAAAAGATGAGACTAAAAGAATTGAGTGCATAAGTGGAAATTTTTTTTGTTCAAGCTCTAACCAATCAACTTGTTCTTTTTTCTAGTATTTGTGCTCCAAATGTGCAGGTAATTGAAGAAGAACCCATTGAAGAGTTGGAACAACAATTAACGGGAGAATCTAGCTTCAAAGAAGATTTGAAAGGTGAAAGGGCCGATCATCCGTGGAACTAACATCAAGTGGAAGACAAAGTTAAGGTTGATGATCTCATGTGGCATGACCTTGTTGATGATCTATTTGTAGATGCAAATGAAGCTGAACTTGTACCATAATTTTACAAGGTCAAATCTATAAGTGGAGATGTAACTCAGGTTTGGAGTGAGTATGACCTTTTTGATGCAAACCGAGTTCCATCAAGACCGTTCATGAGTAGTCAAGCCATTGAACTTCAAGCGCTACAAGGCCTATTCATGAATATGGACATCATTTAGCATACTCTAGCACTATCCCAAGGTTTCCAAGTGTTTATGATAGCATGGAAAGATGAATAGACAACAAATGATGCAGAAAACACCACATGCGAATTGCAGGTGGAGTATGCAGACCGCAGATAGAGCCAATCATCCGTAGATAAAGCGATAACTGAAGGACATAACCTGTGAAATGCAGGTCATATCACAAACACAGCCTACGATTCGTTGGTCAAGAGCAAAGTGTGACAACATGGCGTTTTTGCTATTTTGCAATCCAAGAGTGTTACTTTTGGACCTCTTGTGTAATAAATTAGTCCTAGACTATAAATAGGAACCTTAAGTCATTTCATTCCTTAGACTATCTTGAATATTGTTATTTATGCTTTTCTTTGAGAACTTGAGTGTCTGCTTGTTGAAGCTTTTCATTGAACATTTGTTTAGAAAGGAGAGTTTCTTGGGAATCCAATTCCCTTGAGGTCATCCTAATAGGATTAGATGCTTTATTGTAGTTAATCAATTGAGGTCCATATTTTAATATACTTTGGGTTACTTTTGATTCCATTTTATTGTGTCTTCCTCTTTATCTTTCAATTCCTTGTTGTTTAATTTCGTTTCTGCAATTTGGAATGTATCAATTGGTATTAGAGCTTGATTGAAGGGTTGTTCCAACAATCCTTGTGCAATGATTTTTAGGAATCTAGCAGTAATGTCTGCGACTGTAGACTGTGCCGCACACACTGTCTGCGAACTGCAGATCACACACAGTGAATAACAGACTGCACTTTTCAGGTTTTTTACTCAAAATTCATCTCGTTTCATTTTCTTTTCCATTCCTTTGATCATCTAAGCTAGTTAACACTTGTAATTGATCTTACAAAGTGATTAGCTAGTTCTTGAGCGTTAATTTTCTTTCATACTACTTCTTTCATTCTTTTCACTTTTTAACTTCGTCGATTACTTCTTGAATCAAGTCCGCTAGTTTGAATCGAATCATTCTTTCATCGAGTCGACAAAGATCCAATCTTGATCTCGAGTAGAAATTAAATCCTTGTAACTCACCGGACTAAACAAGGTATAATCATTAGCCGAGAAAATTTGTGAAGAAAATCGAAGGTGCACATACTCGAGTTACTTGTGAGTTTTATTTTACTAACCTAACATATTTGTTTGTTTTGAGTGATTGTTCTAAAACAGGTACCATAACAAGTTCGGGAGATGAGACCCAGGTGCCCACTAGGGGACCTACTTTTATTGATGTGATGAGTGCTTTAGCGGACCTTACCCATCAAATGACTAGTTTGGATGTTCGGGTGGGCGTTGTTGAAGGGCGAAGTAGGGAAACGTCACTACTACCCCAAGGTCAAAATCTTCAAGCATCAACTAGTAGAGTGCAAGGTGACACCTCACCTACCATGACACCCGAGACCTTTCGCCACATGTTCGAAGCCACTCCCCAAAAAAACACCTCAAAATGAGAACCCAATTGTACCACCACCAAATGAGCATTACCCTCCACCACTAAATAAACCTTATCCACACCAATCACCACAAAATATTCGTCAACCAATATGACATGTCCAACTACTTAGAGATGATTTGCAAGAGGATTTAGGAGGTTGGGGTGACCAAGTTGCCGATCAAATGAGGGAACAACGAATGTCTTATCAAGGTCCTCACCGGGGTAAAGGTGGAAGGAATGGTCCTATCCCTCAAGTGAGTAGGCAAAGAGGTTACTGAGACCGTGATAGTTACCAAGGACATAACTAATTATGGCGAAGAACTCTATGAAAACCAAGGAAACATCGTTGGGCGAGACACGAATCTTAATTCCTTCAAAGTCACCCTTCCAACCTTCAAAAGAAGTAGTGACCCAGATGTGTTCCTCGATTGGATTACACAATGTGATCGGATCTTCCTCACCAATGAAATGTCCAATGTAAAGAAGGAATCCTATGTTATTGCCCAATTTGAAGGATTCACCTCGACTTGGTGGGAAATGCAAGTAAAGTTTAGGAGAACCAGTGGACTTACTCTAACTCCTACTTGGGAAGAATTGAAGACGATCATGACAAGAAAGTGTGTGCCAGATCGGTACAAGCAAAAACAACTAAAGAGGGTCTAAAAATGTAGACCTTGAAACAAAATCTCAAAAGTGTCGAGGAGTATTATGATGAGTTCCAACTCGCAAAAATGAGGATTGATTTGGAAGAAGAAGAATTGAATGTCGTAACTCAGTTCTGAGTCGGGTTAAATAGAGAGATCGCATCTAGAGATGGCAATGGATCTTGGACCCGGTTCGGATCCGGTGGATCCAGATCTATTTTATAGGATATGGATCTTCAAAATTTAGACCCGACTGATCCGGATTGGACCCGGATCCATTTTTAATGGATCGGATCTGGATCTGGATCTGGATCTTGTATTTGAGATCCGTATCCGGTCCAAATCCGATCCGTGGATCCATTTTTTATTAAATATATTCATAACCTAGAATATAATTTTATAAGTATTTTCTTTATTTTTTCATAATTTATGTATTGGGTAAAGGGTTGAACCAGGATAAGGCACAAATCACACAGCCATGTAATTTGTCTTTGAAGTTTCATTTCTTTTACCTATATGCTCTCTGCAGTTTCTCATATTTTCATTTCTATAAAAAGAAAAAATTATCACTCTTATTTAAATTTTCCTTTCTTAACTCTGCTAGCCGTAAGCTTTAAGTATCTTTCTCTCATTTGTTTGATCAGCAAACAAAATGGGACTTTTGATATATGACTAACATTGTTTTATGTTGTTTAATGAAGTCAATCAGTAGAACTACAAGTGGAGCATCATAAAGCCTCCAAAAATTAGCTCAAAGTTGTAACCTGTTCAACATCACTAATGAAGTCAATCGTCTTTATTTTCTTGTGATGCTAAAACTTTGTTCAGTATTTTTGAAGAATGGTGTCATGTTTGTGTAGGTTGATTGAATGAACTTAATCATTTTTTCAATCAGACTGTGTTTCATTTTGTCATAAAAATTTTAACATGTGGGAATATTATTCAAGCCAAAAAATTTACATGTAGATCCAGATCCGATCCGTGGACCCGGTGGATCCGATGGATCTGATTTTTATGGACCCGATGGATCTGGATCCGGATTTGGATACAGGTATGAAAAATGAATCTGGATCTGGATCTAGTAGGATCCGATCCAGATCCGATCCGTTGCCATCCCTAATCGCATCCAAAATGAGGCTTCATAATTACAATGACCTTGATGAAACTCTTGAAGCGGCAATTGAAATTAAGAAGGGTCTCAAGGAGGATAAAGCGATCAAATCAAAGGGGTATAGCAAGAACAAAGAAGGGGAACTTCTTCCTCCAATTGGAAAAAGAACAAGGGCGACACGCAAAATTCCAAGAATCCCTTTGTCAAGAATAATCAAGTTGAGAAACAACCACTAAAGCTTGTACCAAAAGAAGGAGGTACTAATGCTAAACTCCTCCAATGTTTCAAGTGTCAAGGATATGGTCATAGAATGAGTGATTGTCCCAACCGAAGGACATTCATTGTAAGAATTGAAGATCCTTGTAGTGATGAGGATGAGAGGGAGTATGAGGAGGTTGATGAAGGGGGTACTCAAGAAGATAATGATTGTATAGATGATGAGGGAAGTGAGGGAGATGATGACATCATCGTTCCATGTGGGTTAGTAAGGAGAGTCTTGTTAATCAAGAATATGCCTCAAGAAGGGGAGCTCATCGTGCCAAACTATGTAGTGAGGAGGGAAATGATAAGTAAATCTATGGATGATCCAAGCCAAATAGAAAACCTCTTCTATTACAAATACCTCATCAGAGGAATTGTTTGTTCCTTGATCATTGATAGCGGAAGTTGTGCTAATGTAGCAAGTACCACCTTGGTGGAATTCTTGATGATTTCGACCACCAAACACTCAACTCCATACAACCTCCAATAGTTGAATGAATGTGAAGAGTTAAGGGTACGCAAACAAGACTTGATCAAGTTTAAGATTAGCAAATACCAAGATGAGATATTATGTGGTGTGGTGCCAATGCAAGATTGCCATGTGCTACTCGGAAGGCCTTGGCAATATGATAGAGCTACAAATCATGAAGGGAGAACTAATCAGTACTCGTTTGTGCATGAAGGGCTCAAGCATTTCTATACCCTTAGAGGCATTCTATACAGGTTGATTATTCCTTGTCTTAGGTTACCTCTATGCCTTTATTATGCTATTTCCCATGCCTTACATACTCGGTACATTATTCGTGCTGACGCCCCTTTTTCTTGGGAAATACTGTGTTTCATACCCGCAGGCTCAGGTAGATAGGATGATAGTCCGCACCAGTAGGTTTCCTGTTCAGATGATATTGGAGCACTCTACTTGTCCCAGAGTTGCGGTCTAGTCTTGGTACAGTATTTTTGACATGCATATGGGTATAGAGGGGCCATGTCTCGACCTAATGATGTGATGTACTCTAGTAGAGGCTTGTAGGCAGTAATGATGCAGTCACATGTTTTGTGGAATCCTCGGCCTATGTTTTTGTTCTATAGTCATCTATGGTAGCCTTGTCGGCACGTACTGTCATGTCTAACATCTATATATATACATATATACCCTGTCAGTCTTGCACTTTTTCAGCTTATTATTTATGATTATATGGTGAATGTATGTCTAGTAGTGTTCGGTAGGTAAGGTCTGAGTGCCCGTCATGGCCCTCCGATTTGGGTCATGACAAACATGGTATCAGAGCAAGTTTGTCCTAAGAAGTCTGCAAGCCATGCCTAGTAAAGTCTTGTTTAGGGTGTGTTGTGCACTAAACTTATAAACAAGAGGTTACGAGGCATATAAGATGGTTACCTTTCCTTCTTGTTCTATATCGTGCAGTATAGCTGAGTTATAAGCATTCCACTCCTAATATATCTCGTGTTTATGATCTCAAGGCATCAAGGAAGAAGTCCCAAAGTAAGAGGGCATTGAATATAGCTGCGGACGAGGGTACCAGCCAAGTGTCACCCGCTAGTAAGGGCCAGAGTGAAGCCCACAGTGTGTGACTCCTCCGCATGATTCCCCGACTCCACCACCTCCAGAGGAGCTTAGTGGGGATGCAGTGCCCCCCCCCCCAGTTTCTCCACCTGATACTCCGGATGAGGATCTTGATATGCGAAGTGTTGTACAGTTATTGACTTGATTGGTGGCCGCTCAGGCGCAACGTTAGACTACCGATCCTTCTGATAGAGTAGTTAGTGTGAGAACTCGAGATTTCATTAACTTGGACCCTCCGGTATTCATGGGATCAGATCTGAATGCGGACGCGCAAAATTTTCTAGATGAGATGCAGGCCTTGCGGGTAATGAATGCCACCGATACTGAGTTGGAAAAGTTTGCTTCTTGCGGGATGTCGTGGTGACCTGGTATGAGACATGAGCGCATTCTAGGGGATTAGGGACACACTTAGTTAATGAGTGTACTACGGCTTCTCTGATTTCAGATATGGATATTGCTCGCATTCAAGCTTAGGCACAGAATTTGGAGGATCGTAAGTGTCACAACCCAAATCGGAGGATCATGACGAGCACCCAGACCTTACTTGTCGAGGACCACTAGACATACATTCACCACATAATCGTAAGTAAGCATGGGCCACGAGGGCCGTCATGAGGTGACCTGCTGACTCATAGAAAGAATAAGCTGAAAAGGTGCAAGACCGACAAGGCATATATGTACATACATAGATGTTGGACATGACCGTACAAGCCGACAAGACTATCATAGATGACTATACAACAAAAACATAGGCCGAGGAGGCCACATAACGTCTGACTACATCATAACTGTCTATAAGCCTCTACCAGAGTACGTGACATCATAAGGTCGGGACAGGGCCCCGCCATACCCATATGCATATCAGAAATATCATACCAAGACTAGACTACAACTCTGGAACAAGTAGAGTGGTCCAATATGAGCTAAATAGGCAACCTACTAGTGTGGTCCGTCGCCCTGTCTACCTGAACCTACAGGCATGAAATGCAGCGTCTCCCATGCAAAAGGGGCATCAGTACAAATAGTGTACCGAGTATGTAAGGCATGAAGAATAGCATAATAGAGGCATGAAGGTAACCTAAGAGAAGAAGTAACCAACCTGTACAGAATGTCTTCGAGGGCCATAATATGCCTAAGTATCGTACATCTGCATACATAATGCCTAGTCATACATATACATATGTGTATATAAGGCCATTAAGCTTCTATGGGCATCCCATCATGTCATATCGGCCTCTGTAGATATAATTATCATCATATACCAGCTGATCAGGTGGTGGTGATTATATAATGTCATAACCTTTTCCATACCCCATATATATATCATATAGAGTATATAACGCATGTGAGGTCATGGTATATACATGTATATAATGCATGAATGATACTAAGACACTGAGTCTATCGGAGTGACGTAAGGTCGTTACACCTCCGATTAACATTATGGAACTAACATCATCAACATAACTTACTTTGAAAAATCAACAATCCATAAGATAAGATCACTATCATTAAATAGAAGTCAAGAACATCAACCTCTAACATATCTAAGAGTAGAGCCGTTATGGATATTATTCGTTTACGTTCGTTTCATTCTGATCATTCCAAAAGAAGGAAGAGTAGCCTTAACATACCTTTTTTGCTTATGACTCCACATACTGCCTGTAGTACTTCAACCTACATCAAGATATTAGAACTATGCTAATGCCATGGAAGGGCTCAAAACACATTTCTAAGCTAGTAGCTCTCTTATGGAAAATCGGGCAGCACTTCCCCTATATTTCCTTACTTCCCCAAATTCAAAACAGCACCAAACAACGATATTAATAATATCAATAACCAATTCCATCCATTCAGCCCCTCAACAACGTAAGAAAAAATCTGACAATTCAAATAATAGTATAATGAGCGGCAGGCTCAGCTTACAATATCATACCACACTCCTCTTTCCTTCTAAGACATGGAACTTTATCAATAATACATGTATATGTTCCCGTCACTATAAATCAGTAAGGACATAGCTAAAAAATTAGCTTCATACGTAGCCCAACATGGCACAACAACCAACAAGCTACAAGCTCGGTTCTAACTAGGCAACAACAAGTCTCCACCTTCTCTTTTCTTCCAAATCCAGCAACACAACATCAACAACATAAGAACAATGTTAATAACATTATACTCAAGCTACTCCATAAATTTCCAGCCAAAAATATAGCTCACAAACCCCTCAAAACAGTCCATATGCCACAAGCACCTCGACTTACAATTTTCAAACTTTATTTCATAAGTTTTTAATCAAACAACACTTCAAAGACTTTATTAAACTCTTATATATGATGAATATGGTATGTATTAATTAGATGCATGAAAAACAGCCCCCCTTAACCTTACTTCATCTTGAAGTAACCTCAATCTCACCACCAGAAGAGATGAACAAGCTTCCTCTTACACTTATATGATCTCCAAGGGATAAACCACTTTGATTTCTTATGGAACATTACTTAGATGATAGGGAGATGTCTTGGGAGTATTTGGGAGATGCTTAGGATCTGAAATGGTGAGAAATGAGGTCCCAAAGACGTTCCACCTTTTTAAATACAAAAGGATAAGTGTCCACCGCCTAAGTGGGTACCTTATGGAGCTGCTTGCAGCGTTATCTTAAAACACACATAACAGTTTGTATGGAGATCCGATTGACGAACGGTTTATTGTGTTAGAAAGTAGACTCTCTGAACTTGAATATACATAGGTTATGAACCCCATAAATCCTTACACACTAGAATATATATACCCAGAAAGTTGGGCAAAAATCCTGTCCAGAATTCTGCCTACTTTTTCCCGAGTCTGGACAAACTTAATTTCTTCGATTCGTTTAGCCCCGAATTCTTATGAGACTTACTTAACACTTGTTTTAAAACCTTCCTTAACCTTGGAGAGGTATCTTAACACCTCAGAGTCATGTTCACCTTTACTCATTTATAATTTCAAAGATGATCTCGTTTCCGAGCTTATGTCAACTTACTCATGACACAACTTAGCATGAAAATTATAGAATGTAACAGTAAGAGACAAGAGAGGGTAGATCGAGAGAGTGATAGGGGCTAGCACAAGAGGACCCGATGCGTAGGTGACATAGTAGAGTTCAGAGGTGGGTCTAGGCCACAGTTTTATAGGCGCCCATCCTACCCGACAGCTAGTGCACCGTCACAGTTTTTGAGGTCGGTTGTTGATCGGTTTGTTCAATATGGACAAGGTCAGAGTTCACAAGCATCAGGATTCTATTATAAAGGGGATTCTAGTCAGATGAGGCCGCCTTTGACTCAATGTGAGTAGTGTGGTAAGGCCCATCCGGGGTCGTGCCAACGAGGATCAGATGTGTGATATTCTTGTGGTCATCCCGGTTATATTATGCGAGATTGTCCGACAAGAGGCAGAGGTGTTAAGGCCCAGCTGGCCGAATCTGTAGCAGCTTCATCATCTTTAGCACGCCCATCAAGGTAAGGTCATCATACATTAGCCAGTCGAGGCATAGGTAGGGGTGGAGCAACTAGCTTTTGTGGTAGCCAAAACTGCATTTACGCATTGATGGGTCGACATGATCAGGAGTCTTCACATGATGTTTTTACAAGTATATTATCAATTTTTTCACATAACGTATATGCATTGTTAGCTCCAGGCTCCAACCTATCATATGTTACCCCTTCCATTTTATGTAAGTTTGGTATGGAGCTTGAGTTGATAAGAGAGCCATTTGTGGTATCTACATTAGTTGGTGAGTTGGTAGTTGCTAGACGGGTGCATCAGAATTATGCAGTGTTAATTTGTATCCATTAGACCCTAGCGGATCTGATAGAGTTAGAAATGGTTGATTTTGATATTATTATGGGCATAGATTGGATGGCGTCGTGCTACGGTAATGTTGATTGTTGAACAAATATTGTTAGATTTCAATTTCCAAGTGAGCCAGTCCTTGAATGGAAGGGTAATACTGCGACGCCAAAGGGTAGGTTTATTTCATACCTTAAGGCAAGAAAGATAATTTTCAGAGTTTGTATATACCATCTTGTTTAGACCAGAGATGCCTATGCTAAACCACCTACTCTTCAATCAATTCAGGTGGTTAATGAGTTTCTTGATGTATTTCAAACGAACTTCCAGGCCTTTCTCCCGTAACGAAGATTAAGTTCGGTATAGATGTGTTGCCAGACACTCAACCGATATCTATCCCTCCTTATAGAATGGCTCTAGCTGAATTGAAAGAATTAAAGGAGCAATTAAAAGATATGCTTGAGAAAGGCTTCATTAGGCCCAGCATGTCCCCTTGGGGTGCATCGATATTGTTTGTATAAAATAAATATGGCTCGTTGCGAATGTGTATTGACTATCGACAACTGAATAAAGTCACTATTAAGAACAAGTACCCTCTTCCCAGAATTGATGACTTGTTTGATCAGGTACAGGTTGCGAAATGTTTCTCAAAGATCGACCTAAGGTCAAGGTACCATCAGCTAAGGGTCAGGGAGAAGGACATTCTGAAAACCGCTTTCAGAATAAGGTATGAGCACTTCGAGTTCTTAGTAATGTCATTCAAGCTCACAAACGCGCCAGCAGCATTTATGGATCTAATGAACAACGTGTTTCGCCCATTTCTGGATGTGTTTGTGATAATATTTATAGATGATATTCTGGTTTATTCTCACTTGGAGGCGAAGCATGCAGATCATTTGCGGGTAGTACTATAGACGCTCCAGGATCATAAGTTATATGCTAAGCTCTCCAAGTATGAGTTTTGGTTGAATTCAGTGGCTTTCCTTGGTCATATATTGTCAGATGAAGGTATAAGAGTTGACACTTAGAAGGTAGAAGCGGTGAAGAATTGGCCTTGGCCCACGACTCAATCAGAGGTTCATAGATTTTTAGGCTTAGCCGGCTATTATAGTAGGTTTGTAGCAGAA
This sequence comes from Anisodus acutangulus, assembly GCA_029783415.1. Taxonomy (NCBI): domain Eukaryota; kingdom Viridiplantae; phylum Streptophyta; class Magnoliopsida; order Solanales; family Solanaceae; genus Anisodus; species Anisodus acutangulus. Next base: position 16,482,241 of record CM056498.1, read on the forward strand.
TTTTCTACCATATCAGCACTATTGACAAGGTTGATATAAAAGGCCATAAAGTTCTAGTGGCCCGATGCCTCTGAGCAGAGTTTCCAAGAGTTAAATGACAGACTAACATTGACACCAGTTCTTACTCTCCCAGAGGGTCCAAAAGGTTATGTTGTGTATTGTGATGCCTCGGGAATGGGTTTAGGATGCGTGTTGATGCAACATGGTAAGGTGATTCCGATGCTTCAAGAAAATTAAGGAATTATGAGAAGAACTATCCGACACACAATTTGGAGTTAGCCGTGGTGGTCTATACATTGAAAATTTGGCGGCACTACTTGTATGGTGTTCATGTAGACATTTTCACGGATCATAAGAGCCTGCAGTATATATTTAAGCAGAAAGAGTTGCACTTGAGACAAAGAAGGTGGCTTGAATTATTGAAGGATTCTGATATGGACATCGTATACCATCCAGGAAAAGCTAATATTGTAGTGGACGCGCTTAGTCGCAGGTCTATGGTCAACTCAATGTCGGTGCGGGCCGAGAGAAAAGAGTTGATATAAGAGCTCCATCAATTAGCTAAGTTGGGAGTTCGATTAATAGGTTTAGAAGATGGTAGCTTTGTGATTCAGGATACATCAGAGTCGTCCCTCATATCGGAAAGTAAGGAACATCAGTGGGAAGACCCCATTTTAGGAAAAATAAGAGAGGGTATTCAATAAAAGAAGACCACAACCTTTGAGATTGACGAAAATGGGGTTCTCAAGCACTAGGGCCATTTGTGTGTTCCAAATGTAGCGGGATTACGAGACAAGATTATGATGGAGGTCCATTGCTCAAGATATTCAATTCACCCTGGATCTACTAAGATGAATCATTATCTCAAAGGTATGTATTGGTTGAATGACATGAAGAGGAAAATTACGGAGTTTGTAGCTTAGTGTCCTAATTGTCAGCAAGTAAAAGTAGAGTACTAAAAGCCCAACGGCTTGACTCAGAATATTGAGATCCTGATGTGGAAATGGGAAATGATTAATATGGATTTCATTTTGGGTTTACCTCGCTCTTATCATATTTGATTCTATTTTGGTGATTGATGATAGATTGACCAAATTAGCTCATTTCCTGGCGCTCAAAACTACTTACACAGCCGAAGACTACACGAAATTGTACGTTAAGGAGGTTGTTCGCCTTCATGGTGTGCCTATTTCTATTATATCTTAATGAGGTGCGCAGTTCACAACTAATTTCTAGAGATCATTTAAAAAATGTTTGGGCACTCAAGTTAATCTTAGCACAACTTTCCACCCTCATACAGACGGGTAGTCCAAGTATATGATTCAAATGCTCGAACACATGTTATGAGCTTGTGTATTAGACTTCAAGGGAAGTTTGGATGATAATCTACCCTTTATTGAATTTGCGTACAATAACAGTTATCATGCTAGTATCAAAATGGCTCCATATGAGGCTTTGTATGGATGGAAATGTAGATCTCCTATCGGATGGTTCGAAGTAGGCGAATCAGAATTATTTGGGTCTGACCTAGTGCACCAAGCCTTAGAGAAGATGAAGCTTATCCAAGAATGGTTGTTAACCGCTCAGAGTCGTCAGAAGTCGTATTCAGATGTGTGACGCCGAGACTTAGAGTTCTAAGTAGATGATTGGGTCTTTTTGAAGATTTCTCCTATGAAGGGTGTAATGACATTTTGGAAAAGGGAAAGATCAGCCCAAGGTACATTGGGCCATATTGCATAATTCGACGAGTAGGCCAAGTGGTTTACGAATTGGACATGCCTCCCGAGTTAGAGTTTGTTGATCTGGTCTTTGATGTTTCTATGTTGAGAGCGTGTGTTGGGAATCCTTCCCGGATTGTACCGATTGATGATGTGAAAGTTATCGAGGACTTATCATATGAAGAGGTTCCTATTGCTATCTTAGATCGACAAGTCCGCAAGCTAGGGACTAAGGAAGTAGCCTCCGTGAAGGTTCTATGGCGAAATAAGAATGTAGAAGAGATGATGTAGGAGGCGGAAGAGGAGATGAAGTATAAGTATCCTCACCTATTTTAGACTAAAGCCGATGTTCCGAGTGAAGCGTAGCCCGACCAAGAGCCGACGTATGGATACATGAGGTGAGTTCCCACTTCAGATAGTTATGTTTAACGGCCACATGAGGCCCGGTGATATGTATATGTTCTTGTATGGCCGTATGAGGCAAGTTTGGATATCTTCTAATTGTTGACAGGGTTCAGATAGTCCCATTTATAAGGGAGATTCAGTCAAAAACTTTCAGAAAATCTTGAGGACTAATTGGTCCCTTATGTATACTTCCAACCTCACGAATGTTTCTAAGGGGGGAAGGATGTTATACCTCGTAGTTTTGTATGTTGAGATTCGTCGTATGTTAGTCCTCCTAGTCTTGGACATCAGGATTATCTTCGAGGTTATACAATATTAGACATGCCTATTGTTATACCCCGTACTTCATACGTAATTATCATTATAAGATATCTAACGTAATCTTATAAAGGATGAAATGCACCTTCAAGGTTAAGGAATGTTTATCGGAATCTTAAGTAAGTTAAGGTGAATGAGACTTGAAAAACAAACGGGATATTGGATATATAAAATTGAGCTGCTTGCTTACAATCCTGCTTGCTCGAGCTACTTGTTTACCGTCCTGCTTGCTCGAGCTACTTGCTTATCGTCCTGCCAACTTGAGCTACTTAACACATGTCATGATTATTAACGAGGATGAGACACGTGTCTAAGTGAATAAGGGCAGCATGTGACACCTACTAATTAAGCCAGCATGTGACACCTACTAATTAAGCAAGCATGTGACAAGTAGGTGTGTCACCTACTTGCTAAAAGGAAGGGCCCAAATTAATCCACCAAAAAAGACAAGTTTTGGTCGATCATGAGGCCCTTAATAAGGGTTGATGAACACCATTATCCTCTCAATTTCACTCAGCAATTTCACTCTCAAGTCAGCTATAGAAACCCTTCTCCAAAAAAAGTTGATTTTTCCATAACCCTAAGAGACCTCAAGTGATTCTCTTTTCTTTTCAAGTTCCAATTGGAAGAGAAACTCCATATAAACTGGTCAGCCCCAAATCCTTAAGAATCTTAAGTTAATCCTCTTCTTGTTCTTCAATTCAAGTTGAAAATTGTCTCCAATCTTGAAGAATTCAAGTGAAGGAAATTGATTCTCATCCAAGGTAAGATATTTCCATGTGAGGACCTTGTAGTGCTTGAATTAGGTTAACAAAACCTCTCTCCTTCGTGTATTTAAGCTTGTCTAAGTTCTAGCTAGTTGTGTGGTGAAAAACCTATGAAACAGGGGCTGAAAATCAGGTAAAAGTTGTTATGTTGTTATGGACTATCTTGGAGTAGTTTCATGTTATTATATGGTTGTAATATGTGAGGATTGGATGGAGTATGTTGTGGTTAAGATTATTATTGTCTTAACTAGGTTGTGGAAGTGCGAATTGATGAAGAAATGATCTGAAAATCAGTTTTGAGTTGCTGAAAATGGTTGGACTATTATGACTTCGTTTCAATGTTTTGTTGTGGCTGAAAATTAGTAGAAGCAATTGAATATATTGTGGTTAATGTTGTACCAGTTTCTGGAAGGAGAAAAGGGGTATAATTATTTAATTGTAAACCAAGCTTGCCGCTTGTGACACTATTGTTTTAATTGTCAGAATTGTTCTTATGTTGTTAAGGGGCTTAATGGATGGGATTGGTTATTAGTATTGTTAATATCATTGTTTGGTGTTGTTTTGGATTCGGGGAAGTGAGTAAATGTAGGGGAATTGCTACCCGATTTTCCGTTAGAGAGCTATTAGCTTAGAAATGTGTTTTGAGTCCTTCCATGGCATTAACCATAGTTCTAATACCTTGATGTAGGTTGAAGTACTACAGGCAGTATGTGGATTTGTTAGCAAAAAAGGTATGTTAAGACTATTCTTACTTCTTTTGGCATGATCAGAATGAAACGAACGTAAACGAACAATATCCATAACGGCTCCACTCTTAGATATGTTTACTTCTTTTGGCATGATCAGAATGAAACGAACGTAAACGAACAATATCCATAACGGCTCCACTCTTAGATATGTTAGTGGCTGATGTTCTTGCCTTCTATATAATGATAGTGATCTTATATTATGGCTTGTTGATTCTTCAAAGTAAGCTATGTTATGATGTTAGTTCCATAATGTTAATCGGAGGGGAAATGGCCTTACATCACTCTGATAGACTCATAGTGTCTTAGTATCATTCATACATTATATACATTTATATACCATGACCTCACAGGCGTATGGGAAAGGTTATGATATTATATACGCACCACCACCTGATCAACTGGTATATGATGATGATTATGCCCACAGAGGTCGATATGATGTGATGAGATGCCCACATAGACTTGATGGTGTTATATACATATATGTATATGTAGGACCAGGCATTATATATGCACATGTATGATACTTAGGCATATTGTGTCCCTTAGAGGCATTCTGTATAGGTTGATTATTCCTTGTCTTAGGTTACCTCCATGCCTTTATTATGCTATTTCTCATGCCTTACATACTTGGTACATTATTCATACTTACACCCCTTTTGCTTAGGGGACGCTGCATTTTATGCCCGCAGGCTCAGGTAGACAGAGTGACAGTCCACACCAGTAGGTTGCCTGTTCAGCTGATATTAGAGCACTCTACGTATCCCGGAGTTGCGGTCTAGTCTTGGTATGATATTTTTGATATGCATATGGGTATAGCGGGGCCCTATCCCAACCTTATGATGTCACGTACTCAAGTAGAGGCTTGAAGGCAGTTATGATGCAGTCAGATGTTATGTGGCCTCGTCGGCCTATGTTTTTGTTGTATAAGACTGTCTATGGTAGCCTTGTTGGCTCTTACGGTCATGTCCAACATCTATTTACATATATACCCTGTCAGTTTTTCACCTTTTTAGCTTATTATTTCTATGAGTCAGCAGGTTACCTCGTGATGACCCTCATGGCCCATTCTTATTTACGATTATGTGGTGAATGTACGTTTAGTGGTGCTCGGCAGGTAAGGTCCGGGTGCCTATCATAGCCCTCCGGTTTGGGTCATGACACAAAGTTGATGCTTAGAGGTGATGGTCCATTTGAAGTGCTTGAGAGGCTCAATGATAATGCCTACAAAATTGACCTACCTCTAAAATATCAAGTCCACAACACCTTCAACATTTGTGATCTTTATCTCTTTGACACCAAGGATGATGAACCTTTAAATTTGAGGACAGATTCTTCTCAAGAACGGGAAAATGATGCAAATCGAGTTCCATCAAGACCGTTTACGAGGAGTCAAGCTCATGAACTTCAAGCACTACAAGGCCTATTCATGAAGATGGACATCCTTAAGCATAATCTATCACCATCCCGAGGTTTCCAAGTGTTTATGATAGCATAGGAAGGTGAAAAGACAACAAATGGTGTACAAAACACCACCTGCGAATCACAGATGGTGTCACATGTAGAGTCTACAGACCGCAGACAGAGCCAATCAGCTTCAGATGAAGCAATCACTAAAGGACATGACCTGCAAATCGCAGATCATGTCATAGGCACAACCTGTGATTAGCAGGTCAAGAGCAGAGTGTGACAACATAGCATTTTGGTTAGTTTTGCAATCCAAGAGTGTCACTTATGGGTCTCTTGTGTAATAAATTAGTCCTACACTATAGGATTATGTTATTTATTGTGGTTAATCTATTGAGGTCCATAGTTTAATATATTTTGGGTTACTTTTGATTCCATTTTATTGTGTCTTATTATTTATCTTTCAATTCCTTGTTTAATTTCATTTCCACAATTTGGTATGTATCACTTTTTGACAATTCTTCTTATGTGATCAATCTGCCACAATGTGATGAAAGTGGGGGACGAGATAAGTTGAGTGAACATTCCAATGAAACTTGAGAGAGAATGAATCTTGTTCGTATGTTAATCCACTAACTCTTTCTTATTTTAGTCTGACATCTCCTTTCATGCAAAAAATGAGGTTGAACTTTGTGTAAAGGATGATGACACCTCACTTGAAGAAGACAATCCCATTGGTCACAATTTTAAAGTGTGTGATAACCCATTGTGGGATGATATTAAAGATGAGTTTACAGTGCATTTTTGTCCACTTTAGGATGCCAATGAAGGAAGAAAAGATGATGAAGTTCTGAATGAAGATAATGAGACACATGAAGCTTTTGACGCCGTAGATAGTGAGGAAGTTGAGCTAAATACAGAATGTAGTGGCTCAAGTGTGGAAGAAGATAAGTGCTCACATGTTGCTAACTGCACAATATCTTTATCTTATTTTGTAGATCCTTTTTTACAGGTTAAACCAAAGCAACTTCTAAAGAAAATTATTTTTGATCCTTATCTTGACTATGATACATCCAATGGTGAGGTTAAGTTGTTTAGAAAGAGCAAATATGGTATGTTTTCTTGGTATTCATATGATTTTGATCTAAGTAATGACCCTCTATTTTTTAAAGAGCTTATGATAGTCAATACACATTCGCAACGAGCCATCTTTCTTTCGTACAAACAATATCGGCACACCCCAAGGGGATATGCTAGGCCTAATGAAACCTTTCTCAAGCAGATCCTTTAATTGCTCCTTTAATTCTTTCAATTCAGCTTGAGCCATTCTATAAGGACGGATAGATATTGGCTGAGTGTCTAGCAACACATCCATACCGAACTCATTCTCCCTTTTGGGTGGAAGGCCTAGAAGTTCATCTGGAGATACATCAAGAAACTCATTAACCACCAGAATTGATTGAAGAGTAGGTGGTTCAGCATCGGCATATCTCTGGCCAGAACAAGATTGTATATGCAACCTATGAAAATCATCTTTCTTGCCTTAAGGTATGAAATAAACCTACCCTTTGGCATCATAGTATTACCCTTCCATTCAAGGATTAGCTCGCGTGGAAATTGAAATCTAACAATCTTTGTTCGACAATCAACATTAGCATAGCACGACGCCAACCAATTTATGCCCATAATATCAAAATCAACCATTTCTAACTCTACTAGATCCGCTAGGGTCTAATGGCTACAAATTAACACTGCATAATTCTGATAGACCCAACTAGCAACTATCGACTCACCAACTGGTATAGATACCACAAATGACTCTCTTACCAACTCAGGCTCCATACCGACCCTACAAGCAATAAAAGGGGTAACATATGATAGATTGGAGCTTGGATCTAACAATGCATATACATTATGTGAAAAGACAGATAATATACCTGTAATAACATCAGGTGAAGACTCCTGATCATGTCGACCCATCATGCGTAAATGCGGTTCTAGCTACCACCAAAGCTAGTTTCTCCACCCCTACCTCTGCCTCAATTGTCTAATGTATGGTGGCCTTGCTCTGACGGGCATGCTGAAGATGATAAAGCTGCTACAAATCTGGCCAGTTGGGCCCAAACACCTCCGCCTCTTACTGGACAATCTCGCATAATATGACTGGGATGACAATAAGAATAGCACACATCTGATCCTCATTGGCACGACCCCGGATGGGCATTACCACACTACTCACATCAAATCAAAGGTGACCTCATTTGACTAGAATCCCCTCTATAATAGGATCCTAATGCTCGTGAACTCTGACCTGGTCCAGATTGAGCAAATCGATCAACCCTCGACCTCAAAAACTGTGATGGTGCACTAGCTGCCGGGTAGGATGGGCGCCTTTAAAATTGTGGCCTAACCCACCTCTGAACTCTCCTATGTCACCTACGGACTGGGCCCTTTTGTGCTGGCCCCTATCATGCTCTCGATCTACCCATTGTTGTCTCTTATGATTCTCCATATTCTGTGCACCTGAATGAGAGCAATAACCATATTCGGATTCAGAGAAGCCGTAGTACACTCATTAACCAAGTGCGACCCCAAGCCAGTAACAAACCTATGTACTCGGTTACTCATCTTAGCTATGATCGTAGGAGAATATTTGGCCAATGAATTAAAATGCAAGCTATATTCCTGAACACTCATATTACCCTACTCAAGATGTAAAAATCTATCTTGCCAAGCCCATCGGAGCTCGATCGGTAGAAAATGCTGTAAGAAAGCCTCCAAAAACTCTTTCCATCCTACTGATGGGGTACGAGGTCCCCTAGAATGCTCCTATGTCTCATACCAATTCACTGCAACATCTCGCAATCTATAAGAAGCAAACTTTACCGACTCAGTATCGATGGCATCCATTACCCTCAAGGTATGCTGCATCTGATCCAAAAAATTATACGGGTCCACATTCAGGTCTGATCTCGTGAATACCGGAGGGTCCAGGTTAATGAAATCCTGAGCTCTCGCACTAACTACTCTATAAGAAGGACCGATAGTCTGACATTGGGCCTGAGTGGCCACCAATTGAGTCAATAACTATACAACACTTTGCATATCAAGATCCTCATCCGGAGTATCAGGCAGAGGAACTGGGGTACTGTAGCCCCACTAAGATCCTCTGGAGGTGGTGGAGTCGGGGAATTATGTGGAGGAGTCACACTGTGGACCTCACTCTGGCCCTCACTAGCGGGTGGCACTCGGCTAGTACCCTCATCCGCAGTAGTATTCAATGCCCTCTTACTCTGGGACGTTTTCCTTGTTGTAGGCATTGCTGAAATCATAAACACAAAATGGATTAGGAGTGGAATGCTTATAACTAATCTCTACTGCACAATCTAGAACAAGAAGGAAAGGTAACCATCTTAAATGCCTCATAACCCCCTATTTATAAGTGTGGTGCACAATACACCCATAACTAAGCATGACTTGCAGACTCCCTAGGACAAACATGCTCTGATACCAAGTTTGTCACGACCCAAATTGGAGGGCCATGACGGGCACTCAGACCTTACTAGACGAGCACCACTAGACATACATTCACCATATAATCATAAATAAGCATGGGCCACGAGGGTCGTCACGTGGTAACCTACTGACTCATAGAAAAAATAAGTTGAAAAGGTGCAAGACCGACATGGCATATATGTATATACATAGATGTTGGACATGACCGTACAAGCCAACAAGGTTACCTTAGATGATTATATAACAAAAACATAGGTTGAGGAGGCCACATAACATTTGACTACGTCATAACTGTCTACAAGCCTTTACTGGAGTATGTGACATCACAAGGTCGGGACAGGGCCCCGCCATACCCATGTGCATATCAAAAATATCATACCAAGACTAGAATACAATTCTGGAACAAGTAGAGTGCTGCAATATCAGCTGAATAGGCAACCTACTGGTGCAGACCGTCGCCCTCTCTACCTGATCCAGCGGGCATGAAACGCAGCGTCCCCAAAGAAAAGGAACGTCAGTACGAATAATGTACTGAGTATGTAAGGAATTAAAAGTAGCATAATAAAGTCATGGAGGTAACCTAATACAAGAAACAATCAACCTGTACAGAATGCATCTGAGGGTCATAATATGCCTAAGTATCGTACATATGTGTACATAATGCATGGTCATACATATACATATGCGTATATAATATCATCATATCATATCGACCTTTGTGGGCATAATCATTATCATATACCAGCTGATCAGGTGGTGGTGCGCATATAATGTCATAACCTTTCCCATACCCTATATACATACATATAGCATAGAGTATATAACGCCTATGAGGTCATGGTATATACATGTATATAATGCATGAATGATACTAAGACACTCTGAGTCTATCAGAGTGACGTAAGGTTGTTGTACCTCCGATTAACATTATGGAACTAACATCATCAACATAGCTTACTTTGAAGAATCAACAAGCCGTAAGATAATATCACTATCATTATATAGAAGTCAAGAACATCAGCCGCTAACATATCTAAGAGTGGAGTTGTTATGGATATCGTTCATTTACGTTCGTTTCATTCCGATCATGCCAAAAGACGGAAGAGTAGCCTTAACATACCTTTGTTGCTAACGAGACATACTACCCATAGTACTTCAACCTACATCAAGGTATTAGAACTATGGTTAATGCCATGGAAGGACTCAAAATACATTTAGAAGCTAGTAGCTCTCTTACGGAAAATCGGGCAGCACTTACCCTACATTTCCTCATTTCCCCAAATTCAAAATTGCACCAAATAACGATATTAACAATATCAATAACCAATCCCATCTATTCAGCCCCTCAACAATGTAAGAAAAAATCCGACAATTCAAATAATAGTATACCGAGCGGCAAGCTCAGTTTGTGATTAAACAACTATAGTTTTAAAACCCTTTTCTCCTTCCAGAACCTATTAACATCATTAACCACAACAGATCCACTTACTCCTACTGATTTTCAGCCATAACCCAACATTAAAACAAAGTAATAATAGTCCAACAATTACAGCAAATCAAAACTGATTTTCAGATTATTTTCTCATCAATTCTTACTTCCACAACTTAGTTAAGGCACCTATAAGCTTTACCAAAACATATCCAAGACGATACTCCCATGTGACAGCCATATAATAACATGAAACTACTCCAAACAACCCATAACACCACAACAACTTCCACTCAATTTCCAGCCCCTACTTCACAAGTTCTTCACCAAACAACCTAGACTTAGATAAACTCAAATACATGAAGAAGGAAGGATTTCCTTACCTATATCATATCTTGTAGGGATGAAACAATGGTAATATCTTTCCCTTGATGACCATCAACTTGCTTCACTTCATATCCTTCAAGATTGGAGATTACCCTTTAACTTGAATTGAACGAAGAAGAAGATTATTGTCAGCTTCTTAAGGGTTTGGAGTATACCAATTTGGGTGAGAATTTCGTGGCTCTCTTTAATGCTTCTACTACTTGGATATTATGCGGAGAGAGGTCTTGATTCAGCCCCTAAAAGGGCCCTCTTGGCTGACCTACACATGTTCATTTAGGTGGACTAATTTGGGCCTTTCCTTTTAGTAAGTAGGTGACACACCTACTTGTCACCTGCTTGGTTAATTAATAAGTGTCACATGCTGACCTTGTTCACTTAGACACATGTCTTGTTCCCATTTAATAATTATAACATGTGTTAAGTAGCTCAAGCTAACAAGACGTGTAAGAAAGCAGTTCAAGCAAGTAGGATGGATAAGCAAGCAGATAAATTTTATTTTCCTGAAATCTCATTCCTCACATTTAAGTGCATTCGTCAACCTCAACTTAGTCATGTATATGTTGAATGGAAGTACGGATGTAACAATAGGCATGTATAATATCGTATAACCTCGAAGATAATCCTGATGTCCAAGACTATGAGTACTAACATACGACGAATCTCAACGTATCAAACTATGAGGTGTAATAATGAAGGGGGAGTACGAGGCTTCAGGTCTTACGTCGAGGTATTCAGGGTGATAAATGAGTTAAGTGAAAGAGCAAGAAGGAATATTCAATGAATTTAGATTCTATGGAGTTATATCAGATTTTGCATAAGTTGTGAGTTGAGAACAAGAAGATTTAACTTATAAGGTGTAGTTCATCGGTACTAAGTTGATGACATGGGTAGAGTTCAGCTTTTGAAGTTAGGGTTGACATTGCGGCATTGGATAATATGTGCAAGGGATTAGAATTTGGTCACCACAGACTTATGAAAGTTCTATAATTTATTTTATGAGGGTTTAGAGTCGGTTCGGATGACTATTAGTGACATTCGAAGAGTTGGGCTTTTTTTTTTAGTTGTGCACTTTACACCGGGTCAAAATTGCTTTTGTAATCCCAAGTAGCTTATGGATATATTGTCATGAAGATTTATGGTTAGTCCAGTGATCAATCTTTGAATATTTTATAGATTTACAGTTCAGAATAGAGGTATGGCAGACTTACCGGGCTTTATTTGGAGTTTGCAAGTTGATATGATGATATTTTGTTGATCGCAACTATTCACATAATTTTAATGGTCTATGCAGGTACTTTGTGGTGTATTGAAGAGATACAAATGGATAGGGGAAGTCTTTTGGGTAATCAGTTGATTTCTATAGATTTGGCAAGTCAAGATAATCACTAGGATGATGCGCATAGTATGATATTTGGAGGTTTAAGAGTTATATGATGAGAATTGATCAGTAGTTTCATCTTGACAAAATGAAACTAACAGATTTAGAATTAGCAGAATTGGCCTTGGATAAGGTCAGTTTTTGGAATAAAAGGCTTGGAATTGGCTCAAAACACAAGCACATATTCTTTCTAGTGAGATAGAGTAATGATTTAGACTCTTGGCGTGTGACAACATGTTTTTTATGAATTCTTGGTACTAACAACGACTTTGAAATGTGTGGAAGAAAGATAAGTGTAATTGGAGTATCTATCGGTGTATGTTTGGCAATGGATAATGGCTACAACAAAAAGGGTTATGGTGACTATGATGGCCTTTATGGAATCAACCAATTTCGTTCGCATGTGTGGTTATAGTCAAATCAGGAAATTCGAGTTGAGTTAGTTTAATATATATATATATATATATCTATGAGATTCAGCTGTGGAAGAAGTTTCGAGTATGAAAAAAATGGAGATTTAGATTATTGCGCTAAGCTAAAGGAATATTTGATCGATAAGATGAACAAGCGGTGCTATCTGCATGATTCTTGCTTGGGGAGGCTTTGATGAGGTTTATAACGGAGATGCTTTGATTGCTCGACAACATTGATACTTTTCTTTAACATTCTAGGATGAACATTTATTTAAGTGGTAGATGATGTAACAACCCGCTTGGTCGTTTTGAGCTTCTGAAGTTATTTTTCAAAGATACCATTCCCATAGCTTTAAAATGGTATTTGTGACTTGCGTGAATGAGTGTCGCAGTTCCTGAGACAATCGAGTGAGTATCGGAGAAAAATTAGTGAAACTAGAAATTTTTAAGTTTTGGAAATGAGAAAGGTTGACCAAAGTAAACATTTCAGGTTAACAAGTTCGGATTCGAATTTGGACATTTTTGTTAGGTCAGTAATGTAATTTATAGCATTGTTGGATAATTCTGACGAATTTTGAGTAGCTCGGGAGTGGTTCAGACACTTGGTTGAGAATATAGGTATAATTTGATCTCTAAGGTTATAAGAATATTTAAGTGAGAGAACATGCAATACCCCAAAGTATTACGGTACAATTTTGTCCAAGCAATCGGTGAGAAAAAAAAAGAAATGAGAGAACAATCTAACGGGTCGTGGCCCAAAGAACAAGAAATAAAAGGTTTAGAAAATATGGGGTATGGTTTCTAACTTCTACCAAAACTTGCTATTTTATGACAGCAAAATATTAGCTTTGTTTCAGCTTTGGTAAGTTGATGAGAAGAATGGCCTTCAGAAAGTCAGCCATGGTGGATAGAGATATAAATACAATGGTAGTGGGCCAATTTAATGTCTTGTCTTGTGAATCTAAAAGGAATTAAGTTGGGGGCTTGGTTTTGACTACGTGTTGTGACATTAAAAAAGAGAGAATCTTTAGCAATTGATGGTTATGTTGGATCAATAATAAAGAAAGAGTATTGAGAGACGTGAATGTTGGCCACTGTGTTATTTCAACCAGCAACGAGAAAGAAAACTTTCGCAACGCCTGTTTTGACACTTAAGCTACGAAATTTTCTTATTTTTAGAGCTCGGTTTGAAGTGATTTTGGGTGGTTAATCAACTCGTCTTGACTCGGGGTAAGCTTCTAACCTTGATCTTGGTATTTCCCTGTGATTCCATCTTTTATTTTAGCAATTCTATCCATGATTTAGTCATAGAAATTGAGGTTTTCCACGAAATTGGAGATTAGGGTAAATTGATAATTTGGTCATCGATTTGAGTTTGGATTCTGATAATTATCGAGATTCATGATCTATAGGTTATGGGTAAACTAATTTCGTGATAGAAATTCAGTTTTGTCCTTGGTGCTCGAGTTCATTTTGGGTTTTTTTGGATTACGAAATACAATATAGCAATATGGGTATCGTTGGACTCGTCTAAATTCGTAGATTACTATTTTGAATAAATTGAACTCTTTTGACGAATGTAAATGCAGTAGAGCTTTTGGAAGGCTTAATCTACGCTGCGATCACGATTGAGATCGTTTGGAGGAATTGACGAAGGGAAATTCGTTCACATGTTTGGGGACTTATTTTTAAGGCAAGTTGAGACGGAGACTGTGTTGTAAATCCAAAGGCTCCATCTCAACACAGTCTCTGTCTCAACACTAATCTACGGAGACTGTATGGGTAATTAAAATATAAAAGTACTATAATTATGACGGAGACTGTGTGTTTAGCCTTTGGAACTTGGAGAATAGTGTTGTAAATCCAATTAGGTTGGTATGATTATTGCTTACTTGCGCTATGATAGCCATGTTTAGTTGATATTGTGATTATGTAAACTATCATGTATTCATCACTCTACATCTCCTCTGAATTATGAAAAAGGACTTTTTGGATAAATTGAATTATTATGCATTGGCTTGGTGTACACATATCCATTCATACTGGCACACACCAACCTTGGGGGTGTAGCCTGCCCCGAAACCCTAAGGACCGAGTGTACCAACTGTAATACCTAAACCACATGACACGAAATCTGGGCTGACAAGGGCGTTACAAGTGTATCAACATCTAACAAGGGCCGACAAGGCCACAAAAAATAGGAGTACTATCATGTGTCATCAAGTTAGCACAGGGCCCCAACATACCCAAAATAACCATATACATATAAACATACCCTAAAACTCAATCAACAACTCTGAAAGAAGAGGAGTGCACCAACTCAAACTGAATAGTGAATCTATTGAGGAGGCTTATCAAATCGTCTAACTTGAACCTACGGGCATGAAACTCAGCGTCCCCATCCAAAAAGGGATGTTAGTAGAAAGATGTACTGAATATGTAAGGCAGATAAATATGTATTTAAGAATGTAATATAAGTGAAGAGTACAGAATGTCAACCTAGGACTCAAAACTGCCAATAAGGGCGAACAACTGACATAACCATGATCTATGCATGAAAGTAAAATCCAGCCACTCTATGGGGCCATATAATATAGTATCAAGTCCCTCTGTAGGGTAAGCTCATCATAAATTACCCGGCCATATAGGATGGGGTAATATTTGCCCAACTGATTAGTGGTAACTATCCAACCGGTGGTAAATAACGATATATAACTGCCCAACAGGTGGTATGAACATATAAGTGCCTGCCCGACCAACTATAGCATGGCGTAGTAAGAAAATAAATACATATATATAAGTGCAATGCAAGACAGACCTCAAGGGACACCTTGAACAGAGTCAGAGTGACCTATGACCATTACCCTCCGATTATCGTTATGTAACTATGTTCATCAACATACCTTTTGTTATGAGCTAATAAGATAAGATATACATGAATCAATGAACTTCGGAGCCAAATTGGAGTTGATTTGATACTAGTTAGAAATTTGAAGTGTTCTACAAGTACATCAAGTTCTTGTGAAGAAGAAGGCCAAAAAGTGGTGTTTGATCTAAAAACCCTAAGACAAAAGTTGGAAAAGTGTTTTTGGGTCCCATAGATAGCAAATATCTAAGTAAAGTGGGCCCAAGTCATTAAAAGTGCAGAGGTTAATGAAAAGAGGTCAGCCAAACAGATCCCAAGAAAGAATTTACATCATCAATTGTTGGTTGCACTGCACTTTGTGCGAGTAGCGGGAACGTCGTGCGAGTCACGCTCCTATCGCATGACGTAACAGAAACTTTGAAAACTTAGTTGTACATCCTGAGAGTCGCAAGAATCCATAGCAGAATCGTCCTGCGAGTCGCAGGAGCTGCACATGTACCTCCGAAAGTACAATTCAGGTTTTGTGATTCCAATTCCATTCGAAATTCATTCCTTTTCACTTCTTTGATTCTCCAAACTATTTAACATCAAGTAATTGATCTATTTGATTGTTAATTAGTTCTTGAGTCCTGCTTTTATTTCGTGCTAATTCTTAGACCAAACTTGGTCTTGAATGCCATTTTCCATTCATCTCCAGGTTTCATTCGGATTTGATGGTAACCGTTTCTATGATCTTTTTAGAAAGTATGCATGAACTATTTAATTCACCAAGCATGTCATCAAGGTGAGGAATTGGATGATGATACTTTACCATTATTTTTTGATAGCTCGGCAATCAACACGCATGTGTAATATTCTGTATTTCTTTGGAACTAACATCACCGGCATAACACATGGACTCATACTCTCGCGTACCACTCCTTTTTCAAGGAGCTCATCCACTTGCCGTTGGAGTTCTTTGGTGTAATCAGGGTTGGCTCTATATGCCAGTTTGTTTGGCAATTGGGAACCCAGACAAAGTTGATTTGGTGCTCAATTCTCCTTAAGGGTGGTAATCCCTTGGAAAGCTCCGCGGGAAACACATCTTAATTATGCATGATAAGGACCAGCGAGTTTCGTTCCTCCATCTCCTCCCTAATTTCCCCCGTACTAGCCAAGAGGGCCATCTTGGCCTTTCCTCTTGACTCCGCTTATTCCTCACCTCATCTTGAGGACTATTGTCTCCCTTACTTGCTTCCCCTCCCTTGTGGTTTTCCCTTAACTCCCTCATATTTTTATAAAACTCATTAACTTGCACCGGGGACAAAGGAGATTATGCTCTTCATGCTCAAGAGTGTATCGATTGCTCCTCCGATCATATTTGGTAGACCTATCATATTTCCAAGGTCGTCCGAGTAATACATGGCAAGCTTGCGTTGGTACCATATCACAAAGAACCTCATCTTGGTATTTTCCAATCTTGAATTTGATCAAAACTTACTTGAGAACTATCAACTCCCTACATTCACTCAACCATTGGAGTTTGTAAGGAGTGGCATGTTTGGTGTTCTGAAGGTTTAGAAATTCCACCAACGAGGTACTTGCTACATTAGCACAACTCCCGCTATCAATTACCAAGGAACATACATTTCCCCTGATGATGTACTTGGAATATAAGAGGTTTTCCCTTTGACTTGGATCATCTATATCCTTGCTTATCATAGCCCTCCCCACTACATAGTTGGGAACGGTGACCTCCCCTTCTTGAGGCAAATCATCAATCAATAATGCCTTTTTTGCCATCCCACAAGGGATGGTAATGTGATCTTGCCCCTTATCATCATTCACAATATCATCACCCTCATGAACTCCCTCATCACTTTCCTCTTCACACACTACATCAACCTCCTCCACAAATGCTTCTTCATACCTCACAATAAGGCTCTCCGGTTGGGGCACTCACTCATTCTATGACCAAACCCTTGACATTTGAAGCATTGGAGAGGTTTAGTATTCGTACCTCATTCTTTTAGGACAAACTTTGGAGGTGGTTTCTCAACTTGAGCATTCTTCACAAAGGTCTTTTTGGTTTCTTGCACGCTGCCCTTGTTCTTTTGCTAATTGAAGGGAGTAGTTCCTCCTCCCTTGTTCTTGTTCCTCATACTTGTGTATCCTCTCGACTTGTCGATTTTATCTTCCTTGAAACCCTCCTCTATCTCAATTGCCACTTTAAGAGTTTTATCAATATCCTGACAACTGTGGAGTCTTATTAGGGAATCAATTTCTTTATCTAACTCGGCCCGAAACCAAGTCATGGCATTCATTGGATCCTCTTCAAAGTCGATCCTCATTTTCACAAGTTGGAACTCGTCATAATATTCCTCTACACTCGTGTTGTCTTTCCTTAAGGTGTAGATCTTCTTTAATGGATCTTTCTTGTATTGTTGGTGACGTACTTACGCCTTAGAATGTTCTTCAACTCTTCCCATGTGGGAGTTAGAGCGAGTCCATGTAACCTCCTCATCTTAACTTGCATTTCCCACCATGTGGGTGCAAATCCTTTAAATTGAGCAATGGAATAGGACATTTTTTTCACCTCAGACATGTCATTGGTTAAGAAGATCCGATCATATTGCATGACCCAATAAAAAAATACGTCAGGATCACTCCCCCCCCCCTTTGAAGCTCAGAAAGGACACTTTGATGGAGTTAAGACTTATGTCTCGCCCCCAATTATTTCCATAATTTCCTTGATCCCTATAGTGATCTCCTCCAAGATTACCTCCGTAGATATCTTAGCCTTGATGATCATCTCGATCTTGATAGCCTCCATGCCTACCCCCTTGTGGGATAGGGCCATTCCTTCCTCCCCTACCACGATAAGGACCTTGGAATTGCAATCATTTTCCTCTCATTCTATCATCATATCGCTATTCCAATTCTCCTATCTCCTTTCAGAATTTATCACCCAATAGTTGGACATTTTGAGGTTGTGGATGGGCATTTGGAAGTGGTTGAGGTGGGTATTTTTCATTTGATGGTTGGTGAGGGTCATTTGGTGGTGGTTGAGGGTTATTTGGTGGAGGTGCGATGGGATTTCCATCTCGTAATGGGGTAGGTGGTATGGTGTTGGGTGGAGTGGGGTTATACACGCTGCGGATGGCTTTGTGTGATAGGGTGGATGAGGATTCCGATCTCACTCCACTTATGTTTCCTTGAAACTGGTTTCGGGAAGTGGGGGATGACTCTCGGGTCCTCCCTTCAACGGCTCCAAATCTTACATCAATACCACTCACTTGTCGGCTAATAGAGGCCAACACACTCAACACTTGACTTAAGTTTGGTTCCTCCATATGAACCAAAGATTCCTCTCTCGAGTGGGTCATGGTACCTGTTTAGGACACTCAACAAAGTAAGAAAACACATTAGGTTAGTGAAAATTAACTCTTGGTCAAGCTATGCTTCACTCGGAACATCGAATTTAGTCTGAAATAAGTGAGGATACTTACAATTCATCCCCTCTTCCGCCTCCCACGTCATCTCTTCTACATTCTTATTCCGCTATAGAACCTTCCAGGAGGCTACTTCCTTAGTCCTTAGCTTGTGGACTTATCGATCTTTGATAGAAATAGGAACCTCTTCATATGATAAGTCCTCTGTAACTTTCATATCGCAAATCGGTACAATCCGAGAAGGATCCCCAACACACACTCTCAACATAGAAACATGGAAGACCGGATGAACAAACTCTAACTTGGGAGGCATGTCCAATTTGTAAGTCACTTGGCCTGTTCGTCAAATTATGCGATATGACCCAATATACCTTGGGCTGAGCTTTTCCTTTTTCCCAAATCTCATTACACCCTTCATTGGATAAATCTTCAAGAAGACCTAATCATCCCCTTGGAACTCCAAGTCCCGTCGTCGCACATCTAAGTACGACTTCTGATGACTCTAAGCGGTTAACAACCGTTCTTGGATAAGCTTCACCTCTTATATGGCTTGGTGAACGAGGTTAGGCCCAAATAATTCTAATTCACCTACTTCGAACCATCTGATAGGAGATCCACATTTTCGTCCATACAAAGCCTCATATGGAGCCATTTTGATACTAGCATGATAACTGTTATTGTACACAAATTCAATAAGGGGTAGATGATCATCCCAACTTCCCTTGAAGTCTAATACATAAGCTCGTAGCATGTCTTTGAGCGTATGAATCGTACGCTCGGCCTACCCGTCTATTTGAGGGTGGAAAGTTGTGTTAAGATTAACTTGAGTGCCCAAACCTTTTTGAAATGATCTCCAGAAATTAGTTGTGAACTGCGCATCTCGGTCAGATATAATAGAAAAAGGCGCACCATGAAGGTGAACAATCTCCTTAACATACAACTTTGGATAATCCTCGGCTGTGTAAGTAGTTTTGACTGCCAGGAAATGAGCTGATCTGGTCAGTCTATCAACAATCACTCAAATAGAATCAAACTTATGATAAGAGCGAGTGAAACCCGTAATGAAATCCATATTAATCATCTCTCATTTCGACATTGGGATCTCAATGTTCTGAGTCAAGCCATCGGGCTTTTGGTGCTCTACTTTTACTTGTTGACAATTAGGACACCGAGCTACAAACTCCGCAATGTTCCTCTTCATGTCGTTCCACCAATACATACTGATGCAAAATCCCCGTGAGCTCTAGGTTCTAATTCAATCTTCGAGGTGTTATCAAGCTCGTAGTTCCGAAAATGGTCGACCAGCCTACGGTAATGTGTTTATCATGGCATGGAAAATGGAATGGACTTGGAATTATTACATAAAGATTCAAGAAGGTGTTTATATTTAGATTTGTATGTAGGTGTTGGATGAAGACCATGTTTGTTTATTTATTTTAAGCTTGTTGTTTTCCTTTAGTTCATAGCTTAGTTGCTAGTTTAGGACATAGTGTGCTATGTAGTAACCCTTAGCTACTCACTAAGACACATTCAATGAGGGACGTTGTCTAGGCCGAGAGAAGCCTCATCTAATGGTGACATGTACTCAGCAAAGAGAAGTGAATGCTCAATATAGAAGTGTGGTCTTCAAAGTGAATGAACCGTGTATGGATTACCTCAATGAGAGGATACCAAGATACGATTTGGAGAAGCCGAAGGGTTGGACGAATTCCTCCCTTCCACAATCGTCCAAGGGCCATGCATCTCAACACTATCCAAGGAGCTCATTCAAGTGTTAACTAATTCATGCATGGAAGCTATAAAGGAGGTTTTAGAAGCCATTGGATTTGGTCACGAGACCCTCGATCGATGACCTTTATCCTCCCCCTTTCCCACCTAGTCGACTAAGTGTGTAGTTTATGTCTTTATGTTTCCTTTATAAGAAGGGTCCTTGCCCAACTATAAAAGGAGCCCTTGTCTAAGTCTTTCAATCCGGGATTGAATCTCTTAGTTGGATCCTCCGGGGGGTCACCTATCTTGTGTCTAAGGTTTTCGATCACCCTTGCTTGGTTAGTGTTGATTCTCGCGGTCAGCAAACCTCAACCTAGTCCTTGTGAAATTGATCACAACATACTTGGAGACCACACGAGCAATTAACTCCTCATGTTACCATCCAAGGACCCATATCGACCGAATTGTGACTTGGTTTGTATCTCGGATTTTTGTATATAATCCATGTTCCAATTACTTGTTTCTCCACATTTCTATCTCCCGCAACACTTCATATCCTTAGCACCACGCAAACACCACCAAACATATCAACGTCCCACCTAAACTCCCTTCTCACACACCCTCACTGTCTTGGTGTACTTCCGAACCTTAGCTCTACCAAACCACCAATCCCCGAGCATCATCCTGACCCTCTACCCACCCATGAAAACTCCACCAAGCGCCTTGATGCGACTCCTCCCACACCCAGCCGAAATTACCACCCAACACTCCATTGCCGACCTACCGAGAGACCGAGAAACCCCAATCCTGCCCTGCCATTTCAGGTCAACCCGAGTACAATCAGGACCCAAATCCTTTACCTACTTAAAGACCTCCATACATACATCAAATTGGTATCAGAGTCAAGCGTTCTCGTCCCACGGAACAATGTTATGGCTAACATGAACGAGGAACTTAGGAGGGTTATGTCCGAGTTAGTTGCGAAATATGTACAAGCCTTTAGAAAGGAACTTGTCGGGCATGCCATGAAGAACCGCACCAAATCAGGACCTATACCAAATAGCCCAAAGCATGAAGGCTTGGTACTCCAACGTGAGTTGGAGGTTCCACGCGAAACACCTAAGGAGACACAAAGGGAATAACTCTTTTACACGCGCTGTAAAATAAATAATAAAGTGTGTAATGTGATTATTGATGGGATAAGTAGTGTCAAATTTGCCTCCGTGAAAATGGTGGACAAGTTAAAATTACCCACCCGCAATCATCCGAAGCCATATGATCTCCAACGGCTAAACCAAGATGAAAGACTAAGAGTAGTGAAACAAACTCTTGTTAGCTTTCGGATTGGAACATATGAAGATAAGGTATGGTGTGACATCCTCCCTATGGATGCATGTCATATTTTATTGGGGCAACTTGACACGAAGGTACAAAACATGATGAAATTGCCGACGTGAAGGAACTCCCGAATGACGTTGCATCCGAAACACTACCAACGGAAGATAGTGAACTTTCCCTTGATTTATTTTCAAGGAGTTCATTGTCTACTCACCAAGACTATGGATGCCAAGAACAAAAATTAGTGTGCAAAAGCCAAATGAGCCCTAGTCCGTGCACCATTCCTATACTGAGGTCAAAAGATCTTTTTGAGTTTGCAACCGGACCATCACCAATGGAAAGCATTGAAATACTCGTGGTTTAATTCTGAGATGTTCTTTGCCCAATCAACAAGCTTGCAAACACAATCTGGAAATGGCTAAGGAAGTACAACAACACATGTAAGAAACACTAGGCGAGGGCCTTATCCAAAAGGACTTTAGGCCTTATACAGTGCATGACTTGTTGGTGTCAAAAGAACATGAGAAGTGGCACACTTGTGTTACCACCCAAGATGGGTCCGAATGTACAAATGCAAATGAGGTAAGAAGCTTACATGTCTTGACTTCTTCATATCCTCATGCCATCAGAAACTATGGTGCCCTTACTGCCCTTAATTCAACCATGGAGCCACTAATTAAAATTGAACATGATGCTAGAGGAATCGGCGTTGGTCCCATCCTAATTCAAGACCAAAAGTCCATTACTCTCTCTAGTCCACTGCTTCCGTGTAAGGACTTGTTTATCACTGGGACCTTGGTCCATTTGAGATACTTGACTTGGCTTATGTTTGTCTCATTGGGCTTAACTACACTTGAGGAAGGAAGGAGTAATCAAATGCCAAGAGCAGACTGTCCTTGCAAGATATTGGCCTTCAAAGTCGAGCGTGATTTGTGTGGAGAACTTGTGAGGACATTTGAGTTGTGAAACATTCCAAACTCTTCCATGATCCTCATACACAAGATGGTACAACGGTCCATAGATCACACCACATCAACCGAGGGCTTGTGTGCTAATCCAACCACGATGAAATCTAGCCAAAGATGTACCGAGCATACGGGCATAGTGGTGGCAAATAATTTTCTTAGTTCGGCTTCATTTCCTCATCATTTCATGCAGAGATATTATGACCTTGCTGCCCCTATAAACAAACTCATGAGGAAAGATAAGTATGAATGCTTTCGAGGAGTAACAAGATTCCTTGAAGCCTTGGAGATTTTTGAAGCCTCGGTCCTACCCGTGCCAAGCCGTGAAAAGCCATTGGGCATCAAACATGAAACAAGTATAGGTGCCATTTTTTGTTCTAACACAAAGTTGAGTGGTTCACCGTGTCATCCTTTCTACCTATGGCAAGGCAGCATGTCTTATGGAATCCGAGATCCAACATGAATATCATGAGAAGTCAAAACCAATTGTCTTGTATTCGGATCCGTATTTGGCAAGTTTAGAAGAAGGCTCTTACAAGATGAAACTTCCAGACTTATCCAATGATGGAAGTATTGGATCAACACTTGTTGATGAAGGTTCATTGCTACATTTAAGCGGCACGAATTCGAGGATGAATTCCAAGAAGGGGAGATTGATGCAAAAATCCCCGTGAGCTCTAGGTTCCAATTCGATCTTTGAGGTGATAAGCTCGGAGTTCCAAAAATGGCCGATCAACCTATGGTAATGTGCTTATCATGGCATGGAAAATGGAATGAAATTGGACTTGTTACATAAAGATTCAAGAATGTGTTTATATTCGGCATTGTATATAGGTCTTGGCCGAAGGCCATGTTTGTTTATTTCTTTTAGCTTGTTGTTTTCCTTTAGTTCCTAGCTTAGTTGCTAGCTTATGACATAGTGTTCTATGTAATAACCCTTAGCTACTCACTAGGACACATTTAATGAGGGACGATCACTAGGACGAGAGAACCCTCATCCAATGGTTACATGTACACGGCAAAGAGAAGTGAATGCTCCATCTAGAAGTGTGGTCTTAAAAGTGAATGAACCGTGTATAGATTTCCTCATTGGGAGGATACCAAGACACGGTTTGGAGAAGCTGAGGGGTTGGATGAATTCCTCCCTCCACAAGCGTCCAAGGGCCATGCATCTCAACACTATGCAAGGAGCTCATTCAAGTGCTAAATCCATGCATGAAATCTATCAAATAGGTTCTAGAAGTCATTGGATTTGGTCATGAGGCCCTCGACCGATGACCTTTCCCCTCCCACTTTCCCACCTAGTCGACTAAGTGTGTAGTTTATGTCTTTATGTTTCCTTTTATATAAGGGTCCTTGCTCAACTATAAAAGGAGCCCTTCGGATATTGTATTGAGAGGTTTTTTTAAATCAAAAACTTGAGTTTAACTCATTTTGGCTAAGCCTTCAATTCGGGATTGAATCTCTTAGTTAGATCCTCCGGGAGGGTCACCTATCTTGTGTCTAAGGTTTTTGATCACCCTTTCTTGGTTAGTGTTGAGCCTCACGGTCAACATACCTCAACCTAGTCCTTGTGAAATTGATCACAACATAGTTGGAGACCACACGAGCAATTAACTCCTAGTGTGCCAAGGACCCATATCGACCGAATTGTGACTTGGTTTGTGTCGCAGATTGTTTCCAACAATATGTATACAATCCTTGTTCCAATTACTTGTTTTTCCATATTTCTATCTCCCGCAACACTTCATAAACATCTCCACAAAAGGCCATTGTCCGCATATATCCTTAGCCCCACACAAACATATCAACGTCCCACCCAAACTCCCTTCTCAGACAATCTCACTGTCTTGGTGCACTTTCGAACCTTAGCTCTACCAAACCACCAAAACCCGAGCATCATCCTGACCATCTACCCACCCGTGACAAATCGACCAAGCGCCTTGATGCGAATCCTCCTACACCCACCTAAAATTACCACCCAACACCCTATTTTCGGCCTACCGAGAGACCGAGAAACCCCAATCTTGCCCTGCCATTTCGGGTCAATCCGAGTACAATCAGGACCCAAACCCTTTACCTACTCAAAGCCCTATGTACATACATCATATACCTTTGAGATCATGATACATCTTAGTAGATTCAGGGTGAATGGAATATCATGAGCAATGGACCTCCGTCATAATCTTGTCTCGTAATTCTGCTATATTTGGAACACACAAACGGCCCTGGTGCCTGAGAATCCCATTTTCGTCAATCTGAAAGGTTGTGATCTTCTTTTGTTGAATACCCTCTCTGATTTTTCCTAAAATGGGGTCTTCCTACTTAGAGAACATGCTGATATACATTTGGCATATGGGGTTGTTTTCATACATGACTCTCACACAATTACACACAGACACATGTTGTTTATGATTCAAATCTACAGATACCAGACCAAACCTAACATAATATGTAAACATGAACTAGAATCCTCTAAGATCACTTAGGATGCATTTAAAGGTAAAATAAATAATCAACAAGACTAAATTATGATGAATACAACCATACTAACTATCAGACAAAATTCCTAGCACCCAAATCATGCCCACAAACTCCAGTGACTCACCATGGATCAAGACATCTAAGTTAAGTTCATTAGACACTCCAAGTCATAAATAGGCAATGCATGTGGCTAGATAATACTTAGGTTAATCTTGTTATTCAAATTAGATCTTCTTTAACCACCTCTTAATATCAACTTAAGCAATAGTCATTTTTAAATAGACAAGTATGGCCAGAACAAGTTTCAGCCCATCATATCATCTTAATTCACCCTTGCACATTATTTAAACAGTTCCAAACCAACAACTTAAACCTCATATCAATTAGACATACCCTTCATGACTATAACATACCTTAACTAATGCATAGAGATTACCTCATGAAGACTACATAGTTAAACGAACCCTTCAAGAGTTGACGAACATGTCAAATAAATAACATACCATCAACAGTCTATTGATAACTTCGAATTAACACCATAAACTGTTCTAATACCTAATACATGATTAAGTCAATATTAAGCTATCCTAACAATCCATACATAATTAAGTATCAACATTTTAGCATGATTTTGGGTTTAGAGCAGTCTAATAAATATTAACTAATCATATAACCAACATAACAAGTATTTGTTTAACTAATCACACATAAATAGTAACAATAATGAACACTAACAGTGATTTATACCAACTAAAACATGCTTAATCAATCATGTCACATATCATAACAAATCATATCTTAAGATAACATAAATAAGCATCTTAACTACCTAATCATACTAATACTCATAATAAATAACATAAACAGTGGCTAAACATGCTAATGCAACACATAAGACACACAAAATAAATTAAATAATGAAATTTCGACAAAAAAATAAAAGGGGAATGGAAATACCTTGTGTATAGACAATCGAAAGGTCGAATTGGGGCTTGTTCTTCACTTCGGGACCTTGAGACTCGCAATCACACATGAAAAACAATGGTTTTAGATTGTGGAAGACTATTTAGCTATGTATGGGTTCCACCAAAGGGCTTGGATCCCAAATTAAGCTTAATTAACCTAATTTAAACTCAATTCACCTCGTGACAAATGCAGAATCCAAGAATTGAGTTTCGGTCCTCAAATTGAAGAACAAAGGGTTGTATTTATAGGGTAAGATGAAACCCTAGCAGACCCATTCAATTCGATGTGGGAGAACTCAAATCAGGGGGAAAATTCCCTCCAATTCGATTCTCAACCAATCAAAGCCAAGAATTTGAATCGTAATGAGACAAGAATAATTAAAATCATCACAGAAAAGCAAAAGTAACCAGAAGGGTGACCTCACCTTGTAGGGGTGGGGTTGTGGTGTTACCATGGCGTGAATGTAGGCTTTGGTAGGATAAGGGCAAAGGCCATTGATGCATTTGCCCCATTTGGATGAGCACAATTGCAAAAGAAGGCGTAGGGCTCTACTGTTTGCCATTTTTGGCATGAAAGAAGATGAAGCCTCCATGCGGGTCTTAGGGTTTGATCGTAAAAAATGAGGGATTTGCGATTTTTCCCCTTCTCTTTACATTTAAGGAATTGGGCCAGGTCCTAGGCTAAATTGCCTTGGGCTCGGCCAAATTAAATGGGATGAGGCCCAAATGCATTTTTAAGACACCTCATATTAATCGTGGCCACATTTTAAAAATGTAGTCACATTTTTAAAATGTAGTCACATTTCAAATTTAAAAATGGCTAAATAATTTCATAAATAGCCTAAATTAAAACTAAATATTAATTTTAAGCCCGCATGTGACAATAATTAGGAATAAAGAAATTAAAAATCATGTGAACATCTATTTAGTTTTAAAACATGCTTGAAATTGAGATGTAATTTATCGTATTTAATTAGACAAATTGCCGATTTTGATGGAGCGGAACACTAATTCTTTGATTTTGAGAATTCCTTTAAAACAATTATATTCAAAATTGTCGGTTGAAATTCAAAAATTATAATTAATGATCAAATTATGTAAAATTAGGACATGATATACAATATATATACCAAGTGATATTTTGTCAAATTCAATGACAAAATATTCTTGGAATAACTTTGTAAAATTATATTTGCTTTGTAAAAAGTATATTTTCCTCCGTTTGTGACTCGGAAACTTTTAATAATTAAATAAAATTATTGGAGGGTAAAAATTAGGTGTCAACAAAAAATCTTGGAGAGAGTTTGTGAGCTTGTAGGGTCTGCAAATGGTGTAAAATGACATAAGGGTCGATCTCCAACTGATTTATTCACTTTTTGGAAAGTTTCACCACCGTAGTGGGTCCCAAAGGGAGTTACTTTGTAGCGGTTTCTTAAAACATATATTTTTTTGTGTAGAGTTCCGATTGATGAATGATTTATTGCGTTGGAAAGTAGACTTGTTGAAATTGAATTTAGATACGCTATGCACCCCATAAGTCCTTATACAATAGAAGATATACCCCTTGAAGTTGGACCAAAATCCTATCCATAATTCTGCCTACCTTTCCCCAAGTTTCGATGAATTTAATTTCTTCAATTCGTTTAGCTCCGAATTCTTATTAGACTTACTTAACACTTGTTTTAAAATCATTGTCATCCATATAAGGGTTTCTCAGCCTTTCTGGGTTTACGTTACTTTATTTGTGATGCATGCCAGTGCGAAAATACGGGGTGTAGCATTCTCTCCCCCTTAGAAACATTTGTCCTCGAATGTTGAAGTGTCTATGGGAGAGAATTAACTCCAAGTGGTTTCAAAAATTTTAGTAGAGTCTATTTTATAAATTAGACTACCCAAATCCTGCCAAGCAACCAAAACACCAACACAATGCCACACAGGACCATATAACTAATATCAAAACACATCCTGGGCCTCACATGGTCATCCGACTTCAAGTGTATACATAAAAATATTAACTGACCTTGAGTGTATACAACTCTGCCTTTTTTTGGTTCTATAGCACCTCAATTTTGAACATTATCTTTTGTTTGGAATAAGTAAGGGTATTTGGATTTCATCTGCTCTTCGGCTTCCCACGTGATATCCCCGATGTTTTTACTTATCCATAAGACTTTCACGGAAGCCACTTTGTTAGTCCTCAACTTACAGACCTGTCGTCCAAGTATAGCAACTGGGACTTCCTTTTAGGACAAAGTCTCAGTGAAATGAACATCATCAACTGGCATCACCCTGGACGGATCCCCAATGCACTTTCGTAACATGGATACATGGAAGATTGGATGCACACCCTCCAATTCGAGAGGAAACTCTTACTCGTAAGCCACTTGGCCTATTCTTCAGACAATTCTATATGGCCTAATGTATCTCAGGCTTAGCTTACCATTCTTACCAAATCTCATTGCGCCTTTCATAGGTGACACCTTCAGGAAAAGCCGATCATCAACATGAAATTCAAGATTATGATGAAGAACATCTAAATATGACTTCTGGCGACTTTGAGCTGTCAACAGGTCCCTTCTAAATAAGCTTTACCTTCTCTAAATCCTGCTGGACCAAGTTTATCACCAAAAGCTTTGATTCATGTACTTCGAATCATCTGATAAGGGATTCACCTGATATAAGGGAGCCACATTATCATTTGGTATACAATTTCATATAGTCCTCGGTCGTGAAAGCACTTCTGACTGGATAATGAAGTTCGTATTTATCATCTCCCATTTCTATGCCAGAATTCTACACGTAAGGCTAGCCCACCGGGTTTCTAATATTTGACATAACTTATCAACAGTTGGGGTATTGGCCACAACCTATGCGATACTCTTCCTCTTGTCATCACACTATAAATCTCTTCAATATTGTGATACATCTTTGCCAATTTTGGGGTGAATAGAATATCTATAATGAGTGGCTTATGTTCTTTTTCCTTACACGTTTTCTATAACTGGACATATTATTGGCCCGAGTATCTCCAAAACTCTATTTTGCTTTAACTCAAAGTTGTGCTCTTACTTCACTGAAGGTTCTCATGGGGTTGTAGCATGGTAGAATATTCATACCGTTTCCCTTTCACCTGTTACATTTGGAAAATAACTCCTCCGTCCTTTGAGTCTAGAAATCAGACTCCTAAGCTTACTAGCTTATGTAGTTCTTTTGTCAACTCCCTCTTTTTCATCCATTGACGGGGTTAGTTGAACTAAATCTCAACTTATATTTCCCTGAAGGTTGTCACTTTATTTTGCTGAACTTTCCCTATAAACTATAATAGGTCAGAATCCTTATACTGCTACTCTTTCACCTATAATACTAAGGGTGACACTACTGAGTTTTGAATGGTAACTCTACTTTTATCTTAGTTCAATAGTCGGACCCTTAAACTGACTGGGTGATGCAACTTCATATTCTTGCTCTTATGCCACCTTTATGGGATACTCTTACGTTGTAGTCTATCTTTCCGAATCATTTCCTTCTTGTGGAGGACCATGTTCAACCATATCATCTTGGCTCATCTTTATTTTCAAACCCAAATACTATTACTTTCTTTAAGAAGACTCGTGTATCTCTGTACTATCATGACTCATCCTAGTAGATGCTCTTACTGTTAATAGGGGAAAATTGTTCCAAATTCAGCTACTTCTGCTTGAAGATATTCTGGAGGTCTTTATGGTTTATAAAGGATATGACGCCACTGTGTTCTCAACTTTTTCTAACCCTAAGTCATGGGTCAGAAATTCAACTTGGCTTTACCCAACCGCTCTTAAGCATATATGATCACATTTCCTTATGCATCATGATATGTGCATTACAAATGCATTAACTTAGATAAGTCTCCACTATATTGGTGTTTCTTATATACACAACCTTAAGTATTCCTCGGCATTTTGATTTGGTCCTCTATTCAACCGATATAGCTAACGATCTACTACTGACGTACTTCCTTATTGTATACGTACCCATATTATGAGAGAATTGAAGTTATTAGTCAACTTTTCTATAATCCTTTGAATCATTTTACTCAGAGTGAATTTTTCTTCCTCGTCTCTTAGCTAACATTTTTTGTCAAAATAATTCCAGAATGAAGCTTCTCATTCATGTTAAGCTATAAGCCCATTATCATATATCCATCCAGGATCTTCAGGCATTTTTAAACTGCTCGGAAATATCCTTAATCACTTTCACTTCCACCCTTATTCTGGTAGTATTAATTTTGTGCATCTTACGGCTCGGCTGGCCTCTTGACTAGCCTTTTCTAGGCTTTGTATAAATCATCTTCTGATTGCTGACTCGGCTTTCTCTTCATTCAGTTGTTTTGAATAACCTCTTTTAGATCTATGTACTTCTATCTTTGTTTATACTTCTTGTTATTTTCTTCTGAGCCTCTTATGTCTGGTTGCACTTACCATTGCTTAACTCCTCTAGCTAGAAGGTTGCTACTGTTACTCTCTTAGCATTTAGTTTTTTGCATATCATTTTATAGTCATAACATATCCATAGAATCTGGATAATATAATTTATTCATCTTGAAACTATTCATTCTAACCTTTCTCACATACTCAGTCACTAAACCTAAATGTGATTTTTTTCCTTACTTTATCATACTATCTCCCCTTTTGGGAGAATGGCCACACCTTGCGCTCAAGAATTTCATTCCTGAGAAGTCTTATTGTTACTTCAACACCTTCGCAATGCTTCTAACTTTTATAACTTATAGGACTTAGAATAATTCCCTCTTACTAGGGAATACCGAGTTGCTTATATGGATAGAATGCCATGTATTAATAACTGGCATGCTCGATCTCGAAAGTTTTTATTCTTTACGAAAGATGTTAGTCTTAGGGGCTTCTTTCTTAATAACCTTACAAGGTCAATCTTCTCCAGTTCATTCTATTATTTTCTATTCGCTTACCTTGTAATTTTCACAATACCAACTGTTATAATAATCTTTTGAGTTTCTGACTCATATTCTGTTTAACTTGGGGTACTCCTCAATATCGGTACTTCTTGATTCAAGGAGCTAAATCATCCGGTTGATGTCTTCTATTAAAATCGTCAATTCAATTCTTGTAATAGAGACTTAAGTTTCATATCATTTTTCTAATTACAAACTCAAAATTTACTTCCTCTTTCCTTTTGTTCTACCTGGCTATGAACATTGTCGCATTACCATATTTTATCTTACGACTCTCGATCATTTCTCATATCCACTCATGTGCCCCACCTGTCTTACTAGCAACCTCTCTCTAATTGTATCACTCCTCATCTTGTTTTGGATAATTTCAATGAAATATTCTTTCACTCTTAGCTTTTCCCTCTTCAACTGAACTTATCCTCCAGGCACTCAATACCTCAGACAGAAGTCTCACTAAGGGAAATATTCACCTCGCATACAAAGATTTTAGTACTTGGCTCCTGGATATTTGAAATTATTAAGAAGTCGTAACTGACTAACAATATCCGAGTACGTCATGCATGTATCATCTACAAAGGTACTATTAGCATATTCGTACCACTTTTCAATATTGCCATTCAATTATAAAAATCTGCCCACGCTAAGGGTTATTCTAACCTTTACTAGATCTCGAGATCTCACTTATTTCTAAGACTAGTAGACTACGACTATCGTCGTCCGAAAATAATAAGCTAGAATGCTACTCATTGTAGTTCTATGCTACTAGAAGTGGGATAATAACTCTTTTGTCGCACTATCTGAGCACCAACTACATTTACAATCTCTTCTATTCAGGTACTTTGTACCTCTTTCGCTTTAATTCCTTTGCATTCTAAAACTCGTATTTTACCTTCTAGGCTTGCATTACCCTCTTTTGAATGGGTGAGTAAATGCTCATGCTCTAAAACTTTAACATAATACTTGCAATCTAGTACATACATAATATAGTAGGGATCTTTCTTTACTTACTGCGAGTACAGAATGGAATCAAGTTCCTAGGACTCAGCTCTATTGCACGGTCTGGAATCAGAAAGAAGGCTAACTAATCCTACAATGCTCGGAAGCCTTCTGTTTATAATTGTGGTGCACAACATATTGATAAACAAGACTCTACTAGACACGGCTTGTAGACTCTCTAAGACACGACCTACTCTGATACCAAGTTTGTCACACCCCAACCTTGGGGTGTGTGAAAGGTACCCAGGCCTTACTTACTGAGCACTACATACATGACCTGACATACATCTTAACAAGCAAATAGGTCGTCAAGGCCGCCATGATAGACTGGATAAAATCAATAGAGAAAAAGATGATGATACCAACCCAATAAGTATATATACATAGACAAGGGACAACAAGGCCACCATGAATTCTAAACATCAGAACATACGCCGACTAGGCCATACATGACATCTATACACATGACATATGTCTACCTGAATCTGCTGGCATAAAATGCAGCGTTCCCCAACAAAAATGATGTTAGTGCGAATAATATACTTAATATAAAAGGAATATGAGAGCATATATAAGACGTCAATGTAAGAATAAAGAAGGATCAACATCTAAGTCGAGACATGCCACTGTGGGCCATGATATGCAATATACAATATCTACGCATATATAAAGCTATTACGAATCATGTGTGTATGTAACACCATAGGCCTCTGTGGGCGTCATGTTCATTAGTATATATATATAATTCTATCTTTGGGCGCTAATCCATATTGTAAACTGTAATTGCCCAACTGATCAGTGGTAACTGCCCGACTTGCAATAAGAATTTCGGAACATATTTAGATATGCTTTGAAACACATTTTGTAGGAATGAATAACATGGACATGTTCAACTTTCAGGAGTAGATTCAACTATGGAATAACATTACGTTTACGTTTCATTACATGTATCATGCCCAAAGAAGGAAGGTTTAGCCTTAACATAGCTTATGACAATCTGCCCAATAACCACGCTGAGCTTAACGCATCGTACCTTAATCTTAAACATCAAAAATCACTCCAAATCTGAAGTTACTTCACTTGAAAGAATCCTCCAAATCAGCCACAAGATGAAGAACTACGATTTATAAGCACCACAGGATCTCTAGCATTGAATTCACATTTTTATCTTTGATTTTTGTCTAGGGTTGTAGCAGAACTCTTGGAGAGAGTTTATGAGAGGGTCTGAAAATGGTGTAAAATGATATAAGGGTCCATCTCCCATCGATTTATTCACTTTCTGGAAAGTTCCACCGCCTTAGTGGGTCCCAAAGGGAGTTTCTTTGCCGCATTTTCTTAAAACGTACATATCTTTTTGTATAGAGCTCCGATTGACGAACTGTTTATTGCGTTGGAAAGTAGACTACCAGAACTCGAATTTACATAGGCACCCCATAACTCTTTATACATTAGAATATATACACCCCTAAATTTGGGCCAAAATCGTGTCCAGAATTTTGCCTACCTTTCCGTGAGTTCGATGAATTTAATTTCTTCGATTCGTTTAGCCCCAAATTATTATGAGACTTTCTTAACATTTGTTTTAAATACATTGCTATCCATATAAGGGTTCTTAACCTTTTCAGATTTACATTATCTTTCTTACGATGCATAACAGTGCAAAAATACGGGGTGTAACATGGACATCGCAAATGACTTAATTAACAACTCATGTGATATACCAAACTTCTCCATAATAAATGGGGTAACATAGGATCGAGTAGATCCAGGATCTATAAAATCATAAATATCGTATGAACAAACAGTCAATGTACCTGTCATGACATCTGGTGAAAACTCCAAGTCCTGTCGACCAGCCAAAGCTTAGATGCGGTTCTGATTATCGCTTGAACTAGAAGCTCCACTGCGACCTTGATCTTTATTGGTAGAAGACCGTGACCCACGCCCTGGAGGATGCACTAAAGTAGATGACCCTTCCACCGCATCAGTAAGCTTAGCCATATCACCCTGCCATTTATTTAGGCAGTCTATCATCATTTGACCCTCACGACCACACGTGTAACAAGCAGTCGAGCCTAGTTTGCATCTCCCAAAATGCCCCGTACCATAAGTATCACAACGTGGAGGGACTGATCTCATCTACCTTGAACTTTACTATTGTTATGACCCTGATGCTCGTGAGCTCTTACCAAGTCCCGATGGAACATAATGATCAGATATATAATCTTGGGATTGAGACGATGGAGGCCTAGGTGGATGTCTGAACTGTCAGGGCCTGAAACCACCTTGAGAATTTCCCTGATAATAGGCAGATCTCACCCTCTTATGCTACTCCCTCTCAATCCGCTCAGTAACTGATTGTTGACGTTGATGGTTATTCATATTCTGAGCAAAGTCCTAAATTCGAGAGATATACATATTATCATACAAGAAAACTATGGTACATGCCTCAACATAATCTGGGGCAAGCCCTTCTATAAACTAATGAATCTTGGCCTGCATTGAGTCAACCAAAGCCGAAACATACCTCGCAAGGTAGTCAAATTGGAGACTATACTCTCGAACGCTCATATTCCCTTCCTGAAGGGTCAAAAGATAGTCAACTCGGGCCTCTTGGATCTCGAGTGGAAGGTAATAATTTCCAAAGCATATGAGAATTCCTCCTAAGTTGCTAGAGGTGCCTCCTTCCCTCAAGATCGCTCCTATCCTTTATACTAAAGAAAAACTATATCTCGTAACCTGAAGGCTGCTAGCTCAACTGCCTGTCTTTGAGGCATGCATAACCCAAAGACCTTGTGGAGCTAATACATAATGTCCTAGGGGTCCTCATGTCGGTTTGTCCCTGTAAAGTCTAGAGGATTCAAATCCAGAAACTCTCGAACCCTCAAACTTCCTTGGCCCCTCAGAAGATCATGTACTCACTGGTGCTCTAGGCTGATACTGAGCAGCTACTACATGAGGCAATAAGTGTATTGCACTCCTCAAGTCCTTATCCGATGGGATGGGAGGAGGAACTGGTAGTGCTACAGCTCTAGGAATCTCCTTAGGTGGAGCCGTCAGAGACGGGTGTGAGGGTGTCTCATCCTGGATCTCAGACTAGGCCACCCCTACTGGCACCTAGTGCCTCAGACTAGGCCACCAAGTTTGACACACCCTAACCTGGGGAGGCGGGCCTGGCACCTAGTGCCTCACATGACCCTGAGCATTCCAACACGTAACTTGTATAATTGGAATTATTTCACGGATCTAGGATGGCAAGGCCAAGCCATAACACAAAAATACCTCAGTCCAGCAAGGCCATAGACGCAATGGGATCACCCCCAATATATGTGTAAACACCTATGCAGACAGGCAAGGTCACCATACAAACCTACAACTAACAAAGCCCAAAACAGGTATATATACAAGTCCGACAAGGACAAGTCCTCTCCTCGCCGTCCTTAACCTGTGTGGCATGAGACGCAACATCTCCATGCAAAGGGACATCAGTACGAGATAATATACCGAGTATGTAAAGCTGAAATAAAACACATTAGTATGTAATTATAAAAGTGAGAGATACAAATCAACCTGAACCTCTAAAATATCATTGAGTCATAATATACATAATGATCATACATATCCTTTAACTTCTTTGTATACTGCCATATTAGAATCATAGCTTTAACTGTTGAACTGCCCAACTGATCAATAGTAACTGCCCAACCGGTGGTAAATAACGATACATAACTGCCCAGCCGGTGGTAGCTCAGTGGTAAATAATATGCTTGCCCAACTAGTGGTAAGTAACGATAAGAAACTTCCCAACCAGTAGTGAATAACAATATATAACTGTCCCAATTGGTGGTAACTACCCAACCGATCGTATCCCGGTGGTAAGTACAATACTCAGCTGCCCAATCGGTGGTAAATGATGATACTCAACTGCCTAACCGGTGGTAAATGATACTACCGTATCATGCCTCTATAGGTATTACATACATACTGACATACATACATAGAGGGCCATAATAGACTTCTATGAACTTATTGAAATGATTCCTAATTTACATTTGAAGACTATTATCGATAACCCCTCACTTTATCTTAAAGCCACGGGAATCCTTTTTATATGAGCATGTTCATCCTAAGAGTCATACGCCGGAGCATCTAATCCCTCAAGTGTAAAGTATCATTCTTGCGACTATCTTTTATGAGATTACGTACTATTTCATTTGTACTCCTTCTTAAGAATCAACAAGACAAGGAACAACATCTATAACCTTCGCGACAACAATAAAAGGGCCATAACCATTTTATTCCTCCATAGAATTATCAAGTCAAGGCATAGCACCCCTAGTTTTCGCAAAACCCACAAGAGCCATAAGATGACTACGAAATGAGATACTAGTACATGCAGAAACTGCTCCCAATGATGGATAATCAAAAGTCGAGAAAATAGGCATATTTCCCTTAGACAAGATTTGAGTTTGCTTTTATGATTTTCCCATTGTACGATGTAACGTCAACAAACATGCTAAGAAAAGAAGAAGTGAGCCTTAACATACCTTCAACCATAGTCGTCCTTTAGTATCCCACAAGCGACTCACCAATGCACGGGTCTACAAGATGAAAACACAATCTTTTAATAATATAAGAAGCTTAACGATAGCCGATAAGCGACAAACTTGGTTATACAAAATTGGGCAACACCTTCCCTCTTTCTCTCTACTCTCCATTTGTTCAAAAAAACATTAACAACATGAGAACAACAATAACAACATCATATCCTAGCCATACAATCAATTTCCAGTTACAACATATCAAAACCATGGCTTCAAAAGTAACCCAACAACAAGACAACCACATCTCATTCAACCTCATGTGCTATCTTGTAGTTTATTATCCAAATTAACTTAACCAACACATGGATAATCATACACACACACAAAAGAGGATTAAACTTACCTTGTACGGCAACCACAAGCCCCAATCAATGCCTTCCATAGTCCACCATCACCCTTGCTTACGTTACAACACCATGGGAGTGCTTCTTGGTAATTTAGAAGATCTTCAAGGTTGAATTTGAGTTGATACACCTTGGAGTAGACTTTGGACATTCAAGATATGTTAGAGGTGTCTTAGAGAAGCTCAAGGACAAGTTTGGGTAAAACAATGACCAAAACTGAAGCCTCCACCTGATTTATAATAACGTAAGTCGGCCACCGCCTCAGATATGTGAGGCGATCTACGCCGCATATGTCCATATGCGGCCACATCTTA
Organism: Anisodus acutangulus; assembly: GCA_029783415.1. NCBI lineage: Eukaryota > Viridiplantae > Streptophyta > Magnoliopsida > Solanales > Solanaceae > Anisodus > Anisodus acutangulus. Next base: position 16,519,711 of record CM056498.1, read on the forward strand.
CTCCAGAAAATTCCTCAACTTTTCTCCTCTTATGCATCCCCATCTTTGATGTGGATCACATTCGCTATGCAAAATGCTTAGTGTATCGTCCAATTTTCATCGAACTTCGTCGTGTGGTGGTTCCTTCAACCTCGATGGCCTCCAACCTTCCATACACATATGTAACATCCCTCTAAGTCATAAGGGACCTTCAGAAATGACCTTGAATTACCGGCTCACATCGTATAATCATGCTCTCCTTTGCATACCAAACTACGGGGTGTAACAAGAGGTTACGTGGGGATTAGAGGTTAAACGAATTGGAGAAAATAAGTTTCGTCAAAGTCAGCCATAAGGAGAGAAATGTGGCCTTGGACCGTATATATTAATTAAAGTTATTTGTCACTTAGTGTATACATTACTAATATAAAGGTACTTATATATATGTGTGTAACCTTCTCCACCGCCTAATATACATATATATATATATCTATATGTTTGTAGATTACTTAAAAGTTAGGCAACTTAGTTAACATTTTCATTAGTAGACACTTTCCTAACTCTCTTAAATATTCAATTTTATCTACCATGATTAAGTTTCCATGCCTCAAAATATCATACTAATCTTTAAACTATCAAAGTATCTTTTTTTTTAATTGTTCATCACAATCAAGGTATATGCACAACATTGCTTTTAATACCAAAAAAACTGATTTCTTATATATGAAGATGTAGACTTTGCATAGATTCCTTCAAGATTAAAAATGGAAACCTAGGGGATTAGCTATTTCTCTTACGGAAACATAGCAGCAATGTTATTTACCATTAATAGCAGCAACATAATCTCCATTTTAGGTAGCAATGGTACTTTACATTTGAAGTAGACAAGTATAATTTCTCTCAAGAACCTCACCTCTTCCACGTGTATTTTTTGATAAGCTAGAATTGTTCTTGTCAAGTTCATGTAAGGTGGTTGATAGTTTCATCAATTAAGGTATGATTTCCTCCCATATCTTTGTGCGGTGAAATCATATAAATGACATTAGTATGTTTACCAATTATGGCTTACGAGATGGTGATAGGAAGTGGTGAGCCAAGGTTTTATTAGTGGTTTGGAGTTGTTTAAGGGCGGTCTTATGTGGTATGGAGATCGGTGGGATTTGGTAGCTCATTTAGAGCTTGTTTGTAGTTAAAATGAGGTCGTGCGTGGAGTACACCATTGTATATAACTTCGGGAGCTCGTCGCTCTTTGATTTCCTGAGGGTAGTGATGGTGTAGTTGTAGTATGTTGCTTGGCTGTTAGTTATGTTAATATAAGTTGTCTTAAATTGGTTAAACTTCTATCGAAGGGAATGACTCATCGTTGTCACTCGAAGGTCTATGCAAGGCTTTTTCCTTGACTCGTCGTTAGGGCACAATGTGTTTGATTGTTTCTTTCATGAGCTCTAAATGTCTAAAGTTCTGTCACCATGTTGTAAGTCTTGTGAGCCTTTTAAGAAATGTTATATGATTCAGCTCAAAAATACACAAGCGTTTTCTCAAAAGAGTCGAGTTCAAAGTCGATGGATGGGTTTACTGATTCCACTTAAGTATGGCAAATTCGGTAGCATTCAAGGTATAGTGAAAGAAGTCATAGAACGCGTAGAAGATATATAACGCTTAAGATAGATGATAGTATGTGGTCCAGGCCTAAGAAGAGATGATAAGTTATAGGGCATAATATAAGAAGAACAAGTTAATAGAATTCAGTTGCAGAATGTCTTTTAGGTGAAGTCATAATATCGCATAGAGGCACGAGCCTTCATAAAGTCTAGGGGTCTATATACTTTGCACGTAAGTCAAGAGAAGTTAAGATGGCACAAGCTACATGTATTCCTTCCCGAGTGTGTGATGATTCACAAAGTTGGGATGTGAATCTGTCGAGTATAAAACGAGAACCTTAAAATGTAAGAGTATAAGTTCTTATGGCATCTCTTAACAGGTAGTCGAATCGCTTAACATCCTTTATCATAAGTCTCAAATATGATTAGTAGTTAGTAGAAGTAAGTTACAAGTTTTCACAAGATAAAGAGCTGAGACTCCCATGATGCTTATATATGATGATGTAGACATTGCATAGATGCCTTCAAGATCAAAAAAGGAAACAATGGGGATTAGCTATTTCTCTTACGGAAACATAGCAGCAATGTTATTTTCCATTCATAGCAGCAACGTAATCTTCATTTTAGGTTGAAGTGGTACTTTACATTTGAAGTAGACAAGTATAATTTCTCTCAAGAACCTCACCTCTTCCACGTGTATTTTTTGATAAGCTAGAATTGTTCTTGTCAAGTTCATGTAAGGTGGTTGATAGTTTCATCAATTAAGGTATGATTTCCTCCCATATCTTTGTGCGGTGAAATCATATAAATGACATTAGTATGTTTACCAATTATGGCTTACGAGATGGTGATAGGAAGTGGTGAGCTAAGGTTTTATTAGTGGTTTGGAGTTGTTTAAGGGCGGTCTTATGTGGTATGGAGATCGGTGGGATTTGGTAGCTCATTTAGAGCTTGTTTGTAGTTAAAATGAGGTCGTGCGTGGAGTACACCATTGTATATAACTTCGGGAGCTCGTCGCTCTTTGATTTCCTGAGGGTAGTGATGGTGTAGTTGTAGTATGTTGCTTGGCTGTTAGTTATGTTAATATAAGTTGTCTTAAATTGGTTAAACTTCTATCGAAGGGAATGACTCATCGTTGTCACTCGAATGTCTATGCAAGGCTTTTTCCTTGACTCGTCTTTAGGGCACAATGTGTTTGATTGTTTCTTTCATGAGCTCTAAATGTCTAAAGTTCTGTCACCATGTTGTAAGTCTTGTGAGCCTTTTAAGAAATGTTATATGATTCAGCTCAAAAATACACAAGCGTTTTCTCAAAAGAGTCGAGTTCAAAGTCGATGGATGGGTTTAGTGATTCCCCTTAAGTATGGCAAATTCGGTAGCATTCAAGGTATAGTGAAAGAAGTCATAGAACGCGTAGAAGATATATAACGCTTAAGATAGATGATAGTATGTGGTCCAGGCCTAAGAAGAGATGATAAGATATAGGGCGTAATATAAGAAGAACAAGTTAATAGAATCCAGTTGCAGAATGTCTTTTAGGTGAAGTCATAATATCGCATAGAGGCACGAGCCTTCATAAAGTCTAGGGGTCTATATACTTTGCACGTAAGTCAAGAGAAGTTAAGATGGCACAAGCTACATGTATTCCTTCCCGAGTGTGTGATGATTCACAAAGTTGGGATGTGAATCTGTCGAGTATAAAACGAGAACCTTAAAATGTAAGAGTATAAGTTCTTATGGCATCTCTTAACAGGTAGTCGAATCGCTTAACATCCTTTATCATAAGTCTCAAATATGATTAGTAGTTAGTAGAAGTAAGTTACAAGTTTTCACAAGATAAAGAGCTGAGACTCCCATGATGCTTATATATGATGATGTAGACATTGCATAGATGCCTTCAAGATCAAAAAAGGAAACAATGGGGATTAGCTATTTCTCTTACGGAAACATAGCAGCAATGTTATTTTCCATTCATAGCAGCAACGTAATCTTCATTTTAGGTTGAAGTGGTACTTTACATTTGAAGTAGACAAGTATAATTTCTCTCAAGAACCTCACCTCTTCCACGTGTATTTTTTGATAAGCTAGAATTGTTCTTGTCAAGTTCATGTAAGGTGGTTGATAGTTTCATCAATTAAGGTATGATTTCCTCCCATATCTTTGTGCGGTGAAATCATATAAATGACATTAGTATGTTTACCAATTATGGCTTACGAGATGGTGATAGGAAGTGGTGAGCTAAGGTTTTATTAGTGGTTTGGAGTTGTTTAAGGGCGGTCTTATGTGGTATGGAGATCGGTGGGATTTGGTAGCTCATTTAGAGCTTGTTTGTAGTTAAAATGAGGTCGTGCGTGGAGTACACCATTGTATATAACTTCGGGAGCTCGTCGCTCTTTGATTTCCTGAGGGTAGTGATGGTGTAGTTGTAGTATGTTGCTTGGCTGTTAGTTATGTTAATATAAGTTGTCTTAAATTGGTTAAACTTCTATCGAAGGGAATGACTCATCGTTGTCACTCGAAGGTCTATGCAAGGCTTTTTCCTTGACTCGTCGTTAGGGCACAATGTGTTTGATTGTTTCTTTCATGAGCTCTAAATGTCTAAAGTTCTGTCACCATGTTGTAAGTCTTGTGAGCCTTTTAAGAAATGTTATATGATTCAGCTCAGAAATACACAAGCGTTTTCTCAAAAGAGTCGAGTTCAAAGTCGATGGATGGGTTTAGTGATTCCCCTTAAGTATGGCAAATTCGGTAGCATTCAAGGTATAGTGAAAGAAGTCATAGAACGCGTAGAAGATATATAACGCTTAAGATAGATGATAGTATGTGGTCCAGGCCTAAGAAGAGATGATAAGATATAGGGCATAATATAAGAAGAACAAGTTAATAGAATCCAGTTGCAGAATGTCTTTTAGGTGAAGTCATAATATCGCATAGAGGCACGAGCCTTCATAAAGTCTAGGGGTCTATATACTTTGCACGTAAGTCAAGAGAAGTTAAGATGGCACAAGCTACATGTATTCCTTCCCGAGTGTGTGATGATTCACAAAGTTGGGATGTGAATCTGTCGAGTATAAAACGAGAACCTTAAAATGTAAGAGTATAAGTTCTTATGGCATCTCTTAACAGGTAGTCGAATCGCTTAACATCCTTTATCATAAGTCTCAAATATGATTAGTAGTTAGTAGAAGTAAGTTACAAGTTTTCACAAGATAAAGAGCTGAGACTCCCATGATGCTTATATATGATGATGTAGACATTGCATAGATGCCTTCAAGATCAAAAAAGGAAACAATGGGGATTAGCTATTTCTCTTACGGAAACATAGCAGCAACGTAATCTTCATTTTAGGTTGAAATGGTACTTTACATTTGAAGTAGACAAGTATAATTTCTCTCAAGAACCTCACCTCTTCCACGTGTATTTTTTGATAAGCTAGAATTGTTCTTGTCAAGTTCATGTAAGGTGGTTGATAGTTTCATCAATTAAGGTATGATTTCCTCCCATATCTTTGTGCGGTGAAATCATATAAATGACATTAGTATGTTTACCAATTATGGCTTACGAGATGGTGATAGGAAGTGGTGAGCTAAGGTTTTATTAGTGGTTTGGAGTTGTTTAAGGGCGGTCTTATGTGGTATGGAGATCGGTGGGATTTGGTAGGTCATTTAGAGCTTGTTTGTAGTTAAAATGAGGTCGTGCGTGGAGTACACCATTGTAAATAACTTCGGGAGCTCGTCGCTCTTAGTGATGGTGTAGTTGTAGTATGTTGCTTGGTTGTTAGTTATGTTAATATAAGTTGTCTTAAATTGGTTAAACTTCTATCGAAGGGAATGACTCATCGTTGTCACTCGAAGGTCTATGCAAGGCTTTTTCCTTGACTCGTCTTTAGGGCACAATGTGTTTGATTGTTTCTTTCATGAGCTCTAAATGTCTAAAGTTCTGTCACCATGTTGTAAGTCTTGTGAGCCTTTTAAGAAATGTTATATGATTCAGCTCAAAAATACACAAGCGTTTTCTCAAAAGAGTCGAGTTCAAAGTCGATGGATGGGTTTAGTGATTCCCCTTAAGTATGGCAAATTCGGTAGCATTCAAGGTATAGTGAAAGAAGTCATAGAACGCGTAGAAGATATATAACGCTTAAGATAGATGATAGTATGTGGTCCAGGCCTAAGAAGAGATGATAAGATATAGGGCGTAATATAAGAAGAACAAGTTAATAGAATCCAGTTGCAGAATGTCTTTTAGGTGAAGTCATCATATCGCATAGAGGCACGAGCCTTCATAAAGTCTAGGGGTCTATATACTTTGCACGTAAGTCAAGAGAAGTTAAGATGGCACAAGCTACATGTATTCCTTCCCGAGTGTGTGATGATTCACAAATTTGGGATGTGAATCTGTCGAGTATAAAACGAGAACCTTAAAATGTAAGAGTATAAGTTCTTATGGCATCTCTTAACAGGTAGTCGAATCGCTTAACATCCTTTATCATAAGTCTCAAATATGATTAGTAGTTAGTAGAAGTAAGTTACAAGTTTTCACAAGATAAAGAGTTGAGACTCCCATGATGCTTATATATGATGATGTAGACATTGCATAGATGCCTTCAAGATCAAAAAAGGAAACAATGGGGATTAGCTATTTCTCTTACGGAAACATAGCAGCAATGTTATTTTCCATTCATAGCAGCAACGTAATCTTCATTTTAGGTTGAAGTGGTACTTTACATTTGAAGTAGACAAGTATAATTTCTCTCAAGAACCTCACCTCTTCCACGTGTATTTTTTGATAAGCTAGAATTGTTCTTGTCAAGTTCATGTAAGGTGGTTGATAGTTTCATCAATTAAGGTATGATTTCCTCCCATATCTTTGTGCGGTGAAATCATATAAATGACATTAGTATGTTTACCAATTATGGCTTACGAGATGGTGATAGGAAGTGGTGAGCCAAGGTTTTATTAGTGGTTTGGAATTGTTTAAGGGCGGTCTTATGTGGTATGGAGATCGGTGGGATTTGGTAGCTCATTTAGAGCTTGTTTGTAGTTAAAATGAGGTCGTGCGTGGAGTACACCATTGTATATAACTTCGGAGCTCGTCGCTCTTTGATTTCCTGAGGGTAGTGATGGTGTAGTTGTAGTATGTTGCTTGGCTGTTAGTTATGTTAATATAAGTTGTCTTAAATTGGTTAAACTTCTATCGAAGGGAATGACTCATCGTTGTCACTCGAAGGTCTATGCAAGGCTTTTTCCTTGACTCGTCTTTAGGGCACAATGTGTTTGATTGTTTCTTTCATGAGCTCTAAATGTCTAAAGTTCTGTCACCATGTTGTAAGTCTTGTGAGCCTTTTAAGAAATGTTATATGATTCAGCTCAGAAATACACAAGCGTTTTCTCAAAAGAGTCGAGTTCAAAGTCGATGGATGGGTTTAGTGATTCCCCTTAAGTATGGCAAATTCGGTAGCATTCAAGGTATAATGAAAGAAGTCATAGAACGCGTAGAAGATATATAACGCTTAAGATAGATGATAGTATGTGGTCCAGGCCTAAGAAGAGATGATAAGTTATAGGGCATAATATAAGAAGAACAAGTTAATAGAATCCAGTTGCAGAATGTCTTATAGGTGAAGTCATAATATCGCATAGAGGCACGAGCCTTCATAAAGTCTAGGGGTCTATATACTTTGCACGTAAGTCAAGAGAAGCTAAGATGGCACAAGCTACATGTATTCCTTCCCGAGTGTGTGATGATTCACAAAGTTGGGATGTGAATCTGTCGAGTATAAAACGAGAACCTTAAAATGTAAGAGTATAAGTTCTTATGGCATCTCTTAACAGGTAGTCGAATCGCTTAACATCCTTTATCATAAGTCTCAAATATGATTAGTAGTTAGTAGAAGTAAGTTACAAGTTTTCACAAGATAAAGAGCTGAGACTCCCATGATGCTTATATATGATGATGTAGACATTGCATAGATGCCTTCAAGATCAAAAAAGGAAACAATGGGGATTAGCTATTTCTCTTACGGAAACATAGCAGCAATGTTATTTTCCATTCATAGCAGCAACGTAATCTTCATTTTAGGTTGAAGTGGTACTTTACATTTGAAGTAGACAAGTATAATTTCTCTCAAGAACCTCACCTCTTCCACGTGTATTTTTTGATAAGCTAGAATTGTTCTTGTCAAGTTCATGTAAGGTGGTTGATAGTTTCATCAATTAAGGTATGATTTCCTCCCATATCTTTGTGCGGTGAAATCATATAAATGACATTAGTATGTTTACCAATTATGGCTTACGAGATGGTGATAGGAAGTGGTGAGCCAAGGTTTTATTAGTGGTTTGGAATTGTTTAAGGGCGGTCTTATGTGGTATGGAGATCGGTGGGATTTGGTAGCTCATTTAGAGCTTGTTTGTAGTTAAAATGAGGTCGTGCGTGGAGTACACCATTGTATATAACTTCGGAGCTCGTCGCTCTTTGATTTCCTGAGGGTAGTGATGGTGTAGTTGTAGTATGTTGCTTGGCTGTTAGTTATGTTAATATAAGTTGTCTTAAATTGGTTAAACTTCTATCGAAGGGAATGACTCATCGTTGTCACTCGAAGGTCTATGCAAGGCTTTTTCCTTGACTCGTCTTTAGGGCACAATGTGTTTGATTGTTTCTTTCATGAGCTCTAAATGTCTAAAGTTCTGTCACCATGTTGTAAGTCTTGTGAGCCTTTTAAGAAATGTTATATGATTCAGCTCAGAAATACACAAGCGTTTTCTCAAAAGAGTCGAGTTCAAAGTCGATGGATGGGTTTAGTGATTCCCCTTAAGTATGGCAAATTCGGTAGCATTCAAGGTATAATGAAAGAAGTCATAGAACGCGTAGAAGATATATAACGCTTAAGATAGATGATAGTATGTGGTCCAGGCCTAAGAAGAGATGATAAGTTATAGGGCATAATATAAGAAGAACAAGTTAATAGAATCCAGTTGCAGAATGTCTTATAGGTGAAGTCATAATATCGCATAGAGGCACGAGCCTTCATAAAGTCTAGGGGTCTATATACTTTGCACGTAAGTCAAGAGAAGCTAAGATGGCACAAGCTACATGTATTCCTTCCCGAGTGTGTGATGATTCACAAAGTTGGGATGTGAATCTGTCGAGTATAAAACGAGAACCTTAAAATGTAAGAGTATAAGTTCTTATGGCATCTCTTAACAGGTAGTCGAATCGCTTAACATCCTTTATCATAAGTCTCAAATATGATTAGTAGTTAGTAGAAGTAAGTTACAAGTTTTCACAAGATAAAGAGCTGAGACTCCCATGATGCTTATATATGATGATGTAGACATTGCATAGATGCCTTCAAGATCAAAAAGGAAACAATGGGGATTAGCTATTTCTCTTACGGAAACATAGCAGCAATGTTATTTTCCATTCATAGCAGCAACGTAATCTTCATTTTAGGTTGAAGTGGTACTTTACATTTGAAGTAGACAAGTATAATTTCTCTCAAGAACCTCACCTCTTCCACGTGTATTTTTTGATAAGCTAGAATTGTTCTTGTCAAGTTCATGTAAGGTGGTTGATAGTTTCATCAATTAAGGTATGATTTCCTCCCATATCTTTGTGCGGTGAAATCATATAAATGACATTAGTATGTTTACCAATTATGGCTTACGAGATGGTGATAGGAAGTGGTGAGCCAAGGTTTTATTAGTGGTTTGGAATTGTTTAAGGGCGGTCTTATGTGGTATGGAGATCGGTGGGATTTGGTAGCTCATTTAGAGCTTGTTTGTAGTTAAAATGAGGTCGTGCGTGGAGTACACCATTGTATATAACTTCGGGAGCTCGTCGCTCTTTGATTTCCTGAGGGTAGTGATGGTGTAGTTGTAGTATGTTGCTTGGCTGTTAGTTATGTTAATATAAGTTGTCTTAAATTGGTTAAACTTCTATCGAAGGGAATGACTCATCGTTGTCACTCGAAGGTCTATGCAAGGCTTTTTCCTTGACTCGTCGTTAGGGCACAATGTGTTTGATTGTTTCTTTCATGAGCTCTAAATGTCTAAAGTTCTGTCACCATGTTGTAAGTCTTGTGAGCCTTTTAAGAAATGTTATATGATTCAGCTCAAAAATACACAAGCGTTTTCTCAAAAGAGTCGAGTTCAAAGTCGATGGATGGGTTTACTGATTCCACTTAAGTATGGCAAATTCGGTAGCATTCAAGGTATAATGAAAGAAGTCATAGAACGCGTAGAAGATATATAACGCTTAAGATAGATGATAGTATGTGGTCCAGGCCTAAGAAGAGATGATAAGATATAGGGCATAATATAAGAAGAACAAGTTAATAGAATCCAGTTGCAGAATGTCTTTTAGGTGAAGTCATAATATCGCATAGAGGCACGAGCCTTCATAAAGTCTAGGGGTCTATATACTTTGCACGTAAGTCAAGAGAAGTTAAGATGGCACAAGCTACATGTATTCCTTCCCGAGTGTGTGATGATTCACAAAGTTGGGATGTGAATCTGTCGAGTATAAAACGAGAACCTTAAAATGTAAGAGTATAAGTTCTTATGGCATCTCTTAACAGGTAGTCGAATCGCTTAACATCCTTTATCATAAGTCTCAAATATGATTAGTAGTTAGTAGAAGTAAGTTACAAGTTTTCACAAGATAAAGAGCTGAGACTCCCATGATGCTTATATATGATGATGTAGACATTGCATAGATGCCTTCAAGATCAAAAAAGGAAACAATGGGGATTAGCTATTTCTCTTACGGAAACATAGCAGCAATGTTATTTTCCATTCATAGCTGCAACGTAATCTTCATTTTAGGTTGAAATGGTACTTTACATTTGAAGTAGACAAGTATAATTTCTCTCAAGAACCTCACCTCTTCCACGTGTATTTTTTGATAAGCTAGAATTGTTCTTGTCAAGTTCATGTAAGGTGGTTGATAGTTTCATCAATTAAGGTATGATTTCCTCCCATATCTTTGTGCGGTGAAATCATATAAATGACATTAGTATGTTTACCAATTATGGCTTACGAGATGGTGATAGGAAGTGGTGAGCCAAGGTTTTATTAGTGGTTTGGAATTGTTTAAGGGCGGTCTTATGTGGTATGGAGATCGGTGGGATTTGGTAGCTAATTTAGAGCTTGTTTGTAGTTAAAATGAGGTCGTGTGGAGTACACCATTGTATATAACTTCGGGAGCTCGTCGCTCTTTGATTTCCTGAGGGTAGTGATGGTGTAGTTGTAGTATGTTGCTTGGCTGTTAGTTATGTTAATATAAGTTGTCTTAAATTGGTTAAACTTCTATCGAAGGGAATGACTCATCGTTGTCACTCGAAGGTCTATGCAAGGCTTTTTCCTTGACTCGTCGTTAGGGCACAATGTGTTTGATTGTTTCTTTCATGAGCTCTGAATGACTAAAGTTCTGTCACCATGTTGTAAGTCATTTAAGAAATGTTATATGATTCAGCTCAGAAATACACAAGCGTTTTCTCAAAAGAGTCGAGTTCAAAGTCGATGGATGGGTTTAGTGATTCCCCTTAAGTATGGCAAATTCGGTAGCATTCAAGGTATAATGAAAGAAGTCATAGAACGCGTAGAAGATATATAACGCTTAAGATAGATGATAGTATGTGGTCCAGGCCTAAGAAGAGATGATAAGATATAGGGCATAATATAAGAAGAACAAGTTAATAAAATACAGTTGCAGAATGTCTTTTAGGTAAAGTCATGATATCGCATAGAGGCACGAGCCTTCATAAAGTCTAGGGGTCTATATACTTAGCACGTAAGTCAAGAGAAGTTAAGATGGCACAAGCTACATGTATTCCTTCCCGAGTGTGTGATGATTCACAAAGTTGGGATGTGAATCTGTCGAGTATAAAACGAGAACCTTAAAATGTAAGAGTATAAGTTCTTATGGCATCTCTTAACAGGTAGTCGAATCGCTTAACATCCTTTATCATAAGTCTCAAATATGATTAGTAGTTAGTAGAAGTAAGTTACAAGTTTTCACAAGATAAAGAGCTGAGACTCCCATGATGCTTATATATGATGATGTAGACATTGCATAGATGCCTTCAAGATCAAAAAAGGAAACAATGGGGATTAGCTATTTCTCTTACGGAAACATAGCAGCAATGTTATTTTCCATTCATAGCAGCAACGTAATCTTCATTTTAGGTTGAAGTGGTACTTTACATTTGAAGTAGACAAGTATAATTTCTCTCAAGAACCTCACCTCTTCCACGTGTATTTTTTGATAAGCTAGAATTGTTCTTGTCAAGTTCATGTAAGGTGGTTGATAGTTTCATCAATTAAGGTATGATTTCCTCCCATATCTTTGTGCGGTGAAATCATATAAATGACATTAGTATGTTTACCAATTATGGCTTACGAGATGGTGATAGGAAGTGGTGAGCCAAGGTTTTATTAGTGGTTTGGAATTGTTTAAGGGCGGTCTTATGTGGTATGGAGATCGGTGGGATTTGGTAGCTCATTTAGAGCTTGTTTGTAGTTAAAACGAGGTCGTGTGTGGAGTACACCATTGTATATAACTTCGGGAGCTCGTCGCTCTTTGATTTCCTGAGGGTAGTGATGGTGTAGTTGTAGTATGTTGCTTGGCTGTTAGTTATGTTAATATAAGTTGTCTTAAATTGGTTAAACTTCTATCGAAGGGAATGACTCATCGTTGTCACTCGAAGGTCTATGCAAGGCTTTTTCCTTGACTCGTCGTTAGGGCACAATGTGTTTGATTGTTTCTTTCATGAGCTCTGAATGACTAAAGTTCTGTCACCATGTTGTAAGTCTTGTGAGCCTTTTAAGAAATGTTATATGATTCAGCTCAGAAATACACAAGCGTTTTCTCAAAAGAGTCGAGTTCAAAGTCGATGGATGGGTTTAGTGATTCCCCTTAAGTATGGCAAATTCGGTAGCATTCAAGGTATAATGAAAGAAGTCATAGAACGCGTAGAAGATATATAACGCTTAAGATAGATGATAGTATGTGGTCCAGGCCTAAGAAGAGATGATAAGTTATAGGGCATAATATAAGAAGAACAAGTTAATAGAATCCAGTTGCAGAATGTCTTTTAGGTGAAGTCATAATATCGCATAGAGGCACGAGCCTTCATAAAGTCTAGGGGTCTATATACTTTGCACGTAAGTCAAGAGAAGTTAAGATGGCACAAGCTACATGTATTCCTTCCCGAGTGTGTGATGATTCACAAAGTTGGGATGTGAATCTGTCGAGTATAAAACGAGAACCTTAAAATGTAAGAGTATAAGTTCTTATGGCATCTCTTAACAGGTAGTCGAATCGCTTAACATCCTTTATCATAAGTCTCAAATATGATTAGTAGTTAGTAGAAGTAAGTTACAAGTTTTCACAAGATAAAGAGCTGAGACTCCCATGATGCTTATATATGATGATGTAGACATTGCATAGATGCCTTCAAGATCAAAAAGGAAACAATGGGGATTAGCTATTTCTCTTCCGGAAACATAGCAACAATGTTATTTTCCATTCATAGCAGCAACGTAATCTTCATTTTAGGTTGAAATGGTACTTTACATTTGAAGTAGACAAGTATAATTTCTCTCAAGAACCTCACCTCTTCCACGTGTATTTTTTGATAAGCTAGAATTGTTCTTGTCAAGTTCATGTAAGGTGGTTGATAGTTTCATCAATTAAGGTATGATTTCCTCCCATATCTTTGTGCGGTGAAATCATATAAATGACATTAGTATGTTTACCAATTATGGCTTACGAGATGGTGATAGGAAGTGGTGAGCCAAGGTTTTATTAGTGGTTTGGAATTGTTTAAGGGCGGTCTTATGTGGTATGGAGATCGGTGGGATTTGGTAGCTCATTTAGAGCTTGTTTGTAGTTAAAACGAGGTCGTGCGTGGAGTACACCATTGTATATAACTTCGGGAGCTCGTCGCTCTTTGATTTCCTGAGGGTAGTGATGGTGTAGTTGTAGTATGTTGCTTGGCTGTTAGTTATGTTAATATAAGTTGTCTTAAATTGGTTAAACTTCTATCGAAGGGAATGACTCATCGTTGTCACTCGAAGGTCTATGCAAGGCTTTTTCCTTGACTCGTCGTTAGGGCACAATGTGTTTGATTGTTTCTTTCATGAGCTCTGAATGACTAAAGTTCTGTCACCATGTTGTAAGTCTTTTAAGAAATGTTATATGATTCAGCTCAGAAATACACAAGCGTTTTCTCAAAAGAGTCGAGTTCAAAGTCGATGGATGGGTTTAGTGATTCCCCTTAAGTATGGCAAATTCGGTAGCATTCAAGGTATAATGAAAGAAGTGATAGAACGCATAGAAGATATATAACGTTTAAGATAGATGATAGTATGTGGTCCAGGCCTAAGAAGAGATGATAACACATAGAGCATAATATAAGAAGAACAAGTTAATAGAATCCAGTTGCAGAATGTCTTTTAGGTGAAGTCATGATATCGCATAGAGGCACGAGCCTTCATAAAGTCTAGGGGTCTATATACTTAGCACGTAAGTCAAGAGAAGTTAAGATGGCACAAGCTACATGTATTCCTTCCCGAGTGTGTGATGATTCACAAAGTTGGGATGTGAATCTGTCGAGTATAAAACGAGAACCTTAAAATGTAAGAGTATAAGTTCTTATGGCATCTCTTAACAGGTAGTCGAATCGCTTAACATCCTTTATCATAAGTCTCAAATATGATTAGTAGTTAGTAGAAGTAAGTTACAAGTTTTCACAAGATAAATACCTGAGACTCCCATGATGCTTATATATGATGATGTAGACATTGCATAGATGCCTTCAAGATCAAAAAAGGAAACAATGGGGATTAGCTATTTCTCTTACGGAAACATAGCAGTAATGTTATTTTCCATTCATAGCAGCAACGTAATCTTCATTTTAGGTTGAAGTGGTACTTTACATTTGAAGTAGACAAGTATAATTTCTCTCAAGAACCTCACCTCTTCCACGTGTATTTTTTGATAAGCTAGAATTGTTCTTGTCAAGTTCATGTAAGGTGGTTGATAGTTTCATCAATTAAGGTATGATTTCCTCCCATATCTTTGTGCGGTGAAATCATTTAAATGACATTAGTATGTTTACCAATTATGGCTTACGAGATGGTGATAGGAAGTGGTGAGCCAAGGTTTTATTAGTGGTTTGGAATTGTTTAAGGGCGGTCTTATGTGGTATGGAGATCGGTGGGATTTGGTAGCTCATTTAGAGCTTGTTTGTAGTTAAAACGAGGTCGTGTGTGGAGTACACCATTGTATATAACTTCGGGAGCTCGTCGCTCTTTGATTTCCTGAGGGTAGTGATGGTATAGTTGTAGTATGTTGCTTGGCTGTTAGTTATGTTAATATAAGTTGTCTTAAATTGGTTAAACTTCTATCGAAGGGAATGACTCATCGTTGTCACTCGAAGGTCTATGCAAGGCTTTTTCCTTGACTCGTCGTTAGGGCACAATGTGTTTGATTGTTTCTTTCATGAGCTCTGAATGACTAAAGTTCTGTCACCATGTTGTAAGTCTTGTGAGCCTTTTAAGAAATGTTATATGATTCAGCTCAGAAATACACAAGCGTTTTCTCAAAAGAGTCGAGTTCAAAGTCGATGGATGGGTTTAGTGATTCCCCTTAAGTATGGCAAATTCGGTAGCATTCAAGGTATAATGAAAGAAGTTATAGAACGCGTAGAAGATATATAACGCTTAAGATAGATGATAGTGTGTGGTCCAGGCCTAAGAAGAGATGATAAGATATAGAGCATAATATAAGAAGAACAAGTTAATAGAATCCAGTTGCAGAATGTCTTTTAGGTGAAGTCATGATATCGCATAGAGGCACGAGCCTTCATAAAGTCTATGGGTCTATATACTTAGCACGTAAGTCAAGAGAAGTTAAGATGGCACAAGCTACATGTATTCCTTCCCGAGTGTGTGATGATTCACAAAGTTGGGATGTGAATCTGTCGAGTATAAAACGAGAACCTTAAAATGTAAGAGTATAAGTTCTTATGGCATCTCTGAACAGGTAGTCGAATCGCTTAACATCCTTTATCATAAGTCTCAAATATGATTAGTAGTTAGTAGAAGTAAGTTACAAGTTTTCACAAGATAAAGAGCTGAGACTCCCATGATGCTTATATATGATGATGTAGACATTGCATAGATGCCTTCAAGATCAAAAAAGGAAACAATGGGGATTAGCTATTTCTCTTACGGAAACATAGCAGCAATGTTATTTTCCATTCATAGCAGCAACGTAATCTTCATTTTAGGTTGAAATGGTACTTTACATTTGAAGTAGACAAGTATAATTTCTCTCAAGAACCTCACCTCTTCCACGTGTATTTTTCGATAAGCTAGAATTGTTCTTGTCAAGTTCATGTAAGGTGGTTGATAGTTTCATCAATTAAGGTATGATTTCCTCCCATATCTTTGTGCGGTGAAATCATTTAAATGACATTAGTATGTTTACCAATTACGGCTTACGAGATGGTGATAGGAAGTGGTGAGCCAAGGTTTTATTAGTGGTTTGGAATTGTTTAAGGGCGGTCTTATGTGGTATGGAGATCGGTGGGATTTGGTAGCTCATTTAGAGCTTGTTTGTAGTTAAAACGAGGTCGTGTGTGGAGTACACCATTGTATATAACTTCGGGAGCTCGTCGCTCTTTGATTTCCTGAGGGTAGTGATGGTATAGTTGTAGTATGTTGCTGGGCTGTTAGTTATGTTAATATAAGTTGTCTTAAATTGGTTAAACTTCTATCGAAGGGAATGACTCATCGTTGTCACTCGAAGGTCTATGCAAGGCTTTTTCCTTGACTCGTCGTTAGGGCACAATGTGTTTGATTGTTTCTTTCATGAGCTCTGAATGACTAAAGTTCTGTCACCATGTTGTAAGTCATTTAAGAAATGTTATATGATTCAGCTCAGAAATACACAAGCGTTTTCTCAAAAGAGTGGTGTTCAAAGTCGATGGATGGATTTAGTGATTCCCCTTAAGTATGGCAAATTCGGTAGCATTCAAGGTATAATGAAAGAAGTTATAGAACACGTAGAAGATATATAACGCTTAAGATAGATGATAGTATGTGGTCCAGGCCTAAGAAGAGATGATAAGATATAGAGCATAATATAAGAAGAACAAGTTAATAGAATCCAGTTGCAGAATGTCTTTTAGGTCAAGTCATGATATCGCATAGAGGCACGAGCCTTCATAAAGTCTAGGGGTCTATATACTTAGCATGTAAGTCAAGAGAAGTTAAGATGGCACAAGCTACATGTATTCCTTCCCGAGTGTGTGATGATTCACAAAGTTGGGATGTGAATCTGTCGAGTATAAAACGAGAACCTTAAAATGTAAGAGTACAAGTTCTTATGGCATCTCTTAACAGGTAGTCGAATCGCTTAACATCCTTTATCATAAGTCTCAAATATGATTAGTAGTTAGTAGAAGTAAGTTACAAGTTTTCACAAGATAAAGAGCTGAGACTCCCATGATGCTTATATATGATGATGCAGTCATTCCATAGATGCCTTCAAGATCAAAAAAGGAAACAATGGGGATTAGCTATTTCTCATACGGAAACATAGCAGCAATGTTATTTTCCATTCATAGCAACAACGTAATCTTCATTTTAGGTTGAAATGGTACTTTACATTTGAAGTAGACAAGTATAATTTCTCTCAAGAACCTCACCTCTTCCACATGTATTTTTTGATAAGCTAGAATTGTTCTTGTCAAGTTCATGTAAGGTGGTTGATAGTTTCATCAATTAAGGTATGATTTCCTCCCATATCTTTGTGCGGTGAAATCATTTAAATGACATTAGTATGTTTACCAATTATGGCTTACGAGATGGTGATAGGAAGTGGTGAGCCAAGGTTTTATTAGTGGTTTGGAATTGTTTAAGGGCGATCTTATGTGGTATGGAGATCGGTGGGATTTGGTAGCTCATTTAGAGCTTGTTTGTAGTTAAAACGAGGTCGTGTGTGGAGTACACCATTGTATATAACTCCGGGAGCTCGTCGCTCTTTGATTTCCTGAGGGTAGTGATGGTATAGTTGTAGCATGTTGCTGGGCTGTTAGTTATGTTAATATAAGTTGTCTTAAATTGGTTAAGCTTCTATCGAAGGGAATGACTCATCGTTGTCACTCGAAGGTCTATGCAAGGCTTTTTCCTTGACTCGTCGTTAGGGCACAATGTGTTTGATTGTTTCTTTCATGAGCTCTGAATGACTAAAGTTCTGTCACCATGTTGTAAGTCTTTTAAGAAATGTTATATGATTCAGCTCAGAAATACACAAGCGTTTTCTCAAAAGAGTCGAGTTCAGAGTCGATGGATGGGTTTAGTGATTCCCCTTAAGTATGGCAAATTCGGTAGCATTCAAGGTATAATGAAAGAAGTTATAGAACGCGTAGAAGATATATAACGCTTAAGATAGATGATAGTGTGTGGTCCAGGCCTAAGAAGAGATGATAAGATATAGAGCATAATATAAGAAGAACAAGTTAATAGAATTCAGTTGCAGAATGTCTTTTAGGTGAAGTCATGATATCGCATAGAGGCACGAGCCTTCATAAAGTCTATGGGTCTATATACTTAGCACGTAAGTCAAGAGAAGTTAAGATGGCACAAGCTACATGTATTCCTTCAGAGTGTGTGATGATTCACAAAGTTGGGATGTGAATCTGTCAGTATAAAGCGAGAACCTTAAAATGTAAGAGTATAAGTTCTTATGGCATCTCTTAATAGGTAGTCAGATAAGCTTAACATCCTTTATCATAAGTCTCAAATATGATTAGTAGTTAGTAGAAGTAAGTTACAAGTTTTCACAAGATAAAGAGCTGAGACTCCCATAATGCTTATATATGATGATGTAGACATTGCATAGATGCCTTCAAGATCAAAAAAGGAAACAATGGGGATTAGTTATTTCTCTTACGGAAACATAGCAGTAATGTTATTTTCCATTCATAGAATCAACGTAATCTTCATTTTATGTTGAAGTGGTACTTTACATTTGAAGTAGACAAGTATAATTTCTCTCAAGAACCTCACCTCTTCCACGTGTATTTTTTGATAAGCTAGAATTGTTCTTGTCAAGTTCATGTAAGGTGGTTGATAGTTTCATCAATTAAGGTATGATTTCCTCCCATATCTTTGTGCGGTGAAATCATTTAAATGACATTAGTATGTTTACCAATTATGGCTTACGAGATGGTGATAGGAAGTGGTGAGCCAAGGTTTTATTAGTGGTTTGGAATTGTTTAAGGGCGGTCTTATGTGGTATGGAGATCGGTGGGATTTGGTAGCTCATTTAGAGCTTGTTTGTAGTTAAAACGAGGTCGTGTGGAGTACACCATTGTATATAACTCCGGGAGCTCGTCGCTCTTTGATTTCCTGAGGGTAGTGATGGTATAGTTGTAGCATGTTCCTGGGCTGTTAGTTATGTTAATATAAGTTGTCTTAAATTGGTTAAACTTCTATCGAAGGGAATGACTCATCGTTGTCACTCGAAGGTCTATGCAAGGCTTTTTCCTTGACTCGTCGTTAGGGCACAATGTGTTTGATTGTTTCTTTCATGAGCTCTGAATGACTAAAGTTCTGTCACCATGTTGTAAGTCTTTTAAGAAATGTTATATGATTCAGCTCAGAAATACACAAGCGTTTTCTCAAAAGAGTCGAGTTCAGAGTCGATGGATGGGTTTAGTGATTCCTCTTAAGTATGGCAAATTCGGTAGCATTCAAGGTATAATGAAAGAAGTGATAGAAATCGTAGAAGATATATAACACTTAAGATAGATGATAGTGTGTGGTCCAGGCCTAAGAAGAGATGATAAGATATAGAGCATAATATAAGAAGAACAAGTTAATAGAATTCAGTTGCAGAATGTCTTTTAGGTGAAGTCATGATATCGCATAGAGGCACGAGCCTTCATAAAGTCTATGGGTCTATATACTTAGCACGTAAGTCAAGAGAAGTTAAGATGGCACAAGCTACATGTATTCCTTCCCGAGTGTGTGATGATTCACAAAGTTGGGATGTGAATCTGTCGAGTATAAAAAGAGAACCTTCAAATGTAAGAGTATAAGTTCTTATGGCATCTCTTAATAGGTAGTCGAATCGCTTAACATCCTTTATCATAAGTCTCAAATATGATTAGTAGTTAGTAGAAGTAAGTTACAAGTTTTCACAAGATAAAGAGCTGAGTCATGATGCTTATATATGATGATGTAGATATTGCATAGATGCCTTCAAGATTACAAAAGGAAACAATGGGGATTAGCTATTTCTCTTACGAAAACATAGCAGCAATGTTATTTTCCATTCATAGCAGCAACGTAATCTTCATTTTAGGTTGAAATGGTACTTTACATTTGAAGTAGACAAGTATAATTTCTCTCAAGAACCTCACCTCTTCCACGTGTATTTTTTGATAAGCTAGAATTATTCTTGTCAAGTTCATGTAAGGTGGTTGATAGTTTCATCAATTAAGGTATGATTTCCTCCCATATCTTTGTGCGGTGAAATCATTTAAATGACATTAGTATGTTTACCAATTATGGCTTACGAGATGGTGATAGGAAGTGGTGAGCCAAGGTTTTATTAGTGGTTTGGAATTGTTTAAGGGCGGTCTTATGTGGTATGGAGATCGGTGGGATTTGGTAGCTCATTTAGAGCTTGTTTGTAGTTAAAACGAGGTCGTGTGTGGAGTACACCATTGTATATAACTTCGGGAGCTCGTCGCTCTTTGATTTCCTGAGGGTAGTGATGGTGTAGTTGTAGTATGTTGCTTGGCTGTTAGTTATGTTAATATAAGTTGTCTTAAATTGGTTAAACTTCTATCGAAGGGAATGACTCATCGTTGTCACTCGAAGGTCTATGCAAGGCTTTTTCCTTGACTCGTCGTTAGGGCACATTGTGTTTGATTGTTTCTTTCATGAGTTCTAAATGTCTAAAGTTCTGTCACCATGTTGTAAGTCTTGTGAGTCTTTTAAGAAATGTTATATGATTCAGCTCAGAAATACACAAGCGTTTTCTCAAAAGAGTCGAGTTCAAAGTCGATGGATGGGTTTAGTGATTCCCCTTAAGTATGGCAAATTCGGTAGCATTCAAGGTATAGTGAAAGAAGTCATAGAACGCGTAGAAGATATATAACGCTTAAGATAGATGATAGTATGTGGTCCAGGCCTAAGAAGAGATGATAAGATATAGAGCATAATATAAGAAGAACAAGTTAATAGAATTCAGTTGCAGAATGTCTTTTAGGTGAAGTCATGATATCGCATAGAGGCACGAGCCTTCATAAAGTCTAGGGGTCTATATGCTTAGCACGTAAGTCAAGAGAAGTTAAGATGGCACAAGCTACATGTATTACTTCCCGAGTGTGTGATGATTCACAAAGTTGGGATGTGAATCTGTCGAGTATAAAAAGAGAACTTTCAAATGTAAGAGTATAAGTTCTTATGGCATCTCTTAATAGGTAGTCGAATCGCTTAACATCCTTTATCATAAGTCTCAAATATGATTAGTAGTTAGTAGAAGTAAGTTACAAGTTTTCACAAGATAAAGAGCTGAGTCTCCCATGATGCTTATATATGATGATGTAGACATTGCATAGATGCCTTCAAGATCAAAAAAGGAAACAATGGGGATTAGCTATTTCTCTTACGGAAACATAGCAGCAATGTTGTTTTCCATTCATAGAAGCAACGTAATCTTCATTTTAGGTTGAAATGGTACTTTACATTTGAAGTAGACAAGTATAATTTCTCTCAAGAACCTCACCTCTTCCACGTGTATTTTTAGATAAGCTACAATTGTTCTTGTCAAGTTCATGTAAGGTGGTTGATAGTTTCATCAATTAAGGTATGATTTCCTCCCATATCTTTGTGCGGTGAAATCATTTAAATGACATTAGTATGTTTACCAATTATGGCTTACGAGATGGTGATAGGAAGTGGTGAGCCAAGGTTTTATTAGTGGTTTGGAATTGTTTAAGGGCGATCTTATGTGGTATGGAGATCGGTGGGATTTGGTAGCTCATTTAGAGCTTGTTTGTAGTTAAAACGAGGTCGTGTGTGGAGTACACCATTGTATATAACTCCGGGAGCTCGTCGCTCTTTGATTTCCTGAGGGTAGTGATGGTATAGTTGTAGCATGTTCCTGGGCTGTTAGTTATGTTAATATAAGTTGTCTTAAATTGGTTAAACTTCTATCGAAGGGAATGACTCATCGTTGTCACTCGAAGGTCTATGCAAGGCTTTTTCCTTGACTCGTCGTTAGGGCACAATGTGTTTGATTGTTTCTTTCATGAGCTCTGAATGACTAAAGTTCTGTCACCATGTTGTAAGTCTTTTAAGAAATGTTATATGATTCAGCTCAGAAATACACAAGCGTTTTCTCAAAAGAGTCGAGTTCAGAGTCGATGGATGGGTTTAGTGATTCCCCTTAAGTATGGCAAATTCGGTAGCATTCAAGGTATAATGAAAGAAGTTATAGAACACGTAGAAGATATATAACGCTTAAGATAGATGATAGTGTGTGGTCCAGGCCTAAGAAGAGATGATAAGATATAGAGCATAATATAAGAAGAACAAGTTAATAGAATTCAGTTGCAGAATGTCTTTTAGGTGAAGTCATGATATCGCATAGAGGCACGAGCCTTCATAAAGTCTATGGGTCTATATACTTAGCACGTAAGTCAAGAGAAGTTAAGATGGCACAAGCTACATGTATTCCTTCCCGAGTGTGTGATGATTCACAAAGTTGGGATGTGAATCTGTCGAGTATAAAACGAGAACCTTAAAATGTATGAGTATAAGTTCTTATGGCATCTCTTAATAGGTAGTCGAATCGCTTAACATCCTTTATCATAAGTCTCAAATATGATTAGTAGTTAGTAGAAGTAAGTTACAAGTTTTCACAAGATAAAGAGCTGAGACTCCCATGATGCTTATATATGATGATGTAGACATTGCATAGATGCCTTCAAGATCAAAAAAGGAAACAATGGGGATTAGCTATTTCTCTTACGGAAACATAGCAGCAATGTTATTTTCCATTCATAGCTGCAACGTAATCTTCATTTTAGGTTGAAATGGTACTTTACATTTGAAGTAGACAAGTATAATTTCTCTCAAGAACCTCACCTCTTCCACGTGTATTTTTTGATAAGCTAGAATTGTTCTTGTCAAGTTCATGTAAGGTGGTTGATAGTTTCATCAATTAAGGTATGATTTCCTCCCATATCTTTGTGCGGTGAAATCATTTAAATGACATTAGTATGTTTACCAATTATGGCTTACGAGATGGTGATAGGAAGTGGTGAGCCAAGGTTTTATTAGTGGTTTGGAATTGTTTAAGGGCGGTCTTATGTGGTATGGAGATCGGTGGGATTTGGTAGCTCATTTAGAGCTTGTTTGTAGTTAAAATGAGGTCGTGTGTGGAGTACACCATTGTATATAACTTCGGGAGCTCGTCGCTCTTTGATTTCCTGAGGGTAGTGATGGTATAGTTGTAGTATGTTGCTGGGCTGTTAGTTATGTTAATATAAGTTGTCTTAAATTGGTTAAACTTCTATCGAAGGGAATGACTCATCGTTGTCACTCGAAGGTCTATGCAAGGCTTTTTCCTTGACTCGTCGTTAGGGCACAATGTGTTTGATTGTTTCTTTCATGAGCTCTGAATGACTAAAGTGTTGTCACCATGTTGTAAGTCTTGTGAGTCTTTTAAGAAATGTTATATGATTCAGCTCAGAAATACACAAGCGTTTTCTCAAAAGAGTCGAGTTCAAAGTCGATGGATGGGTTTAGTGATTCCCCTTAAGTATGGCAAATTCGGTAGCATTCAAGGTATAATGAAAGAAGTTATAGAACACGTAGAAGATATATAACGCTTAAGATAGATGATAGTATGTGGTCCAGGCCTAAGAAGAGATGATAAGATATAGAGCATAATATAAGAAGAACAAGTTAATAGAATCCAGTTGCAGAATGTCTTTTAGGTGAAGTCATGATATCGCATAGTGGCACGAGCCTTCATAAAGTCTATGGGTATATATACTTAGCACGTAGGTCAAGAGAAGTTAAGATGGCACAAGCTACATGTATTCCTTCCCGAGTGTGTGATGATTCACAAAGTTGGGATGTGAATCTGTCGAGTATAAAACGAGAACCTTAAAATGTAAGAGTATAAGTTCTTATGGCATCTCTTAACAGGTAGTCGAATAGCTTAACATCCTTTATCATAAGTCTCAAATATGATTAGTAGTTAGTAGAAGTAAGTTACAAGTTTTCACAAGATAAAGAGCTGAGACTCCCATGATGCTTATATATGATGATGTAGACATTGCATAGATGCCTTCAAGATCAAAAAAGGAAACAATGGGGATTAGCTATTTCTCTTACGGAAACATAGCAGTAATGTTATTTTCCATTCATAGCAGCAACGTAATCTTCATTTTAGGTTGAAGTGGTACTTTACATTTGAAGTAGACAAGTATAATTTCTCTCAAGAACCTCACCTCTTCCACGTGTATTTTTTGATAAGCTAGAATTGTTCTTGTCAAGTTCATGTAAGGTGGTTGATAGTTTCATCAATTAAGGTATGATTTCCTCCCATATCTTTGTGCGGTGAAATCATATAAATGACATTAGTATGTTTACCAATTATGGCTTACGAGATGGTGATAGGAAGTGGTGAGCCAAGGTTTTATTAGTGGTTTGGAATTGTTTAAGGGCGGTCTTATGTGGTATGGAGATCGGTGGGATTTGGTAGCTCATTTAGAGCTTGTTTGTAGTTAAACGGGAGCTCGTCGCTCTTTGATTTCCTGAGGGTAGTGATGGTGTAGTTGTAGTATGTTGCTTGGCTGTTAGTTATGTTAATATAAGTTGTCTTAAATTGGTTAAACTTCTATCGAAGGGAATGACTCATCGTTGTCACTCGAAGGTCTATGCAAGGCTTTTTCCTTGACTCGTCGTTAGGGCACAATGTGTTTGATTGTTTCTTTCATGAGCTCTGAATGACTAAAGTTCTGTCACCATGTTGTAAGTCTTGTGAGCCTTTTAAGAAATGTTATATGATTCAGCTCAGAAATACACAAGCGTTTTCTCAAAAGAGTCGAGTTCAAAGTCGATGGATGGGTTTAGTGATTCCCCTTAAGTATGGCAAATTCGGTAGCATTCAAGGTATAATGAAAGAAGTTATAGAACGCGTAGAAGATATATAACGCTTAAGATAGATGATAGTATGTGGTCCAGGCCTAAGAAGAGATGATAAGATATAGAGCATAATATAAGAAGAACAAGTTAATAGAATCGATTCTTGAGAATGTCTTTTAGGTGAAGTCATGACATCGCATAGAGGCACGACCCTTCATAAAGTCTATGGGTCTATATACTTTGCACGTAAGTCAAGAGAAGTTAAGATGGCTCAAGCTTCATGTCATCCTTGGAGAGTGTGTGATGATTCACAAAGTTGGGATGTGAATCTGTCGAGTATAAAAAGAGAACCTTCAAATGTAAGAGTATAAGTTCTTATGGCATCTCTTAATAGGTAGTCGAATCGCTTAACATCCTTTATCATAAGTCTCAAATATGATTAGTAGTTAGTAGAAGTAAGTTACAAGTTTTCACAAGATAAAGAGCTGAGTCTCCCATGATGCTTATATATGATGATGTAGACATTGCATAGATGCCTTCAAGATCACAAAAGGAAACAATGGGGATTAGCTATTTCTCTTACGGAAACATAGCAGCAATGTTATTTTCCATTCATAGCAGCAACGTAATCTTCATTTTAGGTTGAAATGGTACTTTACATTTGAAGTAGACAAGTATAATTTCTCTCAAGAACCTCACCTCTTCCACGTGTATTTTTCGATAAGCTAGAATTATTCTTGTCAAGTTCATGTAAGGTGGTTGATAGTTTCATCAATTAAGGTATGATTTCCTCCCATATCTTTGTGCGGTGAAATCATTTAAATGACATTAGTATGTTTACCAATTATGGCTTACGAGATGGTGATAGGAAGTGGTGAGCCAAGGTTTTATTAGTGGTTCGGAATTGTTTAAATCTTATGTCGTATGGAGATCGGTGGGATTTGGTAGCTCATTTAGAGCTTGTTTGTAATTAAAACAAGGTCGTGTGTGGAGTACACTATTGTATATAACTCCGGGAGCTCGTCGCTCTTTGATTTCCTGAGGGTAGTGCCTATAGTTGTAGTATGTTGCTGGGCTGTTAGTTATGTTAATATAAGTTGTCTTAAATTGGTTAAACTTCTATCGAAGGGAATGACTCATCGTTGTCACTCGAAGGTCTATGCAAGGCTTTTTCCTTGACTCGTCGTTAGGGCACAATGTGTTTGATTGTTTCTTTCATGAGCTCTGAATGACTAAAGTTCTGTCACCATGTTGTAAGTCTTTTAAGAAATGTTATATGATTCAGCTCAGAAATACACAAGCGTTTTCTCAAAAGAGTCGAGTTCAGAGTCGATGGATGGGTTTAGTGATTCCTCTTAAGTATGGCAAATTCGGTAGCATTCAAGGTATAATGAAAGAAGTTATAGAACGCGTAGAAGATATATAACGCTTAAGATAGATGATAGTGTGTGGTCCAGGCCTAAGAAGAGATGATAAGATATAGAGCATAATATAAGAAGAACAAGTTAATAGAATCCAGTTGCAGAATGTCTTTTAGGTGAAATCATGATATCGCATAGAGGCACGAGCCTTCATAAAGTCTAGGGGTCTATATACTTAGCACGTAAGTCAAGAGAAGTTAAGATGGCACAAGCTACATGTATTCCTTCCCGAGTGTGTGATGATTCACAAAGTTGGGATGTGAATCTGTCGAGTATAAAACGAGAACCTTCAAATGTAAGAGTATAAGTTCTTATGGCATCTCTTAATAGGTAGTCAGATAAGCAACATCCTTTATCATAAGTCTCAAATATGATTAGTAGTTAGTAGAAGTAAGTTACAAGTTTTCACAAGATAAAGAGCTGAGTCTCCCATGATGCTTATATATGATGATGTAGACATTGCATAGATGCCTTCAAGATCACAAAAGGAAACAATGGGGATTAGCTATTTCTCTTACGGAAACATAGCAGCAATGTTATTTTCCATTCATAGCAGCAACGTAATCTTCATTTTAGGTTGAAATGGTACTTTACATTTGAAGTAGACAAGTATAATTTCTCTCAAGAACCTCACCTCTTCCACGTGTATTTTTCGATAAGCTAGAATTATTCTTGTCAACTTCATGTAAGGTGGTTGATAGTTTCATCAATTAAGGTATGATTTCCTCCCATATCTTTGTGCGGTGAAATCATTTAAATGACATCAGTATGTTTACCATTTATGGCTTACGAGATGGTGATAGGAAGTGGTGAGCCAAGGTTTTATTAGTGGTTTGGAATTGTTTAATTGAGATCTTATGTGGTATGGAGATCGGTGGGATTTGGTAGCTCATTTAGAGCTTGTTTGTAGTTAAAACGAGGTCGTGTGTGGAGTACACCATTGTATATAACTTCGGGAGCTCGTCGCTCTTTGATTTCCTGAGGGTAGTGATGGTATAGTTGTAGTATGTTGCTGGGCTGTTAGTTATGTTAATATAAGTTGTCTTAAATTGGTTAAACTTCTATCTAACGGAATGACTCATCGTTGTCACTAGAAGGTCTATGCAAGGCTTTTTCCTTGACTCGTCGTTAGGGCACAATGTGTTTGATTGTTTCTTTCATGAGCTCTGAATGACTAAAGTTCTGTCACCATGTTGTAAGTCATTTAAGAAATGTTATATGATTCAGCTCAGAAATACACAAGCGTTTTCTCATAAGAGTCGAGTTCAAAGTCGATGGATGGGTTTAGTGATTCCCCTTAAGTATGGCAAATTCGGTAGCATTCAAGGTATAATGAAAGAAGTTATAGAACACGTAGAAGATATATAACGCTTAAGATAGATGATAGTATGTGGTCCAGGCCTAAGAAGAGATGATAAGATATAGAGCATAATATAAGAAGAACAAGTTAATAGAATCCGATTCTTGAGAATGTCTTTTAGGTGAAGTCATCATATCGCATAGAGGCACGAGCCTTCATAAAGTCTATGGGTCTATATACTTTGCACGTGAGACAAGAGAAGTTAAGATGGCACAAGCTACATGTATTCCTTAGAGTGTGTGATGATTCACAAAGTTGGGATGTGAATCTGTCGAGTATAAAACGAGAACCTTAAAATGTATGAGTATAAGTTCTTATGGCATCTCTTAATAGGTAGTCGAATAACTTAACATCCTTTATCATAAGTCTCAAATATGATTAGTAGTTAGTAGAAGTAAGTTACAAGTTTTCACAAGATAAAGAGCTGAGACTCCCATGATGCTTATATATGATGATGTAGACATTGCATAGATGCCTTCAAGATCAAAAAGGAAACAATGGGGATTAGCTATTTCTCTTACGGAAACATAGCAGCAATGTTATTTTCCATTCATAGCAGCAACGTAATCTTCATTTTAGGTTGAAATGGTACTTTACATTTGAAGTAGACAAGTATAATTTCTCTCAAGAACCTCACCTCTTCCACGTGTATTTTTTGATAAGCTAGAATTGTTCTTGTCAAGTTCATGTAAGGTGGTTGATAGTTTCATCAATTAAGGTATGATTTCCTCCCATATCTTTGTGCGGTGAAATCATTTAAATGACATTAGTATGTTTACCAATTATGGCTTACGAGATGGTGATAGGAAGTGGTGAGCCAAGGTTTTATTAGTGGTTTGGAATTGTTTAAGGACGATCTTATGTGGTATGGAGATCGATGGGATTTGGTAGCTCATTTAGAGCTTGTTTGTAGTTAAAACGAGGTCGTGTATCGAGTACACCATTGTATATAACTCCGGGTGCTCGTCGCTCTTTGATTTCCTGAGGGTAGTGATGGTATCGTTGTAGCATGTTGCTGGGCTGTTAGTTATGTTAATATAAGTTGTCTTAAATTGGTTAAGCTTCTATCGAAGGGAATGACTCATCGTTGTCACTCGAAGGTCTATGCAAGGCTTTTTCCTTGACTCGTCATTAGGGCACGATGTGTTTGATTGTTTCTTTCATGAGCTCTGAATGACTAAAGTTCTGTCACCATGTTGTAAGTCTTGTGAGCCTTTTAAGAAATATTATATGATTATTTCAGAAATACACAAAGCGTTTTCTCAAAAGAGTCGAGTTCAAAGTCGATGGATGGGTTTAGTGATTCCCTTAAGTATGGCAAATTCGGTAGCATTCAAGGTATAATGAAAGAAGTCATAGAGCAGCGTAGAAGATATATAACGCTTAAGATAGATGATAGTGTGTGGTCCAGGCCTAAGAAGAGATGATAAGATATAGAGCATAATATAAGAAGAACAAGTTAATAGAATTCAGTTGCAGAATGTCTTTTAGGTGAAGTCATGATATCGCATAGAGGCACGAGCCTTCATAAAGTCTAGGGGTCTATATGCTTAGCACGTAAGTCAAGAGAAGTTAAGATGGCACAAGCTACATGTATTCCTTCCCGAGTGTGTGATGATTCACAAAGTTGGGATGTGAATCTGTCGAGTATAAAAAGAGAACCTTCAAATGTAAGAGTATAAGTTCTTATGGCATCTCTTAATAGGTAGTCGAATCGCTTAACATCCTTTATCATAAGTCTCAAATATGATTAGTAGTTAGTAGAAGTAAGTTACAAGTTTTCACAAGATAAAGAGCTGAGTCTCCCATGATGCTTATATATGATGATGTAGACATTGCATAGATGCCTTCAAGATCACAAAAGGAAACAATGGGGATTAGCTATTTCTCTTACGGAAACATAGCAGCAATGTTATTTTCCATTCATAGCAGCAACGTAATCTTCATTTTAGGTTGAAATGGTACTTTACATTTGAAGTAGACAAGTATAATTTCTCTCAAGAACCTCACCTCTTCCACGTGTATTTTTCGATAAGCTAGAATTATTCTTGTCAAGTTCATGTAAGGTGGTTGATAGTTTCATCAATTAAGGTATGATTTCCTCCCATATCTTTGTGCGGTGAAATCATTTAAATGACATTTGTATGTTTACCAATTATGGCTTACGAGATGGTGATAGGAATTGGTGAGCCAAGGTTTTATTAGTGGTTTGGAATTGTTTAAGGACGATCTTATGTGGTATGGAGATCGATGGGATTTGGTAGCTCATTTAGAGCTTGTTTGTAGTTAAAACGAGGTCGTGTATCGAGTACACCATTGTATATAACTCCGGGAGCTCGTCGCTCTTTGATTTCCTGAGGGTAGTGATGGTATAGTTGTAGCATGTTGCTGGGCTGTTAGTTATGTTAATATAAGTTGTCTTAAATTGGTTAAGCTTCTATCGAAGGGAATGACTCATCGTTGTCACTCGAAGGTCTATGCAAGGCTTTTTCCTTGACTCGTCTTTAGGGCACAATGTGTTTGATTGTTTCTTTCATGAGCTCTAAATGTCTAAAGTTCTGTCACCATGTTGTAAGTCTTGTGAGCCTTTTAAGAAATGTTATATGATTCAGCTCAAAAATACACAAGCGTTTTCTCAAAAGAGTCGAGTTCAAAGTCGATGGATGGGTTTAGTGATTCCCCTTAAGTATGGCAAATTCGGTAGCATTCAAGGTATAATGAAAGAAGTTATAGAACACGTAGAAGATATATAACGCTTAAGATAGATGATAGTATGTGGTCCAGGCCTAAGAAGAGATGATAAGATATAGAGCATAATATAAGAAGAACAAGTTAATAGAATCCAGTTGCAGAATGTCTTTTAGGTGAAGTCATGATATCGCATAGAGGCACGAGCCTTCATAAAGTCTAGGGGTCTATATACTTAGCACGTAAGTCAAGAGAAGTTAAGATGGCACAAGCTACATGTATTCCTTCCCGAGTGTGTGATGATTCACAAAGTTGGGATGTGAATCTGTCGAGTATAAAATGAGAACCTTCAAATGTAAGAGTATAAGTTCTTATGGCATCTCTTAATAGGTAGTCGAATCGCTTAACATCCTTTATCATAAGTCTCAAATATGATTAGTAGTTAGTAGAAGTAAGTTACAAGTTTTCACAAGATAAAAAGTTGACACTCCCATGATGCTTATATATGATGATGTAGACATTGCATTGATGCCTTCAAGATCAAAAAAGGAAACAATGGGGATTAGCTATTTCTCTTACGGAAACATAGCAGTAATGTTATTTTCCATTCATAGCAGCAACGTAATCTTCATTTTAGGTTGAAATGGTACTTTACATTTGAAGTAGACAAGTATAATTTCTCTCAAGAACCTCACCTCTTCCACGTGTATTTTTCGATAAGCTAGAATTATTCTTGTCAAGTTCATGTAAGGTGGTTGATAGTTTCATCAATTAAGGTATGATTTCCTCCCATATCTTTGTGCGGTGAAATCATTTAAATGACATTAGTATGTTTACCAATTATGGCTTACGAGATGGTGATAGGAAGTGGTGAGCCAAGGTTTTATTAGTGGTTTGGAATTGTTTAAGGGCGATCTTATGTGGTATGGAGATCGGTGGGATTTGGTAGCTCATTTAGAGCTTGTTTGTAGTTAAAATGAGGTCGTGTATGGAGTACACCATTGTATATAACTCCGGGAGCTCGTCGCTCTTTGATTTCCTGAGGGTAGTGATGGTATAGTTGTAGCATGTTGCTGGGCTGTTAGTTATGTTAATATAAGTTGTCTTAAATTGGTTAAGCTTCTATCGAAGGGAATGACTCATCGTTGTCACTCGAAGGTCTATGCAAGGCTTTTTCCTTGACTCGTCGTTAGGGCACAATGTGTTTGATTGTTTCTTTCATGAGCTCTGAATGACTAAAGTTCTGTCACCATGTTGTAAGTCTTGTGAGTATTTTAAGAAATGTTATATGATTCAGCTCAGAAATACACAAGCGTTTTCTCAAAAGAGTGGTGTTCAAAGTCGATGGATGGATTTAGTGATTCCCCTTAAGTATGGCAAATTCGGTAGCATTCAAAGTATAATGAAAGAAGTTATAGAACACGTAGAAGATATATAACGCTTAAGATAGATGATAGTATGTGCTCCAGGCCTAAGAAGAGATGATAAGATATAGAGCATAATATAAGAAGAACAAGTTAATAGAATCCAGTTGCAGAATGTCTTTTAGGTGAAGTCATGATATCGCATAGTGGCACGAGCCTTCATAAAGTCTAGGGGTCTATATACTTAGCACGTACGTCAAGAGAAGTTAAGATGGCACAAGCTACACGTATTCCTTCAGAGTGTGTGATGATTCACAAAGTTGGGATGTGAATCTGTCAGTATAAAGCGAGAACCTTAAAATGTAAGAGTATAAGTTCTTATGGCATCTCTTAATAGGTAGTCAGATAAGCAACATCCTTTATCATAAGTCTCAAATATGATTAGTAGTTAGTGGAAGTAAGTTACAAGTTTTCACAAGATAAAGAGCTGAGACTCCCATGATGCTTATATATGATGATGCAGTCATTCCATAGATGCCTTCAAGATCAAAAAAGGAAACAATGGGGATTAGCTATTTCTCTTACGGAAACATAGCAGCAATGTTATTTTCCATTCATAGCAGCAACGTAATCTTCATTTTAGGTTGAAATGGTACTTTACATTTGAAGTAGACAAGTATAATTTCTCTCAAGAACCTCACCTCTTCCACGTGTATTTTTTGATAAGCTAGAATTATTCTTGTCAAGTTCATGTAAGGTGGTTGATAGTTTCATCAATTAAGGTATGATTTCCTCCCATATCTTTGTGCGGTGAAATCATTTAAATGACATTAGTATGTTTACCAATTATGGCTTACGAGATGGTGATAGGAAGTGGTGAGCCAAGGTTTTATTAGTGGTTTGGAATTGTTTAAATCTTATGTCGTATGGAGATCGGTGGGATTTGGTAGCTCATTTAGAGCTTGTTTGTAGTTAAAACGAGGTCGTGTGTGGAGTACACCATTGTATATAACTCCGGGAGCTCGTCGCTCTTTGATTTCCTGAGGGTAGTGATGGTATAGTTGTAGCATGTTCCTGGGCTGTTAGTTATGTTAATATAAGTTGTCTTAAATTGGTTAAACTTCTATCGAAGGGAATGACTCATCGTTGTCACTCGAAGGTCTATGCAAGGCTTTTTCCTTGACTCGTCTTTAGGGCACAATGTGTTTGATTGTTTCTTTCATGAGCTCTAAATGTCTAAAGTTCTGTCACCATGTTGTAAGTCTTGTGAGCCTTTTAAGAAATGTTATATGATTCAGCTCAAAAATACACAAGCGTTTTCTCAAAAGAGTCGAGTTCAAAGTCGATGGATGGGTTTAGTGATTCCCCTTAAGTATGGCAAATTCGGTAGCATTCAAGGTATAGTGAAAGAAGTCATAGAACGCGTAGAAGATATATAACGCTTAAGATAGATGATAGTATGTGGTCCAGGCCTAAGAAGAGATGATAAGATATAGGGCATAATATAAGAAGAACAAGTTAATAGAATCCAGTTGCAGAATGTCTTTTAGGTGAAGTCATCATATCGCATAGAGGCACGAGCCTTCATAAAGTCTAGGGGTCTATATACTTTGCACGTAAGTCAAGAGAAGTTAAGATGGCACAAGCTACATGTATTCCTTCCCGAGTGTGTGATGATTCACAAAGTTGGGATGTGAATCTGTCGAGTATAAAATGAGAACCTTAAAATGTAAGAGTATAAGTTCTTATGGCATCTCTTAACAGGTAGTCAGATAAGCAACATCCTTTATCATAAGTCTCAAATATGATTAGTAGTTAGTAGAAGTAAGTTACAAGTTTTCACAAGATAAAGAGTGAGACTCCCATGATGCTTATATATGATGATGCAGTCATTCCATAGATGCCTTCAAGATCAAAAAAGGAAACAATGGGGATTAGCTATTTCTCTTACGGAAACATAGCAGCAATGTTATTTTCCATTCATAGCAGCAACGTAATCTTCATTTTAGGTTGAAGTGGTACTTTACATTTGAAGTAGACAAGTATAATTTCTCTCAAGAACCTCACCTCTTCCACGTGTATTTTTTGATAAGCTAGAATTGTTCTTGTCAAGTTCATGTAAGGTGGTTGATAGTTTCATCAATTAAGGTATGATTTCCTCCCATATCTTTGTGCGGTGAAATCATTTAAATGACATTAGTATGTGTTACCAATTATGGCGTACGAGATGGTGATAGGAAGTGGTGAGCCAAGGTTTTATTAGTGGTTTGGAATTGTTTAAGGGCGGTCTTATGTGGTATGGAGATCGGTGGAATTTGGTAGCTCATTTAGAGCTTGTTTGTAGTTAAAACGAGGTCGTGCGTGGAGTACACCATTGTATATAACTTCGGGAGCTCGTCGCTCTTTGATTTCCTGAGGGTAGTGATGGTGTAGTTGTAGTATGTTGCTTGGCTGTTAGTTATGTTAATATAAGTTGTCTTAAATTGGTTAAACTTCTATCGAAGGGAATGACTCATCGTTGTCACTCGAAGGTCTATGCAAGGCTTTTTCCTTGACTCATCTTTAGGGCACAATGTGTTTGATTGTTTCTTTCATGAGCTCTAAATGTCTAAAGTTATGTCACCATGTTGTAAGTCTTGTGAGCCTTTTAAGAAATGTTATATGATTCAGCTCAAAAATACACAAGCGTTTTCTCAAAAGAGTCGAGTTCAAAGTCGATGGATGGGTTTACTGATTCCACTTAAGTATGGCAAATTCGGTAGCATTCAAGGTATAGTGAAAGAAGTCATAGAACGCGTAGAAGATATATAACGCTTAAGATAGATGATAGTATGTGGTCCAGGCCTAAGAAGAGATGATAAGATATAGGGCGTAATATAAGAAGAACAAGTTAATAGAATCGATTCTTGAGAATGTCTTTTAGGTGAAGTCATGATATCGCATAGAGCCACGAGCCTTCATAAAGTCTATGGGTCTATATACTTAGCACGTAAGTCAAGAGAAGTTAAGATGGCACAAGCTACATGTATTCCTTCCCGAGTGTGTAATGATTCACAAAGTTGGGATGTGAATCTGTCAAGTATAAAATGAGAACCTTAAAATGTATGAGTATAAGTTCTTATGGCATCTCTTAATAGGTAGTCGAATCGCTTAACATCCTTTATCATAAGTCTCAAATATGATTAGTAGTTAGTAGAAGTAAGTTACAAGTTTTCACAAGATAAAGAGCTGAGACTCCCATGATGCTTATATATGATGATGCAGTCATTCCATAGATGCCTTCAAGATCAAAAAAGGAAACAATGGGGATTAGCTATTTCTCTTACGGAAACATAGCAGTAATGTTATTTTCCATTCATAGCAGCAACGTAATCTTCATTTTAGGTTGAAGTGGTACTTTACATTTGAAGTAGACAAGTATAATTTCTCTCAAGAACCTCACCTCTTCCACGTGTATTTTTTGATAAGCTAGAATTGTTCTTGTCAAGTTCATGTAAGGTGGTTGATAGTTTCATCAATTAAGGTATGATTTCCTCCCATATCTTTGTGCGGTGAAATCATTTAAATGACATTAGTATGTGTTACCAATTATGGCTTACGAGATGGTGATAGGAAGTGGTGAGCCAAGGTTTTATTAGTGGTTTGGAATTGTTTAAGGGCGGTCTTATGTGGTATGGAGATCGGTGGGATTTGGTAGCTCATTTAGAGCTTGTTTGTAGTTAAAACGAGGTCGTGTGTGGAGTACACCATTGTATATAACTTCGGCAGCTCGTCGCTCTTTGATTTCCTGAGGGTAGTGATGGTATAGTTGTAGTATGTTGCTGGGCTGTTAGTTATGTTAATATAAGTTGTCTTAAATTGTTTAAACTTCTATCGAAGGGAATGACTCATCGTTGTCACTAGAAGGTCTATGCAAGGCTTTTTCCTTGACTCGTCGTTAGGGCACAATGTGTTTGATTGTTTCTTTCATAAGCTCTGAATGACTAAAGTGCTGTCACCATGTTGTAAGTCTTGTGAGTCTTTTAAGAAATGTTATATGATTCAGCTCAGAAATACATAAGCGTTTTCTCAAAAGAGTCGAGTTCAAAGTCGATGGATGGGTTTAGTGATTCCCCTTAAGTATGGCAAATTCGGTAGCATTCAAGGTATAATGAAAGAAGTTATAGAACACGTAGAAGATATATAACGCTTAAGATAGATGATAGTATGTGGTCCAGGCCTAAGAAGAGATGATAAGATATAGGGCATAATATAAGAAGAACAAGTTAATAGAATCCAGTTGCTCCTATCGAGTTAAAGAACGTCTTTTAGGTCAAGTCATGATATCGCATAGAGGCACGAATCTTCATAAAAGTCTAGGGGTCTATATACTTAGCATGTAAGTCAAGAGAAGTTAAGATGACACAAGCTATATGTATTCCTTCCCGACTGGTTGATGATTCACAATGTTGGGATGTGAGTATGTCGAGTATAAAATGAGAACCTTAGAAATGTAAGAGTATAAGTTCTTATGGCATCTCTTAACATGTAGTCGAATTTCTTAACATCCATTTTCATAAGTCCCAAATATGATTAGTAGTTCGTAGAAGTAAGTTACAAGTTTTTAGAAGATAAAGAGTTGAGACTCCCATGATGCTAATATATGTTGATTTATACATTGCATAGATGCCTTCAAGATCAAAAATGGAAACCATGAGGATTAGCTATTCTCTTACGGAAACATAGCAGCAATGTTATTTACCATTAATAGCAGCAACATAATCTCCATTTTAGGTAGCAATGGTACTTTACATTTGAAGGAGACAAGTATAATTACTCTTAAGAACCTCACCTCTTCCACTTGTAATTTTTGATACGCTAGAGTTGTTAATGGCAAGTTCATGTAAGGTGGTTGATAGTTTAATCAATTAAGGTATGATTTCCTCCCTTATCTTTGTGTGGTGAAATCATTTAAATGACATTAGTATGTTTTCTGATTATGGCTTACGAGATGGTGATCGGAAGCGGTGAGCCAGGGTTTTATTAGTGGTTTTGAATTGTTTAAGGGCAGTCTTATATGGTATGGATATCGGTGGGATTTGGTAGCTCATTTAGAGCTTGATTGTAGTTAAAACGAGGTCGTGTGTGTATTACACCATTGTATATAAGTCCACGAGCTCGTCGCTCTTTGATTTCCTGAGGGTAGTGCCTATAGTTGTAGTATGTTGCTGGGCTGTTAGTTATGTTAATATAAGTTGTCTTAAATTGGTTAAACTTCTATCGAAGGGAATGACTCATCGTTGTCACTCGAAGGTCTATGCAAGGCTTTTTCCTTGACTCGTCGTTAGGGCACAATGTGTTTGATTGTTTCTTTCATGAGCTCTGAATGACTAAAGTTCTGTCACCATGTTGTAAGTCTTGTGAGTCTTTTAAGAAATGTTATATGATTCAGCTCAGAAATACACAAGCGTTTTCTCAAAAGAGTCGAGTTCAAAGTCGATGGATGGGTTTAGTGATTCCCCTTAAGTATGGCAAATTCGGTAGCATTCAAGGTATAATGAAAGAAGTTATAGAACACGTAGAAGATATATAACGCTTAAGATAGATGATAGTATGTGGTCCAGGCCTAAGAAGAGATGATAAGATATAGAGCATAATATAAGAAGAACAAGTTAATAGAATCCAGTTGCAGAATGTCTTTTAGGTGAAGTCATGATATCGCATAGAGGCACGAGCCTTCATAAAGTCTAGGGGTCTATATACTTAGCATGTAAGTCAAGAGAAGTTAAGATGGCACAAGCTACATGTATTTTGTCTTGAGTGTGTGATGATTCACAAAGTTGGGATGTGAATCTGTCGAGTATAAAACGAGAACCTTAAAATGTAAGAGTATAAGTTCTTATGGCATCTCTTAACAGGTAGTCGAATCGCTTAACATCCTTTATCATAAGTCTCAAATATGATTAGTAGTTAGTAGAAGTAAGTTACAAGTTTTCACAAGATAAAGAGCTGAGACTCCCATGATGCTTATATATGATGATGTAGACATTGCATTGATGCCTTCAAGATCAAAAAAGGAAACAATGGGGATTAGTTATTTCTCTTACGGAAACATAGCAGTAATGTTATTTTCCATTCATAGAATCAACGTAATCTTCATTTTATGTTGAAGTGGTACTTTACATTTGAAGTAGACAAGTATAATTTCTCTCAAGAACCTCACCTCTTCCACGTGTATTTTTTGATAAGCTAGAATTGTTCTTGTCAAGTTCATGTAAGGTGGTTGATAGTTTCATCAATTAAGGTATGATTTCCTCCCATATCTTTGTGCGGTGAAATCATTTAAATGACATTAGTATGTGTTACCAATTATGGCGTACGAGATGGTGATAGGAAGTGGTGAGCCAAGGTTTTATTAGTGGTTTGGAATTGTTTAAGGACGATCTTATGTGGTATGGAGATCGATGGGATTTGGTAGCTCATTTAGAGCTTGTTTGTAGTTAAAACGAGGTCGTGTATCGAGTACACCATTGTATATAACTCCGGGTGCTCGTCGCTCTTTGATTTCCTGAGGGTAGTGATGGTATAGTTGTAGTATGTTGCTGGGCTGTTAGTTATGTTAATATAAGTTGTCTTAAATTGGTTAAACTTCTATCGAAGTGAATGACTCATCGTTGTCACTGGAAGGTCTATGCAAGGCTTTTTCCTTGACTCGTCGTTAGGGCACAATGTGTTTGATTGTTTCTTTCATGAGCTCTGAATAACAAAAGTTCTATCACCATATTATAAGTCTTGTGAGTCTTTTAAGAAATGTTATATGATTCAGCTCAGAAATACTCAAGCGTTTTCTCAAAAGAGTCGAGTTCAAAGTCGAGGAATGGGTTTAGTGATTCCCCTCAAGTATGGCAAATTCGGTAGCTTGCAAGGTATAATGAAAGAAGTTATAGAACGTGTTGAAGCTATATAACGCTTAAGATAGATGATAGTATGTGGTCCAGGCCTAAGAAGAGATGATAAGATATAGAGCATAATATAAGAAGAACAAGTTATTAAAATCCAGTTGCAGAATGTCTTTTAGGTCAAGTCATGATATCTTATAGAGGCACGAACCTTCATAAAGTCTAGGGGTCTATAAACTTAGCATGTAAGTAAAGAGAAGTTAAGATGGCACAAGCTACATGTATTCCGTCTCGAGTGTGTGATGATTCACAAAGTTGGGATGTGAATCTGTCGAGTATAAAATGAGAACCTTAAAATGTAAGAGTACAAGTTCTTATGGCATCTCTTAACAGGTAGTCGAATCGCTTAACATCCTTTATCATAAGTCTCAAATATGATTAGTAGTTAGTAGAAGTAAGTTACAAGTTTTCACAAGATAAAGAGGTGAGTCTCCCATGATGCTTATATATGATTATGTAGACATTGCATAGATGCCTTCAAGATCACAAAAGGAAACAATGGGGATTAGCTATTTCTCTTACGGAAACATAGCAGCAATGTTATTTTCCATTCATAGCAGCAACGTAATCTTCATTTTAGGTTGAAATGGTACTTTACATTTGAAGTAGACAAGTATAATTTCTCTCAAGAACCTCACCTCTTCCACGTGTATTTTTCGATAAGCTAGAATTATTCTTGTCAAGTTCATGTAAGGTGGTTGATAGTTTCATCAATTAAGGTATGATTTCCTCCCATATCTTTGTGCGGTGAAATCATTTAAATGACATTAGAATGTTTACCAATTATGGCTTACGAGATGGTGATAGGAAGTGGTGAGCCAAGGTTTTATTAGTGGTTTGGAATTGTTTAAGGACGATCTTATGTGGTATGGAGATCGATGGGATTTTGTATCTCATTTAGAGCTTCTTTGTAGTTAAAATAAGGTCGTGTACGGAGTACACCATTGTATATAACTCCGGGAGCTCGTCTCTCTTTGATTTCCTGAGGGTAGTGATGGTATAGTTGTAGCATGTTGTTGGGCTGTTAGTTATGTTAATATAAGTTGTCTTAAATTGGTTAAGCTTCTATCGAAGGGAATGACTCATCGTTGTCACTCGAAGGTCTATGCAAGGCTTTTTCCTTGACTCGTCGTTAGGGCATAATGTGTTTGATTGTTTCTTTCACGAGCTCTGAATGACTAAAGTTCTGTCACCATGTTGTAAGTCTTTTAAGAAATGTTATATGATTCAGCTCAGAAATATACAAGCGTTTTCTCAAAAGAGTCGAGTTCAGGGTCGATGGATGGGTTTAGTGATTCCCCTTAAGTATGGCAAATTCGGTAGCATTCAAGGTATAATGAAAGAAGTTATAGAATGCGTAGAAGATATATAATGCTTAAGATAGATGATAGTGTGTGGTCCAGGCCTAAGAAGAGATGATAAGATATAGAGCATAATATAAGAAGAACAAGTTAATAGAATTCAGTTTCTGAATGTCTTTTAGGTGAAGTCATGATATTGCATAGAGGCACGAGCCTTCAGAAAGTCTAGGGGTCTATATAGTTTGCACGGAAGTCAAGAGAAGTTAAGAAGGCACAGGCTACATGTATTCCTTCAGAGTGTGTGATGATTCACAAAGTTGGGATGTGAATCTGTCAGTATAAAGCGAGAACCTTAAAATGTAAGAGTATAAGTTCTTATGGCATCTCTTAGCAGGTAGTCAGATAAGCAACATCCTTTATCATAAGTCTCAAATATGATTAGTAGATAGTAGAAGTAAGTTACAAGTTTTCACAAGATAAAGAGTGAGACTCCCATGATGCTTATATATGATGATGTAGACATTGCATAGATGCCTTCAAGATCAAAAGGAAACAATGGGGATTAGCTATTTCTCTTACGGAAACATAGCAGCAATGTTATTTTCCATTCATAGCGACAACGTAATCTTCATTTTAGGTTGAAGTGGTACTTTACATTTGAAGTAGACAAGTATAATTTCTCTCAAGAACCTCACCTCTTCCACGTGTATTTTTTGATAAGCTAGAATTGTTCTTGTCAAGTTCATGTAAGGTGGTTGATAGTTTCATCAATTAAGGTATGATTTCCTCCCATATCTTTGTGCGGTGAAATCATTTAAATGACATTAGTATGTTTACCAATTATGGCTTACGAGATGGTGATAGGAAGTGGTGAGCCAAGGTTTTATTAGTGGTTTGGAATTGTTTAAGGGCGATCTTATGTGGTATGGAGATCGATGGGATTTG
This sequence comes from Anisodus acutangulus, assembly GCA_029783415.1. NCBI lineage: Eukaryota > Viridiplantae > Streptophyta > Magnoliopsida > Solanales > Solanaceae > Anisodus > Anisodus acutangulus. Next base: position 16,560,491 of record CM056498.1, read on the forward strand.
GTAGCTCATTTAGAGCTTGTTTGTAGTTAAAACGAGGTCGTGTATCGAGTACACCATTGTATATAACTCCGGGAGCTCGTCGCTCTTTGATTTCCTGAGGGTAGTGATGGTATAGTTGTAGCATGTTGCTGGGCTGTTAGTTATGTTAATATAAGTTGTCTTAAATTGGTTAAGCTTCTATCGAAGGGAATGACTCATCGTTGTCACTCGAAGGTCTATGCAAGGCTTTTTCCTTGACTCGTCGTAAGGGCACAATGTGTTTGATTGTTTCTTTCATTAGCTCTAAATGACTAAAGTTCTATCACGATGTTGTAAGTCTTTTAAGAAATGTTATATGATTCAGCTCAGAAATACACTAGCGTTTTCTCAAAAGAGTCGAGTTCAGAGTCGATGGATGGGTTTAGTGATTCCCTTTAAGTATGGAAAATTTGGTAGCATTCAAGGTATAATGAAAGAAGTTAAAGAACGCGTAGAAGATATATAACGCTTAAGATAGATGATAGTATGTGGTCCAGGCCTAAGAAGAGATGATAAGATATAGGGCATAATATAAGAAGAACAAGTTAATAAAATACAGTTGCAGAATGTCTTTTAGGTAAAGTCATGATATCGCATAGAGGCACGAGCCTTCATAAATACTAGGGGTCTATATACTTAGCACGTACGTCAAGAGAAGTTAAGATGGCACAAGCTACACGTATTCCTTTCCGAGTGTGTGATGATTCACAAAGTTGGGATGTGAATCTGTCGAGTATAAAACGAGAACCTTAAAATGTAAGAGTATAAGTTCTTATGGCATCTCTGAACAGGTAGTCGAATCCCTTTTCATCCTTTATCATAAGTCTCAAATATTATTAGTAGTTAGTAGAAGTAAGTTACAAGTTTTCACAAGATAAAGAGCTGAGACTCTCATGATGCTTATATATGATGATGTAGACATTGCATAGATGCCTTCAAGATCAAAAAAGGAAACGATGAGGATTAGCTATTTCTCTTACGGAAACATAGCAGCAATCTTATTTTCCATTCATAGCAGCAACGTAATCTTCATTTTAGGTTGAAATGGTACGTTACATTTGAAGTAGACAAGTATAATTTCTCTCAAGAACCTCACCTCTTCCACGTGTATTTTTTGATAAGCTAGAATTGTTCTTGTCAAGTTCATGTAAGGTGGTTGATAGTTTCATCAATTAAGGTATGATTTCCTCCCATATCTTTGTGCGGTGAAATCATATAAATGACATTAGTATGTTTACCAATTATGGCTTACGAGATGGTGATAGGAAGTGGTGAGCCAAGGTTTTATTAGTGGTTTGGAATTGTTTAAGGGCGGTCTTATGTGGTATGGAGATCGGTGGGATTTGGTAGCTCATTTAGAGCTTGTTTGTAGTTAAAATGAGGTCGTGTGTGGAGTACACCATTGTATATAACTTCGGGAGCTCGTCGCTCTTTGATTTCCTGAGGGTAGTGATGGTGTAGTTGTAGTATGTTGCTTGGCTGTTAGTTATGTTAATATAAGTTGTCTTAAATTGGTTAAACTTCTATCGAAGGGAATGACTCATCGTTGTCACTCGAAGGTCTATGCAAGGCTCTTTCCTTGACTCGTCGTTAGGGCACAATGTGTTTGATTGTTTCTTTCATGAGCTCTGAATGACTAAAGTTCTGTCACCATGTTGTAAGTCTTGTGAGCCTTTTAAGAAATGTTATATGATTCAGCAGAGAAATACACAAGCGTTTTCTCATAAGAGTCGAGTTCAAAGTCGATGGATGGGTTTAGTGATTCCCCTTAAGTATGGCAAATTCGGTAGCATTCAAGGTATAATGAAAAAAGTCATAGAACGCGTAGAAGATATATAACTCTTAAGATAGATGATAGTATGTGGTCCAGGCCTAAGAAGAGATGATAAGATATAGGGCATAATATAAGAAGAACAAGTTAATAGAATCCAGTTGCAGAATGTCTTATAGGTGAAGTCATAATATCGCATAGAGGCACGAGCCTTCATAAAGTCTAGGGGTCTATATACTTTGCACGTAAGTCAAGAGAAGTTAAGATGGCACAAACGACATGTATTCCTTCCCGAGTGTGTGATGATTCACAAAGTTGGGATGTGAATCTGTCGAGTATAAAACGAGAACCTTAAAATGTAAGAGTATAAGTTCTTATGGCATCTCTTAACAGGTAGTCGAATCGCTTAACATCCTTTATCATAAGTCTCAAATATGATTAGTAGTTAGTAGAAGTAAGTTACAAGTTTTCACAAGATAAAGAGCTGAGACTCCCATGATGCTTATATATGATGATGTAGACATTGCATAGATGCCTTCAAGATCAAAAAAGGAAACAATGGGGATTAGCTATTTCTCTTACGTAAACATAGCAACAATGTTATTTTCCATTAATAGAATCAACGTAATCTTCATTTTATGTTGAAGTGGTACTTTACATTTGAAGTAGACAAGTATAATTTCTCTCAAGAACCTCACCTCTTCCACGTGTATTTTTTGATAAGCTAGAATTGTTCTTGTCAAGTTCATGTAAGGTGGTTGATAGTTTCATCAATTAAGGTATGATTTCCTCCCATATCTTTGTGCGGTGAAATCATATAAATGACATTAGTATGTTTACCAATTATGGCTTACGAGATGGTGATAGGAAGTGGTGAGCCAAGGTTTTATTAGTGGTTTGGAATTGTTTAAGGGCGGTCTTATGTGGTATGGAGATCGGTGGGATTTGGTAGCTCATTTAGAGCTTGTTTGTAGTTAAAACGAGGTCGTGCGTGGAGTACACCATTGTATATAACTTCGGGAGCTCGTCGCTCTTTGATTTCCTGAGGGTAGTGATGGTGTAGTTGTAGTATGTTGCTTGGCTGTTAGTTATGTTAATATAAGTTGTGTTAACTTGGTTAAACTTCTATCGAAGGGAATGACTCATCGTTGTCACTCGAAGGTCTATGCAAGGCTTTTTCCTTGACTCGTCGTTAGGGCACAATGTGTTTGATTGTTTCTTTCATGAGCTCTGAATGACTAAAGTTCTGTCACCATGTTGTAAGTCTTGTGAGTCTTTTAAGAAATGTTATATGATTCAGCTCAGAAATACACAAGCGTTTTCTCAAAAGAGTCGAGTTCAAAGTCGATGGATGGGTTTAGTGATTCCCCTTAATTATGGCAAATTCGGTAGCATTCAAGGTATAGTGAAAGAAGTCATAGAACGCGTAGAAGATATATAACGCTTAAGATAGATGATAGTATGTGGTCCAGGCCTAAGAAGAGATGATAAGATATAGGGCATAATATAAGAAGAACAAGTTAATAGAATCCAGTTGAAGAATGTCTTATATCGCATAGAGTTACGAGCCTTCATAAAGTCTAGGGGTCTATATACTTTGCACGTAAGTCAAGAGAAGTTAAGATGGCACAAGCTACATGTATTCCTTCCCGAGTGTGTGATGATCCACAAAGTTGGGATGTGAATCTGTCGAGTATAAAACGAGAACCTTAAAATGTAAGAGTATAAGTTCTTATGGCATCTCTTAACAGGTAGTCAGATAAGCAACATCCTTTATCATAAGTCTCAAATATGATTAGTAGTTAGTAGAAGTAAGTTACAAGTTTTCACAAGATAAAGAGCTGAGACTCCCATGATGCTTATATATGATGATGTAGACATTGCATTGATGCCTTCAAGATCAAAAAAGGAAACAATGGGGATTAGTTATTTCTCTTACGGAAACATAGCAGTAATGTTATTTTCCATTCATAGCAGCAACGTAATCTTCATTTTAGGTTGAAGTGGTACTTTACATTTGAAGTAGACAAGTATAATTTCTCTCAAGAACCTCACCTCTTCCACGTGTATTTTTTGATAAGCTAGAATTGTTCTTGTCAAGTTCATGTAAGGTGGTTGATAGTTTCATCAATTAAGGTATGATTTCCTCCCATATCTTTGTGCGGTGAAATCATATAAATGACATTAGTATGTTTACCAATTATGGCTTACGAGATGGTGATAGGAAGTGGTGAGCCAAGGTTTTATTAGTGGTTTGGAATTGTTTAAGGGCGGTCTTATGTGGTATGGAGATCGGTGGGATTTGGTAGCTCATTTAGAGCTTGTTTGTAGTTAAAACGAGGTCGTGTGTGGAGTACACCATTGTATATAACTTCGGGAGCTCGTCGCTCTTTGATTTCCTGAGGGTAGTGATGGTGTAGTTGTAGTATGTTGCTTGGCTGTTAGTTATGTTAATATAAGTTGTCTTAACTTGGTTAAACTTCTATCGAAGGGAATGACTCATCGTTGTCACTCGAAGGTCTATGCAAGGCTTTTTCCTTGACTCGTCGTTAGGGCACAATGTGTTTGATTGTTTCTTTCATGAGCTCTGAATGACTAAAGTTTTGTCACCATGTTGTAAGTCTTGTGAGCCTTTTAAGAAATGTTATATGATTCAGCTCAGAAATACACAAGCGTTTTCTCAAAAGAGTAGAGTTCAAAGTTGATGGATGGGTTTAGTGATTCCCCTTAAGTATGGCAAATTCGGTAGCATTCAAGGTATAATGAAAGAAGTCATAGAACGCGTAGAAGATATATAACGCTTAAGATAGATGATAGTATGTGGTCCAGGCCTAAGAAGAGATGATAAGTTATAGGGCATAATATAAGAAGAACAAGTTAATAGAATCCAGTTGCAGAATGTCTTATAGGTGAAGTCATAATATCGCATAGAGGCACGAGCCTTCATAAAGTCTAGGGGTCTATATACTTTGCACGTAAGTCAAGAGAAGCTAAGATGGCACAAGCTACATGTATTCCTTCAGAGTGTGTGATGATTCACAAAGTTGGGATGTGAATCTGTCAGTATAAAGCGAGAACCTTAAAATGTAAGAGTATAAGTTCTTATGGCATCTCTTAGCAGGTAGTCAGATAAGCAACATCCTTTATCATAAGTCTCAAATATGATTAGTAGTTAGTAGAAGTAAGTTACAAGTTTTCACAAGATAAAGAGCTGAGTCTCCCATGATGCGTCTCCCATGATGCTTATATATGAGGATGTAGACATTGCATAGATGCCTTTAAGATCACAAAAGGAAACAATGGGGATTAGCTATTTCTCTTACGGAAACATAGCAGCAATGTTATTTTCCATTCATAGCAGCAACGTAATCTTCATTTTAGGTTGAAGTGGTACTTTACATTTGAAGTAGACAAGTATAATTTCTCTCAAGAACCTCACCTCTTCCACGTGTATTTTTTGATAAGCTAGAATTGTTCTTGTCAAGTTCATGTAAGGTGGTTGATAGTTTCATCAATTAAGGTATGATTTCCTCCCATATCTTTGTGCGGTGAAATCATATAAATGACATTAGTATGTTTACCAATTATGGCTTACGAGATGGTGATAGGAAGTGGTGAGCCAAGGTTTTATTAGTGGTTTGGAATTGTTTAAGGGCGGTCTTATGTGGTATGGAGATCGGTGGGATTTGATAGCTCATTTAGAGCTTGTTTGTAGTTAAAACGAGGTCGTTGGTGGAGTACACCATTGTATATAACTTCGGGAGCTCGTCGCTCTTTGATTTCATGAGGGTAGTGATGGTGTAGTTGTAGTATGTTGCTTGGCTGTTAGTTATGTTAATATAAGTTGTCTTAACTTGGTTAAACTTCTATCGAAGGGAATGACTCATCGTTGTCACTCGAAGGTCTATGCAAGGCTTTTTCCTTGACTCGTCGTTAGGGCACAATGTGTTTGATTGTTTCTTTCATGAGTTCTAAATGTCTAAAGTTCTGTCACCATGTTGTAAGTCTTGTGAGTCTTTTAAGAAATGTTATATGATTCAGCTCAGAAATACACAAGCGTTTTCTCAAAAGAGTCGAGTTCAAAGTCGATGGATGGGTTTAGTGATTCCCCTTAAGTATGGCAAATTCGGTAGCATTCAAGGTATAATGAAAGAAGTCATAGAACGCGTAGAAGATATATAACGCTTAAGATAGATGATAGTATGTGGTCCAGGCCTAAGAAGAGATGATAAGTTATAGGGCATAATATAAGAAGAACAAGTTAATAGAATCCAGTTGCAGAATGTCTTATAGGTGAAGTCATAATATCGCATAGAGGTACGGGCCTTCATAAAGTCTAGGGGTCTATATACTTTGCACGTAAGTCAAGAGAAGTTAAGATGGCACAAACGACATGTATTCCTTCCCGAGTGTGTGATGATTCACAAAGTTGGGATGTGAATCTGTCGAGTATAAAACGAGAACCTTAAAATGTAAGAGTATAAGTTCTTATGGCATCTCTTAACAGGTAGTCGAATCGCTTAACATCCTTTATCATAAGTCTCAAATATGATTAGTAGTTAGTAGAAGTAAGTTACAAGTTTTCACAAGATAAAGTGATGAGAGTTCCATGATGCTTATATATGATGATGTAGACATTGCATAGATGCCTTCAAGATCAAAAAAGGAAACAATGGGGATTAGCTATTTCTCTTACGTAAACATAGCAACAATGTTATTTTCCATTAATAGAATCAACGTAATCTTCATTTTATGTTGAAGTGGTACTTTACATTTGAAGTAGACAAGTATAATTTCTCTCAAGAACCTCACCTCTTCCACGTGTATTTTTTGATAAGCTAGAATTGTTCTTGTCAAGTTCATGTAAGGTGGTTGATAGTTTCATCAATTAAGGTATGATTTCCTCCCATATCTTTGTGCGGTGAAATCATATAAATGACATTAGTATGTTTACCAATTATGGCTTACGAGATGGTGATAGGAAGTGGTGAGCCAAGGTTTTATTAGTGGTTTGGAATTGTTTAAGGGCGGTCTTATGTGGTATGGAGATCGGTGGGATTTGGTAGCTCATTTAGAGCTTGTTTGTAGTTAAAACGAGGTCGTGTGTGGAGTACACCATTGTATATACCTTGGGGAGCTCGTCGCTCTTTGATTTCCTGAGGGTAGTGATGGTGTAGTTGTAGTATGTTGCTTGGCTGTTAGTTATGTTAATATAAGTTGTCTTAAATTGGTTAAACTTCTATCGAAGGGAATGACTCATCGTTGTCACTCGAAGGTCTATGCAAGGCTTTTCCTTGACTCGTCTTTAGGGCACAATGTGTTTGATTGTTTCTTTCATGAGCTCTAAATGTCTAAAGTTCTGTCACCATGTTGTAAGTCTTGTGAGCCTTTTAAGAAATGTTATATGATTCAGCTCAAAAATACACAAGCGTTTTCTCAAAAGAGTCGAGTTCAAAGTCGATGGATGGGTTTAGTGATTCCCCTTAAGTATGGCAAATTCGGTAGCATTCAAGGTATAATGAAAGAAGTCATAGAACAGGGAGAAGATATATAACGCTTAAAATAGATGAAAGTATGGGGTGCAGGCCTAAGAAGAAAAGATAAGATATAGAGCATAATATAAGAAGAACAAGTTAATAGAATCCGATTCTGAGAATGTCTTTTAGGTGAAGTCATGATATCGCATAGAGGCACGAGCCTTCATAAAGTCTAGGGGTCTATATACTTTGCACGTAAGTCAAGAGAAGCTAAGATCGCACAAGCTACATGTATTCCTTTCCGAGTGTGTGATGATTCAGAAAGTTGGGATGTGACTCTGTCAGTATAAAGCGAGAACCTTAAAATGTAAGAGTATAAGTTCTTATGGCATCTCTTAGCAGGTAGTCAGATAAGCAACATCCTTTATCATAAGTCTCAAATATGATTAGTAGTTAGTAGAAGTAAGTTACAAGTTTTCACAAGATAAAGACGTGAGACTCCCATGATGCGTAAATATGGTGATGTAGACATTTCATAGATGGCTTCAAGATCAAAAGGAAACAATGGGGAATAGCTATTTCTCTTACGGAAACATAGCAGTAATGATATTTTCCATTCATAGCGCGAACGTAATCTTCATTTTAGGTTGAAGTGGTACTTTACATTTGAAGTAGACAAGTATAATTTCTCTCAAGAACCTCACCTCTTCCACGTGTATTTTTTGATAAGCTAGAATTGTTCTTGTCAAGTTCATGTAAGGTGGTTGATAGTTTCATCAATTAAGGTATGATTTCCTCCCATATCTTTGTGCGGTGAAATCATATAAATGACATTAGTATGTTTACCAATTATGGCTTACGAGATGGTGATAGGAAGTGGTGAGCCAAGGTTTTATTAGTGGTTTGGAATTGTTTAAGGGAGGTCTTATGTGGTATGGAGATCGGTGGGATTTGGTAGCTCATTTAGAGCTTGTTTGTAGTTAAAACGAGGTCGTGTGTGGAGTACACCATTGTATATAACTTCAGGAGCTCGTCGCTCTTTGATTTCCTGAGGGTAGTGATGGTGTAGTTGTAGTATGTTGCTTGGCTGTTAGTTATGTTAATATAAGTTTTCTTAAATTGGTTAAACTTCTATCGAAGGGAATGACTCATCGTTGTCACTCGAAGGTCTATGCAAGGCGGCACAATGTGTTCGATTGTTTCTTTCATGAGCTCTAAATGTCTAAAGTTCTGTCACCATGTTGTAAGTCTTGTGAGCCTTTTAAGAAATGTTATATGATTCAGCTCAAAAATACACAAGCGTTTTCTCAAAAGAGTCGAGTTCAAAGTCGATGGATGGGTTTAGTGATTCCCCTTAAGTATGGCAAATTCGGTAGCATTCAAGGTATAGTGAAAGAAGAAGTCATAGAGCAGCGTAGAAGATATATAGCGCTTAAGATAGATGATAGTATGTGGTCCAGGCCTAAGAAGAGATGATAAGATATAGGGCACAATATAAGAAGAACAAGTTAATAGAATCCAGGTTCTTGAGAATGTCTTTTAGGTGAAGTCATAATATCGCATAGAGGCATGAGCCTTCATAAAGTCTAGGGGTCTATATACTTTGCACGTAAGTCAAGAGAAGTTAAGATGGCACAAGCTGCATGTATTCCTTCCGAGTGTGTGATGATTCACAAAGTTGGGATGTGAATCTGTCAGTATAAAGCGAGAACCTTAAAATGTAAGAGTATAAGTTCTTATGGCATCTCTTAGCAGGTAGTCAGATAAGCAACATCCTTTATCATAAGTCTCAAATATGATTAGTAGTTAGTACAAGTAAGTTACAAGTTTTCACAAGATAAAGTGAGACTCCCATGATGCTTATATATGATGATGTAGACATTGCATAGATGCCTTCAAGATCAAAAGGAAACAATGGGGATTAGCTATTTCTCTTACGGAAACATAGCAGCAATGTTATTTTCCATTCATAGCGACAACGTAATCTTCATTTTAGGTTGAAGTGGTACTTTACATTTGAAGTAGACAAGTATAATTTCTCTCAAGAACCTCACCTCTTCCACGTGTATTTTTTGATAAGCTAGAATTGTTCTTGTCAAGTTCATGTAAGGTGGTTGATAGTTTCATCAATTAAGGTATGATTTCCTCCCATATCTTTGTGCGGTGAAATCATATAAATGACATTAGTATGTTTACCAATTATGGCTTACGAGATGGTGATAGGAAGTGGTGAGCCAAGGTTTTATTAGTGGTTTGGAATTGTTTAAGGGCGGTCTTATGTGGTATGGAGATCGGTGGGATTTGGTAGCTCATTTAGAGCTTGTTTGTAGTTAAAATGAGGTCGTGCGTGGAGTACACCATTGTATATAACTTCGGAGCTCGTCGCTCTTTGATTTCCTGAGGGTAGTGATGGTGTAGTTGTAGTATGTTGCTTGGCTGTTAGTTATGTTAATATAAGTTGTCTTAAATTGGTTAAACTTCTATCGAAGGGAATGACTCATCGTTGTCACTCGAAGGTCTATGCAAGGCTGACTCGTCTTTAGGGCACAATGTGTTTGATTGTTTCTTTCATGAGCTCTAAATGTCTAAAGTTCTGTCACCATGTTGTAAGTCTTGTGAGCCTTTTAAGAAATGTTATATGATTCAGCTCAAAAATACACAAGCGTTTTCTCAAAAGAGTCGAGTTCAAAGTCGATGGATGGGTTTAGTGATTCCCCTTAAGTATGGCAAATTCGGTAGCATTCAAGGTATAGTGAAAGAAGTCATAGAACGCGTAATATATATATAACGCTTAAGATAGATGATAGTATGTGGTCCAGGCCTAAGAAGAGATGATAAGATATAGGGCGTAATATAAGAAGAACAAGTTAATAGAATCCAGTTGCAGAATGTCTTTTAGGTGAAGTCATAATATCGCATAGAGGCACGAGCCTTCATAAAGTCTAGGGGTCTATATACTTTGCACGTAAGTCAAGAGAAGTTAAGATGGCACAAGCTACATGTATTCCTTCCCGAGTGTGTGATGATTCACAAAGTTGGGATGTGAATCTGTCGAGTATAAAACGAGAACCTTAAAATGTAAGAGTATAAGTTCTTATGGCATCTCTTAACAGGTAGTCAGATAAGCAACATCCTTTATCATAAGTCTCAAATATGATTAGTAGTTAGTAGAAGTAAGTTACAAGTTTTCACAAGATAAAAGAGCTGAGACTCCCATGATGCTTATATATGATGATGTAGACATTGCATAGATGCCTTCAAGATCAAAAAAGGAAACAATGGGGATTAGCTATTTCTCTTACGTAAACATAGCAACAATGTTATTTTCCATTAATAGAATCAACGTAATCTTCATTTTATGTTGAAGTGGTACTTTACATTTGAAGAAGACAAGTATAATTTCTCTCAAGAACCTCACCTCTTCCACGTGTATTTTTTGATAAGCTAGAATTGTTCTTGTCAAGTTCATGTAAGGTGGTTGATAGTTTCATCAATTAAGGTATGATTTCCTCTCATATCTTTGTGCGGTGAAATCATATAAATGACATTAGTATGTGTTACCAATTATGGCGTACGAGATGGTGATAGGAAGTGGTGAGCCAAGGTTTTATTAGTGGTTTGAAATTGTTTAAGGGCGGTCTTATGTGGTATGGAGATCGGTGGGATTTGGTAGCTCATTTAGAGCTTGTTTGTAGTTAAAACGAGGTCGTGCGTGGATTACACCATTGTATATAACTTCGGGAGCTCGTCGCTCTTTGATTTCCTGAGGGTAGTGATGGTGTAGTTGTAGTATGTTGCTTGGCTGTTAGTTATGTTAATATAAGTTGTCTTAAATTGGATAAACTTCTATCGAAGGGAATGACTCATCGTTGTCACTCGAAGGTCTATGCAAGGCTTTTTCCTTGACTCGTCGTTAGGGCACATTGTGTTTGATTGTTTCTTTCATGAGTTCTAAATGTCTAAAGTTCTATCACCATGTTGTAAGTCTTGTGAGTCTTTTAAGAAATGTTATATGATTCATCTCAGAAATACACAAGCGTTTTCTCAAAAGAGTCGAGTTCAAAGTCGATGGATGGGTTTAGTGATTCCCCTTAATTATGGTAAATTCGGTAGCATTCAAGGTATAGTGAAAGAAGACATAGAACGCGTAGAAGATATATAACGCTTAAGATAGATGATAGTATATGGTCCAGGCCTAAGAAGAGATGATAAGATATAGGGCATAATATAAGAAGAACAAGTTAATAGAATCCGATTCTTGAGAATGTCTTTTAGGTGAAGTCATAATATCGCATAGAGGCCACGAGCCTTTATAAGCCTCTAGGGGTATCTATACTTAGCAAGTAAGTCAATAGAAGTAAAGATGGAACAAGCTATGTGTATTCCTCCCCGAGTGTGTGATGATTCACAAAGTTGGGATGTGAATCTGTCTAGTATAAAACGAGAACCTTAAAATGTAAGAGTATAAGTTCTTATGGCTTCTCTTAACAGGTAGTCCAATCGCGTAACATCCTTTATCATAAGTCCCAAATATGATTAGTAGTTAGTAGAAGTAAGTTACAAGTTTTCACAAGATAAATACCTGAGACTCCCATGATGCTTATATATGATGATGTAGACATTGCATAGATGCCTTCAAGATCAAAAAAGGAAACAATGGGGATTAGCTATTTCTCTTACGGAAACATAGCAGCAATGTTATTTTCCATTCATAGCAACAACGTAATCTTCATTTTAGGTTGAAGTGGTACTTTACATTTGAAGTAGACAAGTATAATTTCTCTCAAGAACCTCACCTCTTCCACGTGTATTTTTTGATAAGCTAGAATTGTTCTTGTCAAGTTCATGTAAGGTGGTTGATAGTTTCATCAATTAAGGTATGATTTCCTCCCATATCTTTGTGCGGTGAAATCATATAAATGACATTAGTATGTTTACCAATTATGGCTTACGAGATGGTGATAGGAAGTGGTGAGCTAAGGTTTTATTAGTGGTTTGGAGTTGTTTAAGGGCGGTCTTATGTGGTATGGAGATCGGTGGGATTTGGTAGCTCATTTAGAGCTTGTTTGTAGTTAAAATGAGGTCGTGCGTGGAGTACACCATTGTATATAACTTCGGGAGCTCGTCGCTCTTTGATTTCCTGAGGGTAGTGATGGTGTAGTTGTAGTATGTTGCTTGGCTGTTAGTTATGTTAATATAAGTTGTCTTAAATTGGTTAAACTTCTATCGAAGGGAATGACTCATCGTTGTCACTCGAAGGTCTATGCAAGGCTTTTTCCTTGACTCGTCTTTAGGGCACAATGTGTTTGATTGTTTCTTTCATGAGCTCTAAATGTCTAAAGTTCTGTCACCATGTTGTAAGTCTTGTGAGCCTTTTAAGAAATGTTATATGATTCAGCTCAGAAATACACAAGCGTTTTCTCAAAAGAGTCGAGTTCAAAGTCGATGGATGGGTTTAGTGATTCCCCTTAAGTATGGCAAATTCGGTAGCATTCAAGGTATAGTGAAAGAAGTCATAGAACGCGTAGAAGATATATAACACTTAAGATAGATGATAGTATGTGGTCCAGGCCTAAGAAGAGATGATAAGATATAGAGCATAATATAAGAAGAACAAGTTAATAGAATCCAGTTGCAGAATGTCTTTTAGGTCAAGTCATGATATGTAATAGAGGCACGAGCCTTCATAAAGTCTAGGGGTCTATATACTTAGCATGTAAGTCAAGAGAAGTTAAGATGGCACAAGCTACATGTATTTTGTCTTGAGTGTGTGATGATTCACAAAGTTGGGATGTGTATCTGTCGAGTATAAAACGAGAACCTTAAAATGTAAGAGTACAAGTTCTTATGGCATCTCTTAATAGGTAGTCGAATCGCTCAACATCCTTTATCATAAGTCTCAAATATGATTAGTAGTTAGTAGAAGTAAGTTACAAGTTTTCACAAGATAAAGAGCTGAGACTCCCATGATGCTTATATATGATGATGCAGTCATTCCATAGATGCCTTCAAGATCAAAAAGGAAACAATGGGGATTAGCTATTTCTCTTACGGAAACATAGCAACAATGTTATTTTCCATTCATAGCAGCAACGTAATCTTCATTTTAGGTTGAAGTGGTACTTTACATTTGAAGTAGACAAGTATAATTTCTCTCAAGAACCTCACCTCTTCCACGTGTATTTTTTGATAAGCTAGAATTGTTCTTGTCAAGTTCATGTAAGGTGGTTGATAGTTTCATCAATTAAGGTATGATTTCCTCCCATATCTTTGTGCGGTGAAATCATATAAATGACATTAGTATGTTTACCAATTATGGCTTACGAGATGGTGATAGGAAGTGGTGAGCTAAGGTTTTATTAGTGGTTTGGAGTTGTTTAAGGGCGGTCTTATGTGGTATGGAGATCGGTGGGATTTGGTAGCTCATTTAGAGCTTGTTTGTAGTTAAAATGAGGTCGTGCGTGGAGTACACCATTGTATATAACTTCGGGAGCTCGTCGCTCTTTGATTTCCTGAGGGTAGTGATGGTGTAGTTGTAGTATGTTGCTTGGCTGTTAGTTATGTTAATATAAGTTGTCTTAAATTGGTTAAACTTCTATCGAAGGGAATGACTCATCGTTGTCACTCGAAGGTCTATGCAAGGCTTTTTCCTTGACTCGTCTTTAGGGCACAATGTGTTTGATTGTTTCTTTCATGAGCTCTAAATGTCTAAAGTTCTGTCACCATGTTGTAAGTCTTGTGAGCCTTTTAAGAAATGTTATATGATTCAGCTCAAAAATACACAAGCGTTTTCTCAAAAGAGTCGAGTTCAAAGTCGATGGATGGGTTTAGTGATTCCCCTTAAGTATGGCAAATTCGGTAGCATTCAAGGTATAGTGAAAGAAGTCATAGAACGCGTAGAAGATATATAACGCTTAAGATAGATGATAGTATGTGGTCCAGGCCTAAGAAGAGATGATAAGATATAGGGCGTAATATAAGAAGAACAAGTTAATAGAATCCAGTTGAAGAATGTCTTATAGGTGAAGTCATAATATCGCATAGAGGCACGAGCCTTCATAAAGTCTAGGGGTCTATATACTTTGCACGTAAGTCAAGAGAAGTTAAGATGGCACAAGCTACATGTATTCCTTTCCGAGTGTGTGATGATTCACAAAGTTGGGATGTGAATCTGTCGAGTATAAGTTCTTATGGCATCTCTTAACAGGTAGTCGAATCGCTTAACATCCTTTATCATAAGTCTCAAATATGATTAGTAGTTAGTAGAAGTAAGTTACAAGTTTTCACAAGATAAAGAGCTGAGACTCTGAGTCTCAGCTCTTTATCTTTTGAAAACTTGTAACTTACTTCTAGTAACTACTAATCATATTTGAGACTTATGATAAAGGATGTGAAGCGATTCGACTACCTATTAAGAGATGCCATAAGAACTTATACTCATACATTTTAAGGTTCTCATTTTATACTCGACAGATTCACATCCCAACTTTGTGAATCATCACACACTCGGGAAGGAATACATGTAGCTTGTGCCATCTTAACTTCTCTTGACTTACGTGCTAAGTATATAGACCCATAGACTTTATGAAGGCTCGTGCCTCTATGTGATATCATGACTTCACCTAAAAGACATTCTGCAACTGAATTCTATTAACTTGTTCTTCTTATATTATGCTCTATATCTTATCATCTCTTCTTAGGCCTGGACCACACACTATCATCTATCTTAAGCGTTGTAAATCTTCTACGCGTTCTATAACTTCTTTCATTATACCTTGAATGCTACCGAATTTGTCATACTTAAGGGAATCACTAAACCCATCCATCGACTCTGAACTCGACTCTTTTGAGAAAACGCTTGTGTATTTTTGAGCTGAATCATATAACATTTCTTAAAAGACTTACAACATGGTGACAGAACTTTAGTCATTCAGAGCTCATGAAAGAAACAATCAAACAAATTGTGCCCTAACGACGAGTCAGGGAAAAAGCCTTGCATAGACCTTCGAGTGACAACGATGAGTCATTCCCTTCGATAGAAGTTTAACCAATTTAAGACAAGTTATATTAACATAACTAACAACCCAGCAACATGCTACAACTATATCATCACTATCCTCAGGAAATCAAAAGAGCGACGAGCTCCCGGAGTTATATACAATGGTGTACTCCACACACGACCTCGTTTTAACTACAAACAAGCTCTAAATGAGCTACCAAATCCCACCGATCTCCATACCACATAAGATCGCCCTTAAACAATCCAAACCACTAATAAAACCTTGGCTCACCACTTCCTATCACCATCTCGTAAGCCATAATTGGTAAACATACTAATGTCATTTAAATGATTTCACCGCACAAAGATATGGGAGGAAATCATACCTTAATTGATGAAACTATCAACCACCTTACATGAAGTTGACAAGAATAATTCTAGCTTATCGAAAAATACACGTGGAAGAGGTGAGGTTCTTGAGAGAAATTATACTTGTCTACTTCAAATGTAAAGTACCATTTCAACCTAAAATGAAGATTACGTTGCTGCTATGAATGGAAAATAACATTGCTCCTATGTTTCCGTAAGAGAAATAGCTAATCCCCATTGTTTCCTTTTTTGATCTTGAAGGCATCTATGCAATGTCTACATCATCATATATAAGCATCATGGGAGTCTCAGCTCTTTATCTTTTGAAAACTTGTAACTTACTTCTAGTAACTACTAATCATATTTGAGACTTATGATAAAGGATGTTAAGCGATTCGACTACCTATTAAGAGATGCCATAAGAACTTATACTCATACATTTTAAGGTTCTCGTTTTATACTCGACAGATTCACATCCCAACTTTGTGAATCATCACACACTCGGGAAGGAATACATGTAGCTTGTGCCATCTTAACTTCTCTTGACTTACGTGCTAAGTATATAGACCCATAGACTTTATGAAGGCTCGTGCCTCTATGTGATATCATGACTTCACCTAAAAGACATTCTGCAACTGAATTCTATTAACTTGTTCTTCTTATATTATGCTCTATATCTTATCATCTCTTCTTAGGCCTGGACCACACACTATCATCTATCTTAAGCGTTGTAAATCTTCTACGCGTTCTATAACTTCTTTCATTATACCTTGAATGCTACCGAATTTGCCATACTTAAGGGGAATCACTAAACCCATCCATCGACTCTGAACTCGACTCTTTTGAGAAAACGCTTGTGTATTTTAGAGCTGAATCATATAACATTTCTTAAAAGACTTACAACATGGTGACAGAACTTTAGTCATTCAGAGCTCATGAAAGAAACAATCAAACAAATTGTGCCCTAACGACGAGTCAAGGAAAAAGCCTTGCATAGACCTTCGAGTGACAACGATGAGTCATTCCCTTCGATAGAAGTTTAACCAATTTAAGACAAGTTATATTAACATAACTAACAACCCAGCAACATGCTACAACTATATCATCACTACCCTCAGGAAATCAAAGAGCGACGAGCTCCCGGAGTTATATACAATGGTGTACTCCACACACGACCTCGTTTTAACTACAAACAAGCTCTAAATGAGCTACCAAATCCCACCGATCTCCATACCACATAAGATCGCCCTTAAACATTCCAAACCACTAATAAAACCTTGGCTCACCACTTCCTATCACCATCTCGTAAGCCATAATTGGTAAACATACTAATGTCATTTAAATGATTTCACCGCACAAAGATATGGGAGGAAATCATACCTTAATTGATGAAACTATCAACCACCTTACATGAAGTTGACAAGAATAATTCTAGCTTATCGAAAAATACACGTGGAAGAGGTGAGGTTCTTGAGAGAAATTATACTTGTCTACTTCAAATGTAAAGTACCATTTCAACCTAAAATGAAGATTACGTTGCTGCTATGAATGGAAAATAACATTGCTCCTATGTTTCCGTAAGAGAAATAGCTAATCCCCATTGTTTCCTTTTTTGATCTTGAAGGCATCTATGCAATGTCTACATCATCATATATAAGCATCATGGGAGTCTCAGCTCTTTATCTTTTGAAAACTTGTAACTTACTTCTAGTAACTACTAATCATATTTGAGACTTATGATAAAGGATGTTAAGCGATTCGACTACCTATTAAGAGATGCCATAAGAACTTATACTCATACATTTTAAGGTTCTCGTTTTATACTCGACAGATTCACATCCCAACTTTGTGAATCATCACACACTCGGGAAGGAATACATGTAGCTTGTGCCATCTTAACTTCTCTTGACTTACGTGCTAAGTATATAGACCCATAGACTTTATGAAGGCTCGTGCCTCTATGCGATATCATGACTTCACCTAAAAGACATTCTGCTACTGAATTCTATTAACTTGTTATTCTTATATTATGCTCTATATCTTATCATCTCTTCTTAGGCCTGGACCACACACTATCATGTATCTTAAGCATTGTAAATCTTCTACGCGTTCTATAACTTCTTTCATTATACCTTGAATGCTATCGAATTTGTCATACTTAAGGGGAATCACTAAACCCATCCATCGACTCTGAACTCGACTCTTTTGAGAAAACGTTTGTGTATTTTTTAGCTGAATCATATAACATTTCTTAAAAGACTTACAACATGGTGACAGAACTTTAGTCATTCAGAGCTAATGAAAGAAACAATCAAACAAATTGTGCCCTAACGACGAGTCAAGGAAAAAGCCTTGCATAGACCTTCGAGTGACAACGATGAGTCATTCCGCCGATAGAAGTTTAACCAATTTAAGACAAGGTATATTAACATAACTAACAACCCAGTAACATGCTACAACTATATCATCACTACCCTCAGGAAATCAAAGAGCGACGAGGTGCCCGGGTTATATACAATGGTGTACTCCACACACGACCTCGTTTTAACTACAAACAAGCTCTAAATGAGCTACCAAATCCCACCGATCTCCATACCACATAAGATCGCCCTTAAACAATCCAAACCACTAATAAAACCTTGGCTCACCACTTCCTATCACCATCTCGTAAGCCATAATTGGTAAACATACTAATGTCATTTAAATGATTTCACCGCACAAAGATATGGGAGGAAATCATACCTTAATTGATGAAACTATCAACCACCTTACATGAAGTTGACAAGAATAATTCTAGCTTATCGAAAAATACACGTGGAAGAGGTGAGGTTCTTGAGAGAAATTATACTTGTCTACTTCAAATGTAAAGTACCATTTCAACCTAAAATGAAGATTACGTTGCTGCTATGAATGGAAAATAACATTGCTCCTATGTTTCCGTAAGAGAAATAGCTAATCCCCATTGTTTCCTTTTTTGATCTTGAAGGCATCTATGCAATGTCTACATCATCATATATAAGCATCATGGGAGTCTCAGCTCTTTATCTTTTGAAAACTTGTAACTTACTTCTAGTAACTACTAATCATATTTGAGACTTATGATAAAGGATGTTAAGCGATTCGACTACCTATTAAGAGATGCCATAAGATCTTATACTCTTACATTTGAAGGTTCTCGTTTTATACTCGACAAATTCACATCCCAACTTTGTGAATCATCACACACTCGGGAAGGAATACATGTAGCTTGTGCCATCTTAACTTCTCTTGACTTACGTGCTAAGTATATAGACCCATAGACTTTATGAAGGCTCGTGCCTCTATGTGATATCATGACTTCACCTAAAAGACATTCTGCAACTGAATTCTATTAACTTGTTCTTCTTATATTATGCTCTATATCTTATCATCTCTTCTTAGGCCTGGACCACACACTATCATCTATCTTAAGCGTTGTAAATCTTCTACGCGTTCTATAACTTCTTTCATTATACCTTGAATGCTACCGAATTTGCCATACTTAAGGGGAATCACTAAACCCATCCATCGACTCTGAACTCGACTCTTTTGAGAAAACGCTTGTGTATTTTTTAGTTGAATCATATAACATTTCTTAAAAGACTTACAACATGGTGACAGAACTTTAGTCATTCAGAGCTCATGAAAGAAACAATCAAACAAATTGTGCCCTAACGACGAGTCAAGGAAAAAGCCTTGCATAGACCTTCGAGTGACAACGATGAGTCATTCCCTTCGATAGAAGTTTAACCAATTTAAGACAACTTATATTAACATAACTAACAGCCCAGGAGCATGCTACAACTATACCATCACTACCCTCAGGAAATCAAAGAGCGACGAGCTCCCGGAGTTATATACAACGGTGTACTCCACACACGACCTCGTTTTAACTACGAACAAGCTCTAAATGAGGTACCAAATCCCACCGATCTCCATACCACATAAGATCGCCCTTAAACAATCCAAACCACTAATAAAACCTTGGCTCACCACTTCCTATCACCATCTCGTAAGCCATAATTGGTAAACATACTAATGTCATTTAAATGATTTCACCGCACAAAGATATGGGAGGAAATCATACCTTAATTGATGAAACTATCAACCACCTTACATGAAGTTGACAAGAATAATTCTAGCTTATCGAAAAATACACGTGGAAGAGGTGAGGTTCTTGAGAGAAATTATACTTGTCTACTTCAAATGTAAAGTACCATTTCAACCTAAAATGAAGATTACGTTGCTGCTATGAATGGAAAATAACATTGCTCCTATGTTTCCGTAAGAGAAATAGCTAATCCCCATTGTTTCCTTTTTTGATCTTGAAGGCATCTATGCAATGTCTACATCATCATATATAAGCATCATGGGAGTCTCAGCTCTTTATCTTTTGAAAACTTGTAACTTACTTCTAGTAACTACTAATCATATTTGAGACTTATGATAAAGGATGTTAAGCGATTCGACTACCTATTAAGAGATGCCATAAGAACTTATACTCATACATTTTAAGGTTCTCGTTTTATACTCGACAGATTCACATCCCAACTTTGTGAATCATCACACACTCGGGAAGGAATACATGTAGCTTGTGCCATCTTAACTTCTCTTGACTTACGTGCTAAGTATATAGACCCATAGACTTTATGAAGGCTCGTGCCTCTATGTGATATCATGACTTCACCTAAAAGACATTCTGCAACTGAATTCTATTAACTTGTTCTTCTTATATTATGCTCTATATCTTATCATCTCTTCTTAGGCCTGGACCACACACTATCATCTATCTTAAGCGTTGTAAATCTTCTACGCGTTCTATAACTTCTTTCATTATACCTTGAATGCTACCGAATTTGCCATACTTAAGGGGAATCACTAAACCCATCCATCGACTCTGAACTCGACTCTTTTGAGAAAGCAGCTTGTGTATTTACGAAATTTGAATCATATAACATTTCTTAAAGACTTACAACATGGTGTGAGAACTTTAGTCATTGAGCTCATGAAAGAAACAATCAAACAAATTGTGCCCTAACGGCGAGTCAAGGAAAAAGCCTTGCATAGACCTTGAGTGACAACGATGAGTCATTCCGCCGATAGAAGTTTAACCAATTTAAGACAAGTTATATTAACATAACTAACAACCCGACAACATGCTACAACTATATCATCACTACCCTCGGAAATCAAAGCGGCGAGCTCTCGGAGTTATATACAATGGTGTACTCCACACACGACCTCGTTTTAACTACAAACAAGCTCTAAATGAGCTACCAAATCCCACCGATCTCCATACCACATAAGATCGCCCTTAAACAATTCCAAACCACTAATAAAACCTTGGCTCACCACTTCCTATCACCATCTCGTAAGCCATAATTGGTAAACATACTAATGTCATTTAAATGATTTCACCGCACAAAGATATGGGAGGAAATCATACCTTAATTGATGAAACTATCAACCACCTTACATGAAGTTGACAAGAATAATTCTAGCTTATCGAAAAATACACGTGGAAGAGGTGAGGTTCTTGAGAGAAATTATACTTGTCTACTTCAAATGTAAAGTACCATTTCAACCTAAAATGAAGATTACGTTGCTGCTATGAATGGAAAATAACATTGCTCCTATGTTTCCGTAAGAGAAATAGCTAATCCCCATTGTTTCCTTTTTTGATCTTGAAGGCATCTATGCAATGTCTACATCATCATATATAAGCATCATGGGAGTCTCAGCTCTTTATCTTTTGAAAACTTGTAACTTACTTCTAGTAACTACTAATCATATTTGAGACTTATGATAAAGGATGTTAAGCGATTCGACTACCTATTAAGAGATGCCATAAGAACTTATACTCTTACATTTGAAGGTTCTCATTTTATACTCGACAGATTCACATCCCAACTTTGTGAATCATCACACACTCGGGAAGGAATACATGTAGCTTGTGCCATCTTAACTTCTCTTGACTTACGTGCTAAGTATATAGACCCATAGACTTTATGAAGGCTCGTGCCTCTATGCGATATCATGACTTCACCTAAAAGACATTCTGCAACTGAATTCTATTAACTTGTTCTTCTTATATTATGCTCTATATCTTATCATCTCTTCTTAGGCCTGGACCACACACTATCATCTATCTTAAGCGTTGTAAATCTTCTACGCGTTCTATAACTTCTTTCATTATACCTTGAATGCTACCGAATTTGCCATACTTAAGGGGAATCACTAAACCCATCCATCGACTCTGAACTCGACTCTTTTGAGAAAACGCTTGTGTATTTTTTAGCTGAATCATATAACATTTCTTAAAAGACTTACAACATGGTGACAGAACTTTAGTCATTCAGAGCTCATGAAAGAAACAATCAAACAAATTGTGCCCTAACGACGAGTCAAGGAAAAAGCCTTGCATAGACCTTCGAGTGACAACGATGAGTCATATCTTCGATAGAAGTTTAACCAATTTAAGACAAGTTATATTAACATAACTAACAACCCAGCAACATGCTACAACTATATCATCACTACCCTCAGGAAATCAAAGAGCGACGAGCTCTCGGAGTTATATACAATGGTGTACTCCACACACGACCTCGTTTTAACTACAAACAAGCTCTAAATGAGCTACCAAATCCCACCGATCTCCATACCACATAAGATCGCCCTTAAACAATTCCAAACCACTAATAAAACCTTGGCTCACCACTTCCTATCACCATCTCGTAAGCCATAATTGGTAAACATACTAATGTCATTTAAATGATTTCACCGCACAAAGATATGGGAGGAAATCATACCTTAATTGATGAAACTATCAACCACCTTACATGAAGTTGACAAGAATAATTCTAGCTTATCGAAAAATACACGTGGAAGAGGTGAGGTTCTTGAGAGAAATTATACTTGTCTACTTCAAATGTAAAGTACCATTTCAACCTAAAATGAAGATTACGTTGCTGCTATGAATGGAAAATAACATTGCTCCTATGTTTCCGTAAGAGAAATAGCTAATCCCCATTGTTTCCTTTTTTGATCTTGAAGGCATCTATGCAATGTCTACATCATCATATATAAGCATCATGGGAGTCTCAGCTCTTTATCTTTTGAAAACTTGTAACTTACTTCTAGTAACTACTAATCATATTTGAGACTTATGATAAAGGATGTTAAGCGATTCGACTACCTATTAAGAGATGCCATAAGAACTTATACTCTTACATTTGAAGGTTCGCGTTTTATACTAAATGATTCACATCCCAACTTTGTGAATCATCACACACTCGGGAAGGAATACATGTAGCTTGTGCCATCTTAACTTCTCTTGACTTACGTGCTAAGTATATAGACCCATAGACTTTATGAAGGCTCGTGCCTCTATGTGATATCATGACTTCACCTAAAAGACATTCTGCAACTGAATTCTATTAACTTGTTCTTCTTATATTATGCTCTATATCTTATCATCTCTTCTTAGGCCTAGACCACATACTATCATCTATCTTAAGCGTTGTATATCTTCTATGCGTTCTATAACTTCTTTCATTATACCTTGAATGCTACCAAATTTGCCATACTTAAGGGGAATCACTAAACCCATCCATCGACTCTGAACTCGACTCTTTTGAGAAAATGCTTGTGTATTTTTTAGCTGAATCATATAACATTTCTTAAAAGACTTACAACATGGTGACAGAACTTTAGTCATTCAGAGCTCATGAAAGAAACAATCAAACAAATTGTGCCCTAACGACGAGTCAAGGAAAAAGCCTTGCATAGACCTTCGAGTGACAACGATGAGTCATTCCCTTCGATAGAAGTTTAACCAATTTAAGACAAGTTATATTAACATAACTAACAACCCAGCAACATGCTACAACTATATCATCACTACCCTCAGGAAATCAAAGAGCGACGAGCTCTCGGAGTTATATACAATGGTGTACTCCACACACGACCTCGTTTTAACTACAAACAAGCTCTAAATGAGCTACCAAATCCCACCGATCTCCATACCACATAAGATCGCCCTTAAACAATTCCAAACCACTAATAAAACCTTGGCTCACCACTTCCTATCACCATCTCGTAAGCCATAATTGGTAAACATACTAATGTCATTTAAATGATTTCACCGCACAAAGATATGGGAGGAAATCATACCTTAATTGATGAAACTATCAACCACCTTACATGAAGTTGACAAGAATAATTCTAGCTTATCGAAAAATACACGTGGAAGAGGTGAGGTTCTTGAGAGAAATTATACTTGTCTACTTCAAATGTAAAGTACCATTTCAACCTAAAATGAAGATTACGTTGCTGCTATGAATGGAAAATAACATTGCTCCTATGGTTTCGTAAGAGAAATAGCTAATCCCCATTGTTTCCTTTTTTGATCTTGAAGGCATCTATGCAATGTCTACATCATCATATATAAGCATCATGGGAGTCTCAGCTCTTTATCTTTTGAAAACTTGTAACTTACTTCTAGTAACTACTAATCATATTTGAGACTTATGATAAAGGATGTTAAGCGATTCGACTACCTATTAAGAGATGCCATAAGAACTTATACTCTTACATTTGAAGGTTCGCGTTTTATACTCGACAGATTCACATCCCAACTTTGTGAATCATCACACACTCGGGAAGGAATACATGTAGCTTGTGCCATCTTAACTTCTCTTGACTTACGTGCTAAGTATATAGACCCATAGACTTTATGAAGGCTCGTGCCTCTATGCGATATCATGACTTCACCTAAAAGACATTCTGCAACTGAATTCTATTAACTTGTTCTTCTTATATTATGCTCTATATCTTATCATCTCTTCTTAGGCCTGGACCACACACTATCATCTATCTTAAGCGTTATATATCTTCTACGCGTTCTATAACTTCTTTCATTATACCTTGAATGCTACCGAATTTGCCATACTTAAGGGGAATCACTAAACCCATCCATCGACTCTGAACTCGACTCTTTTGAGAAAACGCTTGTGTATTTTTGAGCTGAATCATATAACATTTCTTAAAAGACTTACAACATGGTGACAGAACTTTAGTCATTCAGAGCTCATGAAAGAAACAATCAAACAAATTGTGCCCTAACGACGAGTCAAGGAAAAAGCCTTGCATAGACCTTCGAGTGACAACGATGAGTCATTCCCTTCGATAGAAGTTTAACCAATTTAAGACAAGTTATATTAACATAACTAACAACCCAGCAACATGCTACAACTATATCATCACTACCCTCACGAAATCAAAGCGACGAGCTCCCGGAGTTATATACAATGGTGTACTCCACACACGACCTCGTTTTAACTACAAACAAGCTCTAAATGAGCTACCAAATCCCACCGATCTCCATACCACATAAGATCGCCCTTAAACAATTCCAAACCACTAATAAAACCTTGGCTCACCACTTCCTATCACCATCTCGTAAGCCATAATTGGTAAACATACTAATGTCATTTAAATGATTTCACCGCACAAAGATATGGGAGGAAATCATACCTTAATTGATGAAACTATCAACCACCTTACATGAAGTTGACAAGAATAATTCTAGCTTATCGAAAAATACACGTGGAAGAGGTGAGGTTCTTGAGAGAAATTATACTTGTCTACTTCAAATGTAAAGTACCATTTCAACCTAAAATGAAGATTACGTTGCTGCTATGAATGGAAAATAACATTGCTCCTATGTTTCCGTAAGAGAAATAGCTAATCCCCATTGTTTCCTTTTTTGATCTTGAAGGCATCTATGCAATGTCTACATCATCATATATAAGCATCATGGGAGTCTCAGCTCTTTATCTTTTGAAAACTTGTAACTTACTTCTAGTAACTACTAATCATATTTGAGACTTATGATAAAGGATGTTAAGCGATTCGACTACCTATTAAGAGATGCCATAAGAACTTATACTCATACATTTTAAGGTTCTCGTTTTATACTCGACAGATTCACATCCCAACTTTGTGAATCATCACACACTCGGGAAGGAATACATGTAGCTTGTGCCATCTTAACTTCTCTTGACTTACGTGCTAAGTATATAGACCCATAGACTTTATGAAGGCTCGTGCCTCTATGTGATATCATGACTTCACCTAAAAGACATTCTGCAACTGAATTCTATTAACTTGTTCTTCTTATATTATGCTCTATATCTTATCATCTCTTCTTAGGCCTGGACCACACACTATCATCTATCTTAAGCGTTGTAAATCTTCTACGCGTTCTATAACTTCTTTCATTATACCTTGAATGCTACCGAATTTGCCATACTTAAGGGGAATCACTAAACCCATCCATCGACTCTGAACTCGACTCTTTTGAGAAAACGCTTGTGTATTTTTGAGCTGAATCATATAACATTTCTTAAAAGACTTACAACATGGTGACAGAACTTTAGTCATTCAGAGCTCATGAAAGAAACAATCAAACAAATTGTGCCCTAACGACGAGTCAAGGAAAAAGCCTTGCATAGACCTTCGAGTGACAACGATGAGTCATTCCCTTCGATAGAAGTTTAACCAATTTAAGACAAGTTATATTAACATAACTAACAACCCAGCAACATGCTACAACTATATCATCACTACCCTCAGGAAATCAAAGAGCGACGAGCTCCCGGAGTTATATACAATGGTGTACTCCACACACGACCTCGTTTTAACTACAAACAAGCTCTAAATGAGCTACCAAATCCCACCGATCTCCATACCACATAAGATCGCCCTTAAACAATTCCAAACCACTAATAAAACCTTGGCTCACCACTTCCTATCACCATCTCGTAAGCCATAATTGGTAAACATACTAATGTCATTTAAATGATTTCACCGCACAAAGATATGGGAGGAAATCATACCTTAATTGATGAAACTATCAACCACCTTACATGAACTTGACAAGAATAATTCTAGCTTATCGAAAAATACACGTGGAAGAGGTGAGGTTCTTGAGAGAAATTATACTTGTCTACTTCAAATGTAAAGTACCATTTCAACCTAAAATGAAGATTACGTTGCTGCTATGAATGGAAAATAACATTGCTGCTATGTTTCCGTAAGAGAAATAGCTAATCCCCATTGTTTCCTTTTTTGATCTTGAAGGCATCTATGCAATGTCTACATCATCATATATAAGCATCATGGGAGTCTCAACTCTTTATCTTGTGAAAACTTGTAACTTACTTCTACTAACTACTAATCATATTTGAGACTTATGATAAAGGATGTTAAGCGATTCGACTACCTATTAAGAGATGCCATAAGAACTTATACTCTTACATTTGAAGGTTCTCGTTTTATACTCGACAGATTCACATCCCAACTTTGTGAATCATCACACACTCGGGAAGGAATACATGTAGCTTGTGCCATCTTAACTTCTCTTGACTTACGTGCTAAGTATATAGACCCATAGACTTTATGAAGGCTCGTGCCTCTATGCGATATCATGACTTCACCTAAAAGACATTACATGCTTGGAATTCTATTAACTTGTTCTTCTTATATTATGCTCTATATCTTATCATCTCTTCTTAGGCCTGGACCACACACTATCATCTATCTTAAGCGTTATATATCTTCTACGCGTTCTATAACTTCTTTCATTATACCTTGAATGCTACCGAATTTGCCATACTTAAGGGGAATCACTAAACCCATCCATCGACTCTGAACTCGACTCTTTTGAGAAAACGCTTGTGTATTTTTTAGCTGAATCATATAACATTTCTTAAAAGACTTACAACATGGTGACAGAACTTTAGTCATTCAGAGCTCATGAAAGAAACAATCAAACAAATTGTGCCCTAACGACGAGTCAAGGAAAAAGCCTTGCATAGACCTTCGAGTGACAACGATGAGTCATTCCCTTCGATAGAAGTTTAACCAATTTAAGACAAGTTATATTAACATAACTAACAACCCAGCAACATGCTACAACTATATCATCACTACCCTCAGGAAATCAAAGAGCGACGAGCTCCCGGAGTTATATACAATGGTGTACTCCACACACGACCTCGTTTTAACTACAAACAAGCTCTAAATGAGCTACCAAATTCCACCGATCTCCATACCACATAAGATCGCCCTTAAACAATTCCAAACCACTAATAAAACCTTGGCTCACCACTTCCTATCACCATCTCGTAAGCCATAATTGGTAAACATACTAATGTCATTTAAATGATTTCACCGCACAAAGATATGGGAGGAAATCATACCTTAATTGATGAAACTATCAACCACCTTACATGAACTTGACAAGAATAATTCTAGCTTATCGAAAAATACACGTGGAAGAGGTGAGGTTCTTGAGAGAAATTATACTTGTCTACTTCAAATGTAAAGTACCATTTCAACCTAAAATGAAGATTACGTTGCTGCTATGAATGGAAAATAACATTGCTCCTATGTTTCCGTAAGAGAAATAGCTAATCCCCATTGTTTCCTTTTTTGATCTTGAAGGCATCTATGCAATGTCTACATCATCATATATAAGCATCATGGGAGTCTCAGCTCTTTATCTTGTGAAAACTTGTAACTTACTTCTACTAACTACTAATCATATTTGAGACTTATGATAAAGGATGTTAAGCGATTCGACTACCTATTAAGAGATGCCATAAGAACTTATACTCTTACATTTGAAGGTTCTCGTTTTATACTCGACAGATTCACATCCCAACTTTGTGAATCATCACACACTCGGGAAGGAATACATGTAGCTTGTGCCATCTTAACTTCTCTTGACTTACGTGCTAAGTATATAGACCCATAGACTTTATGAAGGCTCGTGCCTCTATGCGATATCATGACTTCACCTAAAAGACATGCACTGGAATTCTATAAACTTATTCTTCTTATATTATGCTCTATATCTTATCATCTGTTCTTAGGCCTGGACCACACACTATCATCTATCTTAGCGTTATATATCTTCTACGCGTTCTATAACTTCTTTCATTATACCTTGAATGCTACGAATTTGCCATACTTAAGGGAATCACTAAACCCATCCATCGACTTTGAACTCGACTCTTTTGAGAAAAGCAGCTTGTGTATTTAAAATTTGAATCATATAACATTTCTTAAAAGACTTACAACATGGTGACAGAACTTTAGTCATTCAGAGCTCATGAAAGAAACAATCAAACAAATTGTGCCCTAACGACGAGTCAAGGAAAAAGCCTTGCATAGACCTTCGAGTGACAACGATGAGTCATTCCCTTCGATAGAAGTTTAACCAATTTAAGAAAAGTTATACTAACATAACTAACCGCCCAGCAACATGCTACAACTATACCATCACTACCTTCAGGAAATCAAAGAGCGACGAGCTCCAGGAGTTATATACAATGGTGTACTCCACACACGACCTCGTTTTAACTACAAACAAGCTCTAAATGAGCTACCAAATCCCACCGATCTCCATACCACATAAGATCGCCCTTAAACAATTCCAAACCACTAATAAAACCTTGGCTCACCACTTCCTATCACCATCTCGTAAGCCATAATTGGTAAACATACTAATGTCATTTAAATGATTTCACCGCACAAAGATATGGGAGGAAATCATACCTTAATTGATGAAACTATCAACCACCTTACATGAACTTGACAAGAATAATTCTAGCTTATCGAAAAATACACGTGGAAGAGGTGAGGTTCTTGAGAGAAATTATACTTGTCTACTTCAAATGTAAAGTACCATTTCAACCTAAAATGAAGATTACGTTGCTGCTATGAATGGAAAATAACATTGTTGCTATGTTTTAAAGTAAGAGAAATAGCTAATCCCCATTGTTTCCTTTTTTGATCTTGAAGGCATCTATGCAATGTCTACATCATCATATATAAGCATCATGGGAGTCTCAACTCTTTATCTTGTGAAAACTTGTAACTTACTTCTACTAACTACTAATCATATTTGAGACTTATGATAAAGGATGTTAAGCGATTCGACTACCTATTAAGAGATGCCATAAGAACTTATACTCTTACATTTGAAGGTTCTCATTTTATACTAAATGATTCACATCCCAACTTTGTGAATCATCACACACTCGGGAAGGAATACATGTAGCTTGTGCCATCTTAACTTCTCTTGACTTACGTGCTAAGCATATAGACCCCTAGACTTTATGAAGGCTCGTGCCTCTATGCGATATCATGACTTCACCTAAAAGACATTCTGCAACTGAATTCTATTAACTTGTTCTTCTTATATTATGCTCTATATCTTATCATCTCTTCTTAGGCCTGGACCACACACTATCATCTATCTTAAGCGTTATATATCTTCTACGCGTTCTATAACTTCTTTCATTATACCTTGAATGCTACCGAATTTGCCATACTTAAGGGGAATCACTAAACCCATCCATCGACTCTGAACTCGACTCTTTTGAGAAAACGCTTGTGTATTTTTTAGCTGAATCATATAACATTTCTTAAAAGACTTACAACATGGTGACAGAACTTTAGTCATTCAGAGCTCATGAAAGAAACAATCAAACACATTGTGCCCTAACGACGAGTCAAGGAAAAAGCCTTGCATAGACCTTCGATAGAAGTTTAACCAATTTAAGACAACTTATATTAACATAACTAACAGCCCAACAACATGCTACAACTATACCATCACTACCCTCAGGAAATCAAAGAGCGACGAGCTCCCGGAGTTATATACAATGGTGTACTCGATACACGACCTCGTTTTAACTACAAACAAGCTCTAAATGAGCTACCAAATCCCATCGATCTCCATACCACATAAGATCGCCCTTAAACAATTCCAAACCACTAATAAAACCTTGGCTCACCACTTCCTATCACCATCTCGTAAGCCATAATTGGTAAACATACTAATGTCATTTAAATGATTTCACCGCACAAAGATATGGGAGGAAATCATACCTTAATTGATGAAACTATCAACCACCTTACATGAACTTGACAAGAATAATTCTAGCTTATTGAAAAATACACGTGGAAGAGGTGAGGTTCTTGAGAGAAATTATACTTGTCTACTCCAAATGTAAAGTACCATTTCAACCTAAAATGAAGATTATGTTGCGGCTATGTTTCCGAAAGAGAAATAGCTAATCCCCATTGTTTCCTTTTGTGATCTTGAAGGCATCTATGCAATGTCTACATCATCATATATAAGCATCATGGGAGTCTCAGCTCTTTATCTTGTGAAAACTTGTAACTTACTTCTACTAACTACTAATCATATTTGAGACTTATGATAAAGGATGTTAAGCGATTCGACTACCTATTAAGAGATGCCATAAGAACTTATACTCTTACATTTGAAGGTTCTCGTTTTATACTCGACAGATTCACATCCCAACTTTGTGAATCATCACACACTCGGGAAGGAATACATGTAGCTTGTGCCATCTTAACTTCTCTTGACTTACGTGCTAAGTATATAGACCCCTAGACTTTATGAAGGCTCGTGCCTCTATGCGATATCATGACTTCACCTAAAAGACATTCTGCAACTGGATTCTATTAACTTGTTCTTCTTATATTATGCTCTATATCTTATCATCTCTTCTTAGGCCTGGACCACACACTATCATCTATCTTAAGCGTTATATATCTTCTACGCGTTCTATAACTTCTTTCATTATACCTTGAATGCTACCGAATTTGCCATACTTAAGGGGAATCACTAAACCCATCCATCAACTGTGAACTCGACTCTTTTGAGAAAACGCTTGTGTATTTCTGAGCTGAATCATATAACATTTCTAAAAAGACTTACAACATAGTGACAGAACTTTAGTCATTCAGAGCTCATGAAAGAAACAATCAAACACATTGTGCCCTAATGACGAGTCAAGGAAAAAGCCTTGCATAGACCTTCGAGTGACAACGATGAGTCATTCCCTTCGATAGAAGTTTAACCAATTTAAGAAAAGTTATACTAACATAACTAACAGCCCAGCAACATGCTACAACTATACCATCACTACCTTCAGGAAATCAAAGAGCGACGAGCTCCAGGAGTTATATACAATGGTGTACTCCATACACGACCTCGTTTTAACTACAAACAAGCTCTAAATGAGCTACCAAATCCCACCGATCTCCATACCACATAAGATCGCCCTTAAACAATTCCAAACCACTAATAAAACCTTGGCTCACCACTTCCTATCACCATCTCGTAAGCCATAATTGGTAAACATACTAATGTCATTTAAATGATTTCACCGCACAAAGATATGGGAGGAAATCATACCTTAATTGATGAAACTATCAACCACCTTACATGAACTTGACAAGAATAATTCTAGCTTATCGAAAAATACACGTGGAAGAGGTGAGGTTCTTGAGAGAAATTATACTTGTCTACTTCAAATGTAAAGTACCATTTCAACCTAAAATGAAGATTACGTTGCTGCTATGAATGGAAAATAACATTGTTGCTATGTTTTAAAGTAAGAAATAGCTAATCCCCATTGTTTCCTTTTTTGATCTTGAAGGCATCTATGCAATGTCTACATCATCATATATAAGCATCATGGGAGTCTCAGCTCTTTATCTTGTGAAAACTTGTAACTTACTTCTACTAACTACTAATCATATTTGAGACTTATGATAAAGGATGTTAAGCGATTCGACTACCTATTAAGAGATGCCATAAGAACTTATACTCTTACATTTGAAGGTTCTCGTTTTATACTCGACAGATTCACATCCCAACTTTGTGAATCATCACACACTCGGGAAGGAATACATGTAGCTTGTGCCATCTTAACTTCTCTTGACTTACGTGCTAAGTATATAGACCCCTAGACTTTATGAAGGCTCGTGCCTCTATGCGATATCATGACTTCACCTAAAAGACATTCTGCAACTGAATTCTATTAACTTGTTCTTCTTATATTATGCTCTATATCTTATCATCTCTTCTTAGGCCTGGACCACACACTATCATCTATCTTAAGCGTTATATATCTTCTACGCGTTCTATAACTTCTTTCATTATACCTTGAATGCTACCGAATTTGCCATACTTAAGGGGAATCACTAAACCCATCCATCGACTCTGAACTCGACTCTTTTGAGAAAACGCTTGTGTATTTTAGAGCTGAATCATATAACATTTCTTAAAAGACTTACAACATGGTGACAGAACTTTAGTCATTCAGAGCTCATGAAAGAAACAATCAAACACATTGTGCCCTAACGACGAGTCAAGGAAAAAGCCTTGCATAGACCTTCGAGTGACAACGATGAGTCATTCCCTTCGATAGAAGTTTAACCAATTTAAGACAACTTATATTAACATAACTAACAGCCCAGGAACATGCTACAACTATACCATCACTACCCTCAGGAAATCAAAGAGCGACGAGCTCCCGGAGTTATATACAATGGTGTACTCCACACACGACCTCGTTTTAACTACAAACAAGCTCTAAATGAGCTACCAAATCCCACCGATCTCCATACCACATAAGATCGCCCTTAAACAATCCAAACCACTAATAAAACCTTGGCTCACCACTTCCTATCACCATCTCGTAAGCCATAATTGGTAAACATACAAATGTCATTTAAATGATTTCACCGCACAAAGATATGGGAGGAAATCATACCTTAATTGATGAAACTATCAACCACCTTACATGAACTTGACAAGAATAATTCTAGCTTATCGAAAAATACACGTGGAAGAGGTGAGGTTCTTGAGAGAAATTATACTTGTCTACTTCAAATGTAAAGTACCATTTCAACCTAAAATGAAGATTACGTTGCTGCTATGAATGGAAAATAACATTGTTGCTATGTTTCCGTAAGAGAAATAGCTAATCCCCATTGTTTCCTTTTTTGATCTTGAAGGCATCTATGCAATGTCTACATCATCATATATAAGCATCATGGGAGTCTCAGCTCTTTATCTTGTGAAAACTTGTAACTTACTTCTACTAACTACTAATCATATTTGAGACTTATGATAAAGGATGTTAAGCGATTCGACTACCTATTAAGAGATGCCATAAGAACTTATACTCTTACATTTGAAGGTTCTCGTTTTATACTCGACAGATTCACATCCCAACTTTGTGAATCATCACACACTCGGGAAGGAATACATGTAGCTTGTGCCATCTTAACTTCTCTTGACTTACGTGCTAAGTATATAGCACCATAGACTTTATGAAGGCTCGTGCCTCTATGCGATATCATGACTTCACCTAAAAGACATTACATAGCTGGATTCTATTAACTTGTTCTTCTTATATTATGCTCTATATCTTATCATCTCTTCTTAGGCCTGGACCACACACTATCATCTATCTTAGCGTTATATATCTTCTACGCGTTCTATAACTTCTTTCATTATACCTTGAATGCTACGAATTTGCCATACTTAAGGGGAATCACTAAACCCATCCATCGACTTTGAACTCGACTCTTTTGAGAAAAGCTTGTGTATTTTTGAGTGAATCATATAACATTTCTTAAATGACTTACAACATGGTGACAGAACTTTAGTCATTCAGAGCTCATGAAAGAAACAATCAAACACATTGTGCCCTAACGACGAGTCAAGGAAAAAGCCTTGCATAGACCTTCGAGTGACAACGATGAGTCATTCCCTTCGATAGAAGTTTAACCAATTTAAGACAACTTATATTAACATAACTAACAGCCCAGGAACATGCTACAACTATACCATCACTACCCTCAGGAAATCAAAAAGCGACGAGCTCCCGGAGTTATATACAATGGTGTACTCCACACACGACCTCGTTTTAACTACAAACAAGCTCTAAATGAGCTACCAAATCCCACCGATCTCCATACCACATAAGATCGCCCTTAAACAATTCCAAACCACTAATAAAACCTTGGCTCACCACTTCCTATCACCATCTCGTAAGCCATAATTGGTAAACATACTAATGTCATTTAAATGATTTCACCGCACAAAGATATGGGAGGAAATCATACCTTAATTGATGAAACTATCAACCACCTTACATGAACTTGACAAGAATAATTCTAGCTTATCGAAAAATACACGTGGAAGAGGTGAGGTTCTTGAGAGAAATTATACTTGTCTACTTCAAATGTAAAGTACCATTTCAACCTAAAATGAAGATTACGTTGCTGCTATGAATGGAAAATAACATTGTTGCTATGTTTCCGTAAGAGAAATAGCTAATCCCCATTGTTTCCTTTTTTGATCTTGAAGGCATCTATGCAATGTCTACATCATCATATATAAGCATCATGGGAGTCTCAACTCTTTATCTTGTGAAAACTTGTAACTTACTTCTACTAACTACTAATCATATTTGAGACTTATGATAAAGGATGTTAAGCGATTCGACTACCTATTAAGAGATGCCATAAGAACTTATACTCTTACATTTGAAGGTTCTCATTTTATACTAAATGATTCACATCCCAACTTTGTGAATCATCACACACTCGGGAAGGAATACATGTAGCTTGTGCCATCTTAACTTCTCTTGACCTACGTGCTAAGTATATATACCCATAGACTTTATGAAGGCTCGTGCCACTATGCGATATCATGACTTCACCTAAAAGACATTCTGCAACTGGATTCTATTAACTTGTTCTTCTTATATTATGCTCTATATCTTATCATCTCTTCTTAGGCCTGGACCACATACTATCATCTATCTTAAGCGTTATATATCTTCTACGTGTTCTATAACTTCTTTCATTATACCTTGAATGCTATTAAATTTGCCATACTTGAGGGAATCACTAAACCCATCCATCGACTTTGAACTCGACTCTTTTGAGAAAACGCTTGTGTATTTTTTAGCTGAATCATATAACATTTCTTAAAAGACTTACAACATGGTGACAGAACTTTAGTCATTCAGAGCTCATGAAAGAAACAATCAAACAAATTGTGCCCTAACGACGAGTCAAGGAAAAAGCCTTGCATAGACCTTAGAGTGACAACGATGAGTCATTCCGCCGATAGAAGTTTAACCAATTTAAGACAACTTATATTAACATAACTAACAGCCCGACAACATGCTACAACTATTTCATCACTACCCTCAGGAAATCAAAGTGCGACGAGCTCTCGGAGTTATATACAATGGTGTACTCCACACACGACCTCGTTTTAACTACAAACAAGCTCTAAATGAGCTACCAAATCCCACCGATCTCCATACCACATAAGATCGCCCTTAAACAATTCCAAACCACTAATAAAACCTTGGCTCACCACTTCCTATCACCATCTCGTAAGCCATAATTGGTAAACATACTAATGTCATTTAAATGATTTCACCGCACAAAGATATGGGAGGAAATCATACCTTAATTGATGAAACTATCAACCACCTTACATGAACTTGACAAGAACAATTCTAGATAATCGAAAAATACACGTGGAAGAGGTGAGGTTCTTGAGAGAAATTATACTTGTCTACTTCAAATGTAACGTACCATTTCAACCTAAAATGAAGATTACGTTGCTGCTATGTTTCCGTAAGAGAAATAGCTAATCCCCATTGTTTCCTTTTTTGATCTTGAAGGCATCTATGCAATGTCTACATCATCATATATAAGCATCATGGGAGTCTCAGCTCTTTATCTTTTGAAAACTTGTAACTTACTTCTAGTAACTACTAATCATATTTGAGACTTATGATAAAGGATGTTAAGCGATTCGACTACCTATTAAGAGATTCCATAAGAACTTATACTCATACATTTTAAGGTTCTCGTTTTATACTCGACAGATTCACATCCCAACTTTGTGAATCATCACACACTCGGGAAGGAATACATGAAGCTTGTGCCATCTTAACTTTTCTTGACTTACGTGCTAAGTATATAGACCCATAGACTTTATGAAGGCTCGTGCCTCTATGTGATATCATGACTTCACCTAAAAGACATTCTGCAACTGAATTCTATTAACTTGTTCTTCTTATATTATGCTCTATATCTTATCATCTCTTCTTAGGCCTGGACCACACACTATCATCTATCTTAAGCGTTGTATATCTTCTACGCGTTCTATAACTTCTTTCATTATACCTTGAATGCTACCGAATTTGCCATACTTAAGGGGAATCACTAAACCCATCCATCGACTCTGAACTCGACTCTTTTGAGAAAACGCTTGTGTATTTAAATTTGAATCATATAACATTTCTTAAATGACTTACAACATGGTGTGAACTTTAGTCATTGAGCTCATGAAAGAAACAATCAAACACATTGTGCCCTAACGGCGAGTCAAGGAAAAAGCCTTGCATAGACCTTGAGTGACAACGATGAGTCATTCCCTTCGATAGAAGTTTAACCAATTTAAGACAACTTATATTAACATAACTAACAGCTTGACAACATACTACAACTATACCATCACTACCCTCGGGAAATCAAGAAGCGTGAGCTCGAAGTTATATACAATGGTGTACTCCACACACGACCTCGTTTTAACTACAAACAAGCTCTAAATGAGCTACCAAATCCCACCGATCTCCATACCACATAAGACCGCCCTTAAACAATTCCAAACCACTAATAAAACCTTGGCTCACCACTTCCTATCACCATCTCGTAAGCCGTAATTGGTAAACATACTAATGTCATTTAAATGATTTCACCGCACAAAGATATGGGAGGAAATCATACCTTAATTGATGAAACTATCAACCACCTTACATGAACTTGACAAGAACAATTCTAGATAATCGAAAAATACACGTGGAAGAGGTGAGGTTCTTGAGAGAAATTATACTTGTCTACTTCAAATGTAAAGTACCATTTCAACCTAAAATGAAGATTACGTTGCTGCTATGAATGGAAAATAAGATTGCTGCTATGTTTCCGTAAGAGAAATAGCTAATCCCCATTGTTTCCTTTTTTGATCTTGAAGGCATCTATGCAATGTCTACATCATCATATATAAGCATCATGGGAGTCTCAGCTCTTTATCTTGTGAAAACTTGTAACTTACTTCTACTAACTACTAATCATATTTGAGACTTATGATAAAGGATGTTAAGCGATTCGACTACCTATTAAGAGATGCCATAAGAACTTATACTCTTACATTTTAAGGTTCTCGTTTTATACTCGACAGATTCACATCCCAACTTTGTGAATCATCACACACTCGGGAAGGAATACATGTAGCTTGTGCCATCTTAACTTCTCTTGCCTTACGTGCTAAGTATATAGACCCATAGACTTTATGAAGGCTCGTGCCTCTATGCGATATCATGACTTCACCTAAAAGACATTACATAGCTGTATTTTATTAACTTGTTCTTCTTATATTATGCCCTATATCTTATCATCTCTTCTTAGGCCTGGACCACATACTATCATCTATCTTAAGAGTTATATATCTTCTACGCGTTCTATGACTTTTTTCATTATACCTTGAATGCTACCGAATTTGCCATACTTAAGGGGAATCACTAAACCCATCCATCGACTTTGAACTCGACTCTTATGAGAAAACGCTTGTGTATTTCTCTGCTGAATCATATAACATTTCTTAAATGACTTACAACATTGTGACAGAACTTTATTCATTCAGAGCTCATGAAAGAAACAATCAAACACATTGTGCCCTAACGACGAGTCAAGGAAAAAGCCTTGCATGGACCTTCTAGTGACAACGATGAGTCATTCCGTTAGATAGAAGTTTAACCAATTTAAGACAACTTATATTAACATAACTAACAGCCCAGCAACATACTACAACTATACCATCACTACCCTCAGGAAATCAAAGAGCGACGAGCTCCCGAAGTTATATACAATGGTGTAATCCACGCACGGCCTCGTTTTAACTACAAACAAGCTCTAAATGAGCTACCAAATCCCACCGATCTCCATACCACATAAGACCGCCCTTAAACAATTCCAAACCACTAATAAAACCTTGGCTCACCACTTCCTATCACCATCTCGTAAGCCGTAATTGGTAAACATACTAATGTCATTTAAATGATTTCACCGCACAAAGATATGGGAGGAAATCATACCTTAATTGATGAAACTATCAACCACCTTACATGAACTTGACAAGAACAATTCTAGATAATCGAAAAATACACGTGGAAGAGGTGAGGTTCTTGAGAGAAATTATACTTGTCTACTTCAAATGTAAAGTACCACTTCAACCTAAAATGAAGATTACGTTGCTTCTATGAATGGAAAATAACATTACTGCTATGTTTCCGTAAGAGAAATAGCTAATCCCCATTATTTCCTTTTTTGATCTTGAAGGCATCTATGCAATGTCTACATCATCATATATAAGCATCATGGGAGTCTCAACTCTTTATCTTGTGAAAACTTGTAACTTACTTCTACTAACTACTAATCATATTTGAGACTTATGATAAAGGATGTTAAGCTATTCGACTACCTGTTAAGAGATGCCATAAGAACTTATACTCTTACATTTTAAGGTTCTCGTTTTATACTAAATGATTCACATCCCAACTTTGTGAATCATCACACACTCGGGAAGGAATACATGTAGCTTGTGCCATCTTAACTTCTCTTGACTTACGTACTAAGTATATAGACCCATAGACTTTATGAAGGCTCGTGCCTCTATGCGTTATCATGACTTCACCTAAAAGACATTACAGCTGGATTCTATTAACTTGTTCTTCTTATATTATGCTCTATATCTTATCATCTCTTCTTTGGCCTGGACCACATACTATCATCTATCTTACGGATTATATATCTTCTACGCGTTCTATAACTTCTTTCATTATACCTTGAATGCTACGAATTTGCCATACTTAAGGGGAATCACTAAACCCATCCATCGACTTTGAACTCGACTCTTTTGAGAAAGCGCTTGTGTATTTAAATTTGAATCATATAACATTTCTTAAATGACTTACAACATGGTGTGAGAACTTTAGTCATTGAGCTCATGAAAGAAACAATCAAACACATTGTGCCCTAACGGCGAGTCAAGGAAAAAGCCTTGCATAGACCTTGAGTGACAACGATGAGTCATTCCGCCGATAGAAGTTTAACCAATTTAAGACAACTTATATTAACATAACTAACAGCCCGACAACATACTACAACTATACCATCACTACCCTCGAAATCAAGAAGCGGCGAGCTCCTGAAGTTATATACAATGGTGTACTCCACGCACGACCTCGTTTAAACTACAAACAAGCTCTAAATGAGCTACCAAATCCCACCGATCTCCATACCACATAAGACCGCCCTTAAACAATTCCAAACCACTAATAAAACCTTGGCTCACCACTTCCTATCACCATCTCGTAAGCCGTAATTGGTAAACATACTAATGTCATTTAAATGATTTCACCGCACAAAGATATGGGAGGAAATCATACCTTAATTGATGAAACTATCAACCACCTTACATGAACTTGACAAGAACAATTCTAGATAATCGAAAAATACACGTGGAAGAGGTGAGGTTCTTGAGAGAAATTATACTTGTCTACTTCAAATGTAAAGTACCATTTCAACCTAAAATGAAGATTACGTTGCTGCTATGAATGGAAAATAACATTGTTGCTATGTTTAGTAAGAGAAATAGCTAATCCCCATTGTTTCCTTTTTTGATCTTGAAGGCATCTATGCAATGTCTACATCATCATATATAAGCATCATGGGAGTCTCAACTCTTTATCTTGTGAAAACTTGTAACTTACTTCTACTAACTACTAATCATATTTGAGACTTATGATAAAGGATGTTAAGCGATTCGACTACCTATTAAGAGATGCCATAAGAACTTATACTCTTACATTTGAAGGTTCTCGTTTTATACTCGACAGATTCACATCCCAACTTTGTGAATCATCACACACTCGGGAAGGAATACATGTAGCTTGTGCCATCTTAACTTCTCTTGACTTACGTGCTAAGTATATAGACCCATAGACTTTATGAAGGCTCGTGCCTCTATGCGATATCATGACTTCACCTAAAGACATTACAGCTGGATTCTATTAACTTGTTCTTCTTATATTATGCTCTATATCTTATCATCTCTTCTTAGGCCTGGACCACATACTATCATCTATCTTAGCGTTATATATCTTCTACGCGTTCTATAACTTCTTTCATTATACCTTGAATGCTACGAATTTGCCATACTTAAGGGAATCACTAAACCCATCCATCGACTTTGAACTCGACTCTTTTGAGAAAAGCGCTTGTGTATTTAAATTTGAATCATATAACATTTCTTAAATGACTTACAACATGGTGGGAGAACTTTAGTCATTCAGAGCTGATGAAAGAAACAATCAAACACATTCTGCCCTAACGACGAGTCAAGGAAAAAGGCTTGCATAGACCTTGAGTGACAACGATGAGTCATTCCGCCCGATAGAAGTTTAACCAATTTAAGACAACTTATATTAACATAACTAACAGCCCCACAAAAAACTACAACTATACCATCACTACCCTCGGAAATCAAAGCGACGAGCTCCCGAAGTTATATACAATGGTGTACTCCACACACGACCTCGTTTTAACTACAAACAAGCTCTAAATGAGCTACCAAATCCCACCGATCTCCATACCACATAAGACCGCCCTTAAACAATTCCAAACCACTAATAAAACCTTGGCTCACCACTTCCTATCACCATCTCGTAAGCCATAATTGGTAAACATACTAATGTCATTTAAATGATTTCACCGCACAAAGATATGGGAGGAAATCATACCTTAATTGATGAAACTATCAACCACCTTACATGAACTTGACAAGAACAATTCTAGCTTATCGAAAAATACACGTGGAAGAGGTGAGGTTCTTGAGAGAAATTATACTTGTCTACTTCAAATGTAAAGTACCATTTCAACCTAAAATGAAGATTACGTTGCTGCTATGAATGGAAAATAACATTGTTGCTATGTTTCCGTAAGAGAAATAGCTAATCCCCATTGTTTCCTTTTTTGATCTTGAAGGCATCTATGCAATGTCTACATCATCATATATAAGCATCATGGGAGTCTCAGCTCTTTATCTTGTGAAAACTTGTAACTTACTTCTACTAACTACTAATCATATTTGAGACTTATGATAAAGGATGTTAAGCGATTCGACTATCTATTAAGAGATGCCATAAGAACTTATACACTTACATTTGAAGGTTCTCGTTTTATACTCGACAGATTCACATCCCAACTTTGTGAATCATCACACACTCGGGAAGGAATACATGTAGCTTGTGCCATCTTAACTTCTCTTGACTTACGTGCTAAGTATATAGACCCCTAGACTTTATGAAGGCTCGTGCCTCTATGCGATATCATGATTTCACCTAAAAGACATTCTGCAACTGGATTCTATTAACTTGTTCTTCTTATATTATGCTCTATATCTTATCATCTCTTCTTAGGCCTGGACCACACACTATCATCTATCTTAAGCGTTATATATCTTCTACGCGTTCTATAACTTCTTTCATTATACCTTGAATGCTACCGAATTTGCCATACTTAAGAGGAATCACTAAACCCATCCATCGACTCTGAACTCGACTCTTTTGAGGAAACGCTTGTGTATTTAAATTTGAATCATATAACATTTCTTAAATGACTTACAACATGGTGACAGAACTTTAGTCATTCTGAGCTCATGAAAGAAACAATCAAACACATTGTGCCCTAACGACGAGTCAAGGAAAAAGCCTTGCATAGACCTTCGAGTGACAACGATGAGTCATTCCCTTCGATAGAAGTTTAACCAATTTAAGATAACTTATATTAACATAACTAACAGCCCATCAACATACTACAACTATACCATCACTACCCTCAGGAAATCAAAGAGCGACGAGCTCCCGAAGTTATATACAATGGTGTACTCCACACGACCTCGTTTTAACTACAAACAAGCTCTAAATAGCTACCAAATCCCACCGATCTCCATACCACATAAGACCGCCCTTAAACAATTCCAAACCACTAATAAAACCTTGGCTCACCACTTCCTATCACCATCTCGTAAGCCGTAATTGGTAAACATACTAATGTCATTTAAATGATTTCACCGCACAAAGATATGGGAGGAAATCATACCTTAATTGATGAAACTATCAACCACCTTACATGAACTTGACAAGAACAATTCTAGATAATCGAAAAATACACGTGGAAGAGGTGAGGTTCTTGAGAGAAATTATACTTGTCTACTTCAAATGTAAAGTACCATTTCAACCTAAAATGAAGATTACGTTGCTGCTATGAATGGAAAATAACATTGCTGCTATGGTTAGTAAGAGAACTCGCTAATCCCCATTGTTTCTTTTTTTGATCTTGAAGGCATCTATGCAATGTCTACATCATCATATATAAGCATCATGGGAGTCTCAGCTCTTTATCTTGTGAAAACTTGTAACTTACTTCTACTAACTACTAATCATATTTGAGACTTATGATAAAGGATGTTAAGCGATTCGACTACCTGTTCAGAGATGCCATAAGAACTTATACTCTTACATTTTAAGGTTCTCATTTTATACTCGACAGATTCACATCCCAACTTTGTGAATCATCACACACTCGGGAAGGAATACATGTAGCTTGTGCCATCTTAACTTCTCTTGACTTACGTGCTAAGTATATAGACCCATAGACTTTATGAAGGCTCGTGCCTCTATGCGATTTCATGACTTGACCTAAAGACATTACGCATTGGATTCTATTAGCTTGTTCTGTTTATATTATGCCCTATATCTTATCTTCTCTTCTTAGCCCTGGACCACACACTATCATCTATCTTAGCGTTATATATCTTCTACGCGTTCTATAACTTCTTTCATTATACCTTGAATGCTACGAATTTGCCATACTTAAGGGAATCACTAAACCCATCCATCGACTTTGAACTCGACTCTTTTGAGAAAGCGCTTGTGTATTTTTAGAAATTTGAATCATATAACATTTCTTAAATGACTTACAACATGGTGACAGAAGTTTAGTCATTCAGAGCTCATGAAAGAAAAAATCAAACACATTGTGCCCTAACGGCGAGTCAAGGAAAAAGCCTTGCATAGACCTTCGAGTGACAACGATGAGTCATTCCCTTCGATAGAAGTTTAACCAATTTAAGACAACTAATGTTAACATAACTAACAGCCCAGCAACATACTACAACTATAGGCACTACCCTCAGGAAATCAAAGCGGGACGAGCTCCCGAAGTTATATACAATGGTGTACTCCACACACGACCTCGTTTTAACTACAAACAAGCTCTAAATGAGCTACCAAATCCCACCGATCTCCATACCACATAAGACCGCCCTTAAACAATTCCAAACCACTAATAAAACCTTGGCTCACCACTTCCTATCACCATCTCGTAAGCCGTAATTGGTAAACATACTAATGTCATTTAAATGATTTCACCGCACAAAGATATGGGAGGAAATCATACCTTAATTGATGAAACTATCAACCACCTTACATGAACTTGACAAGAACAATTCTAGCTTATCGAAAAATACACGTGGAAGAGGTGAGGTTCTTGAGAGAAATTATACTTGTCTACTTCAAATGTAAAGTACTATTTCAACCTAAAATGAAGAATACGTTGCTTCTATGAATGGAAAATAAGATTGCTGCTATGTTTCCATAAGAGAAATAGCTAATCCCCATTGTTTCCTTTTTTGATCTTGAAGGCATCTATGCAATGTCTACATCATCATATATAAGCATCATGGGAGTCTCAGCTCTTTATCTTGTGAAAACTTGTAACTTACTTCTACTAAGTACTAATCAT
Source organism: Anisodus acutangulus (assembly GCA_029783415.1). Classification (NCBI taxonomy): domain Eukaryota; kingdom Viridiplantae; phylum Streptophyta; class Magnoliopsida; order Solanales; family Solanaceae; genus Anisodus; species Anisodus acutangulus. The sequence continues at coordinate 16,604,991 of CM056498.1, forward strand.
ATTTGAGACTTATGATAAAGGATGTTAAGCGATTCGACTACCTGTTCAGAGATGCCATAAGAACTTATACTCTTACATTTTAAGGTTCTCGTTTTATACTCGACAGATTCACATCCCAACTTTGTGAATCATCACACACTCGGGAAGGAATACGTGTAGCTTGTGCCATCTTAACTTCTCTTGACGTACGTGCTAAGTATATAGACCCCTAGACTTTATGAAGGCTCGTGCCACTATGCGATATCATGACTTCACCTAAAAGACATTCTGCAACTGGATTCTATTAACTTGTTCTTCTTATATTATGCTCTATATCTTATCATCTCTTCTTAGGCCTGGACCACATACTATCATCTATCTTAAGCGTTATATATCTTCTACGCGTTCTATAACTTCTTTCATTATACCTTGAATGCTACCGAATTTGCCATACTTAAGGGGAATCACTAAATCCATCCATCGACTTTGAACACCACTCTTTTGAGAAAACGCTTGTGTATTTCTGAGCTGAATCATATAACATTTCTTAAATGACTTACAACATGGTGACAGAACTTTAGTCATTCAGAGCTCATGAAAGAAACAATCAAACACATTGTGCCCTAACGACGAGTCAAGGAAAAAGCCTTGCATAGACCTTCGAGTGACAACGATGAGTCATTCCCTTCGATAGAAGTTTAACCAATTTAAGACAACTAATGTTAACATAACTAACAGCCCAGCAACATACTACAACTATACCATCACTACCCTCAGGAAATCAAAGAGCGACGAGCTCCCGAAGTTATATACAATGGTGTACTCCACACACGACCTCGTTTTAACTACAAACAAGCTCTAAATGAGCTACCAAATCCCACCGATCTCCATACCACATAAGACCGCCCTTAAACAATTCCAAACCACTAATAAAACCTTGGCTCACCACTTCCTATCACCATCTCGTAAGCCATAATTGGTAAACATACTAATGTCATTTAAATGATTTCACCGCACAAAGATATGGGAGGAAATCATACCTTAATTGATGAAACTATCAACCACCTTACATGAACTTGACAAGAACAATTCTAGCTTATCGAAAAATACACGTGGAAGAGGTGAGGTTCTTGAGAGAAATTATACTTGTCTACTTCAAATGTAAAGTACCATTTCAACCTAAAATGAAGATTACGTTGCTGCTATGAATGGAAAATAACATTGCTGCTATGTTTCCGTAAGAGAAATAGCTAATCCCCATTGTTTCCTTTTTTGATCTTGAAGGCATCTATGCAATGTCTACATCATCATATATAAGCATCATGGGAGTCTCAGCTCTTTATCTTGTGAAAACTTGTAACTTACTTCTACTAACTACTAATCATATTTGAGACTTATGATAAAGGATGTTAAGCGATTCGACTACCTGTTCAGAGATGCCATATGAACTTATACTCTTACATTTTAAGGTTCTCGTTTTATACTCGACAGATTCACATCCCAACTTTGTGAATCATCACACACTAGGGAAGGAATACATATAGCTTGTGCCATCTTAACTTCTCTTGACCTACGTGCTAAGTATATATACCCATAGACTTTATGAAGGCTCGTGCCACTATGCGATATCATGACTTCACCTAAAAGACATTCTGCAACTGGATTCTATTAACTTGTTCTTCTTATATTATGCTCTATGTGTTATCATCTCTTCTTAGGCCTGGACCACATACTATCATCTATCTTAAACGTTATATATCTTCTATGCGTTCTATCACTTCTTTCATTATACCTTGAATGCTACCGAATTTGCCATACTTAAGGGGAATCAGTAAACCCATCCATCGAATTTGAACTCGACTCTTTTGAGAAAACGCTTGTGTATTTCTGAGCTGAATCATATAACATTTCTTAAATGACTTACAACATGGTGACAGAACTTTAGTCATTCAGAGCTCATGAAAGAAACAATCAAACACATTGTGCCCTAACGACGAGTCAAGAAAAAAGCCTTGCATAGACCTTCTAGTGACAACGATGAGTCATTCCCTTCCCTAGAAGTTTAAACAATTTAAGACAACTAATGTTAACATAACTAACAGCCCAGCAACATACTACAACTATACCATCACTACCCTCGGAAATCAAGAAGCGGCGAGCTCCCGAAGTTATATACAATGGTGTACTCCACACACGACCTCGTTTTAACTACAAACAAGCTCTAAATGAGCTACCAAATCCCACCGATCTCCATACCACATAAGACCGCCCTTAAACAATTCCAAACCACTAATAAAACCTTGGCTCACCACTTCCTATCACCATCTCGTAAGCCATAATTGGTAAACATACTAATGTCATTTAAATGATTTCACCGCACAAAGATATGGGAGGAAATCATACCTTAATTGATGAAACTATCAACCACCTTACATGAACTTGACTAGAACAATAATAGCTTATCGAAAAATACACGTGGAAGAGGTGAGGTTCTTGAGAGAAATTATACTTGTCTACTTCAAATGTAAAGTACCATTTCAACCTAAAATGAAGATTACGTTGCTGCTATGAATGGAAAATAACATTGCTGCTATGTTTCCGTAAGAGAAATAGCTAATCCCCATTGTTTCCTTTTTTGATCTTGAAGGCATCTATGCAATGTCTACATCATCATATATAAGCATCATGGGAGTCTCAGCTCTTTATCTTGTGAAAACTTGTAACTTACTTCTACTAACTACTAATCATATTTGAGACTTATGATAAAGGATGTTAAGCGATTCGACTACCTGTTCAGAGATGCCATAAGAACTTATACTCTTACATTTTAAGGTTCTCGTTTTATACTCGACAGATTCACATCCCAACTTTGTGAATCATCACACACTCGGGAAGGAATACATGTAGCTTGTGCCATCTTAACTTCTCTTGACCTACGTGCTAAGTATATATACCCATAGACTTTATGAAGGCTCGTGCCACTATGCGATATCATGACTTCACCTAAAAGACATTCTGCAACTGGATTCTATTAACTTGTTCTTCTTATATTATGCTCTATATCTTATCATCTCTTCTTAGGCCTGGACCACATACTATCATCTATCTTAAGCGTTATATATCTTCTACGTGTTCTTTAACTTCTTTCATTATACCTTGAATGCTACCGAATTTGCCATACTTGAGGGGAATCACTAAATCCATCCATCGACTTTGAACACCACTATTTTGAGAAAACGCTTGTGTATTTCTGAGCTGAATCATATAACATTTCTTAAATGACTTACAACATGGTGACAGAACTTTAGTCATTCAGAGCTCATGAAAGAAACAATCAAACACATTGTGCCCTAACGACGAGTCAAGGAAAAAGCCTTGCATAGACCTTCGAGTGATAAGGATGAGTCATTCCCTTCGATAGAAGTTTAACCAATTTAAGACAACTTATATTAACATAACTAACAGCCCAGCAACATACTACAACTATACCATCACTACCCTCAGGAAATCAAAGAGCGACGAGCTCCCGAAGTTATATACAATGGTGTACTCCACACACGACCTCGTTTTAACTACAAACAAGCTCTAAATGAGCTACCAAATCCCACCGATCTCCATACCACATAAGACCGCCCTTAAACAATTCCAAACCACTAATAAAACCTTGGCTCACCACTTCCTATCACCATCTCGTAAGCCGTAATTGGTAAACATACTAATGTCATTTAAATGATTTCACCGCACAAAGATATGGGAGGAAATCATACCTTAATTGATGAAACTATCAACCACCTTACATGAACTTGACTAGAACAATAATAGCTTATCGAAAAATACACGTGGAAGAGGTGAGGTTCTTGAGAGAAATTATACTTGTCTACTTCAAATGTAAAGTACCATTTCAACCTAAAATGAAGATTACGTTGCTGCTATGAATGGAAAATAACATTGCTGCTATGTTTCCGTAAGAGAAATAGCTAATCCCCATTGTTTCCTTTTTTGATCTTGAAGGCATCTATGCAATGTCTACATCATCATATATAAGCATCATGGGAGTCTCAGCTCTTTATCTTGTGAAAACTTGTAACTTACTTCTACTAACTACTAATCATATTTGAGACTTATGATAAAGGATGTTAAGCGATTCGACTACCTGTTCAGAGATGCCATAAGAACTTATACTCTTACATTTTAAGGTTCTCGTTTTATACTCGACAGATTCACATCCCAACTTTGTGAATCATCACACACTCGGGAAGGAATACGTGTAGCTTGTGCCATCTTAACTTCTCTTGACGTACGTGCTAAGTATATAGACCCCTAGACTTTATGAAGGCTCGTGCCACTATGCGATATCATGACTTCACCTAAAAGACATTCTGCAACTGGATTCTATTAACTTGTTCTTCTTATATTATGCTCTATATCTTATCATCTCTTCTTAGGCCTGGACCACATACTATCATCTATCTTAAGCGTTATATATCTTCTACGCGTTCTATAACTTCTTTCATTATACCTTGAATGCTACCGAATTTGCCATACTTAAGGGGAATCACTAAATCCATCCATCGACTTTGAACACCACTCTTTTGAGAAAACGCTTGTGTATTTCTGAGCTGAATCATATAACATTTCTTAAATGACTTACAACATGGTGACTGAACTTTAGTCATTCAGAGCTCATGAAAGAAACAATCAAACACATTGTGCCCTAACGACGAGTCAAGGAAAAAGCCTTGCATAGACCTTCGAGTGACAACGATGAGTCATTCCCTTCGATAGAAGTTTAACCAATTTAAGACAACTAATGTTAACATAACTAACAGCCCAGCAACATACTACAACTATACCATCACTACCCTCAGGAAATCAAAGAGCGACGAGCTCCCGAAGTTATATACAATGGTGTACTCCACACACGACCTCGTTTTAACTACAAACAAGCTCTAAATGAGCTACCAAATCCCACCGATCTCCATACCACATAAGACCGCCCTTAAACAATTCCAAACCACTAATAAAACCTTGGCTCACCACTTCCTATCACCATCTCGTAAGCCGTAATTGGTAAACATACTAATGTCATTTAAATGATTTCACCGCACAAAGATATGGGAGGAAATCATACCTTAATTGATGAAACTATCAACCACCTTACATGAACTTGACTAGAACAATAATAGCTTATCGAAAAATACACGTGGAAGAGGTGAGGTTCTTGAGAGAAATTATACTTGTCTACTTCAAATGTAAAGTACCATTTCAACCTAAAATGAAGATTACGTTGCTGCTATGAATGGAAAATAACATTGCTGCTATGTTTCCGTAAGAGAAATAGCTAATCCCCATTGTTTCCTTTTTTGATCTTGAAGGCATCTATGCAATGTCTACATCATCATATATAAGCATCATGGGAGTCTCAGCTCTTTATCTTGTGAAAACTTGTAACTTACTTCTACTAACTACTAATCATATTTGAGACTTATGATAAAGGATGTTAAGCGATTCGACTACCTGTTCAGAGATGCCATATGAACTTATACTCTTACATTTTAAGGTTCTCATTTTATACTCGACAGATTCACATCCCAACTTTGTGAATCATCACACACTCGGGAAGGAATACATGTAGCTTGTGCCATATTAACTTATCTTGACCTACGTGCTAAGTATATATACCCATAGACTTTATGAAGGCTCGTGCCACTATGCGATATCATGACTTCACCTAAAAGACATTCTGCAACTGGATTCTATTAACTTGTTCTTCTTATATTATGCCCTATATCTTATCATCTCTTCTTAGGCCTGGACCACATACTATCATCTATCTTAAGCGTTATATATCTTCTACGCGTTCTTTAACTTCTTTCATTATACCTTGAATGCTACCGAATTTGCCATACTTGAGGGGAATTACTAAATCCATCCATCGACTTTGAACACCAAAACGCTTGTGTATTTCTGAGCTGAATCATATAACATTTCTTAAATGACTTACAACATGGTGACAGAACTTTAGTCATTCAGAGCTCATGAAAGAAACAATCAAACACATTGTGCCCTAACGACGAGTCAAGGAAAAAGCCTTGCATAGACCTTCGAGTGACAACGATGAGTCATTCCCTTCGATAGAAGTTTAACCAATTTAAGACAACTAATGTTAACATAACTAACAGCCCAGCAACATACTACAACTATAGGCACTACCCTCAGGAAATCAAAGAGCGACGAGCTCCCGAAGTTATATACAATGGTGTACTCCACACACGACCTCGTTTTAACTACAAACAAGCTCTAAATGAGCTACCAAATCCCACCGATCTCCATACCACATAAGACCGCCCTTAAACAATTCCAAACCACTAATAAAACCTTGGCTCACCACTTCCTATCACCATCTCGTAAGCCGTAATTGGTAAACATACTAATGTCATTTAAATGATTTCACCGCACAAAGATATGGGAGGAAATCATACCTTAATTGATGAAACTATCAACCACCTTACATGAACTTGACTAGAACAATAATAGCTTATCGAAAAATACACGTGGAAGAGGTGAGGTTCTTGAGAGAAATTATACTTGTCTACTTCAAATGTAAAGTACCATTTCAACCTAAAATGAAGATTACGTTGCTGCTATGAATGGAAAATAACATTGCTTCTATGGTTCAGTGAGAGAAATAGCTAATCCCCATTGTTTCCTTTTTTGATCTTGAAGGCATCTATGCAATGTCTACATCATCATATATAAGCATCATGGGAGTCTCAGCTCTTTATCTTGTGAAAACTTGTAACTTACTTCTACTAACTACTAATCATATTTGAGACTTATGATAAAGGATGTTAAGCGATTCGACTACCTGTTCAGAGATGCCATAAGAACTTATACTCTTACATTTTAAGGTTCTCGTTTTATACTAAATGATTCACATCCCAACTTTGTGAATCATCACACACTCGGGAAGGAATACATGTAGCTTGTGCCATCTTAACTTCTCTTGACCTACGTGCTAAGTATATATACCCATAGACTTTATGAAGGCTCGTGCCACTATGCGATATCATGACTTCACCTAAAAGACATTCTGCAACTGGATTCTATTAACTTGTTCTTCTTATATTATGCTCTATATCTTATCATCTCTTCTTAGGCCTGGACCACATACTATCAATTATCTTAAGCGTTATATATATTCTACGCGTTCTATAACTTCTTTCATTATACCTTGAATGCTACCGAATTTGCCATACTTAAGGGGAATCACTAAATCCATCCATCGACTTTGAACACCACTCTTTTGAGAAAACGCTTGTGTATTTCTGAGCTGAACCATATAACATTTCTTAAATGACTTACCACATGGTGACAGAACTTTAGTCATTCAGAGCTCATGAAAGAAACAATCAAACACATTGTGCCCTAACGATGAGTCAAGGAAAAAGCCTTGCATAGACCTTTGAGTGACAACGATGAGTCATTCCCTTCGATAGAAGTTTAACCAATTTAAGACAACTAATGTTAACATAACTAACAGCCCAGCAACATACTACAACTATAGGCACTACCCTCAGGAAATCAAAGTGCGACGAGCTCCCGAAGTTATATACAATGGTGTACTCCACACACGACCTCGTTTTAACTACAAACAAGCTCTAAATGAGCTACCAAATCCCACCGATCTCCATACCACATAAGACCGCCCTTAAACAATTCCAAACCACTAATAAAACCTTGGCTCACCACTTCCTATCACCATCTCGTAAGCCGTAATTGGTAAACATACTAATGTCATTTAAATGATTTCACCGCACAAAGATATGGGAGGAAATCATACCTTAATTGATGAAACTATCAACCACCTTACATGAACTTGACTAGAACAATAATAGCTTATCGAAAAATACACGTGGAAGAGGTGAGGTTCTTGAGAGAAATTATACTTGTCTACTTCAAATGTAAAGTACCACTTAAACCTAAAATGAAGATTACGTTGCTGCTATGAATGGAAAATAACATTGCTGCTATGTTTCCGTAAGAGAAATAGCTAATCCCCATTGTTTCCTTTTTTGATCTTGAAGGCATCTATGCAATGTCTACATCATCATATATAAGCATCATGGGAGTCTCAGCTCTTTATCTTGTGAAAACTTGTAACTTACTTCTACTAACTACTAATCATATTTGAGACTTATGATAAAGGATGTTAAGCGATTCGACTACCTGTTAAGAGATGCCATAAGAACTTATACTCTTACATTTTAAGGTTCTCGTTTTATACTAAATGATTCACATCCCAACTTTGTGAATCATCACACACTCGGGAAGGAATACGTGTAGCTTGTGCCATCTTAACTTCTCTTGACGTACGTGCTAAGTATATAGACACCTAGACTTTATGAAGGCTCGTGCCACTATGCGACATCATGACTTCACCTAAAAGACATTCTACAACTGGATTCTATTAACTTGTTCTTCTTATATTATGCTCTATATCTTATCATCTCTTCTTAGGCCTGGACCACATACTATCATCTATCTTAAGCGTTATATATCTTCTACGCGTTCTATAACTTCTTTCATTATACCTTGAATGCTACCGAATTTGCCATACTTAAGGGGAATCACTAAATCCATCCATCGACTTTGAACACCACTCTTTTGAGAAAACGCTTGTGTATTTCTGAGCTGAATCATATAACATTTCTTAAATGACTTACAACATGGTGACAGAACTTTAGTCATTCAGAGCTCATGAAAGAAAAAATCAAACACATTGTGCCCTAACGACGAGTCAAGGAAAAAGCCTTGCATAGACCTTCGAGTGACAACGATGAGTCATTCCCTTCGATAGAAGTTTAACCAATTTAAGACAACTTATATTAACATAACTAACAGCCCAGCAACATACTACAACTATACCATCACTACCCTCAGGAAATCAAAGAGCGACGAGCTCCCGAAGTTATATACAATGGTGTACTCCACACACGACCTCGTTTTAACTACAAAGAAGCTCTAAATGAGCTACCAAATCCCACCGATCTCCATACCACATAAGACCGCCCTTAAACAATTCCAAACCACTAATAAAACCTTGGCTCACCACTTCCTATCACCATCTCGTAAGCCGTAATTGGTAAACATACTAATGTCATTTAAATGATTTCACCGCACAAAGATATGGGAGGAAATCATACCTTAATTGATGAAACTATCAACCACCTTACATGAACTTGACTAGAACAATAATAGCTTATCGAAAAATACACGTGGAAGAGGTGAGGTTCTTGAGAGAAATTATACTTGTCTACTTCAAATGTAAAGTACCATTTCAACCTAAAATGAAGATTACGTTGCTGCTATGAATGGAAAATAACATTGCTTCTATGTTTCCGTAAGAGAAATAGCTAATCCCCATTGTTTCCTTTTTTGATCTTGAAGGCATCTATGCAATGTCTACATCATCATATATAAGCATCATGGGAGTCTCAGCTCTTTATCTTGTGAAAACTTGTAACTTACTTCTACTAACTACTAATCATATTTGAGACTTATGATAAAGGATGTTAAGCGATTCGACTACATGTTCAGAGATGCCATAAGAACTTATACTCTTACATTTTAAGGTTCTCGTTTTATACTCGACAGATTCACATCCCAACTTTGTGAATCATCACACACTCGGGAAGGAATACGTGTAGCTTGTGCCATCTTAACTTCTCTTGACCTACGTGCTAAGTATATATACCCATAGACTTTATGAAGGCTCGTGCCACTATGCGATATCATGACTTCACCTAAAAGACATTACATAGCTGGATTCTATTAACTTGTTCTTCTTATATTATGCTCTATATCTTATCATCTCTTCTTAGGCCTGGACCACATACTATCATCTATCTTAAGCGTTATATATCTTCTACGTGTTCTATAACTTCTTTCATTATACCTTGAATGCTACCGAATTTGCCATACTTAAGGGGAATCACTAAATCCATCCATCGACTTTGAACACCACTCTTTTGAGAAAACGCTTGTGTATTTAGAGTGAATCATATAACATTTCTTAAATGACTTACAACATGGTGTCAGAACTTTAGTGATTCAGAGCTCATGAAAGAAAAAATCAAACACATTGTGCCCTAACGACGAGTCAAGGAAAAAGCCTTGCATAGACCTTCGAGTGACAACGATGAGTCATTCCCTTCGATAGAAGTTTAACCAATTTAAGACAACTAATGTTAACATAACTAACAGCCCAGCAACATACTACAACTATAGGCACTACCCTCAGGAAATCAAAGAGCGACGAGCTCCCGAAGTTATATACAATGGTGTACTCCACACACGACCTCGTGTTAACTACAAAGAAGCTCTAAATGAGCTACCAAATCCCACCGATCTCCATACCACATAAGACCGCCCTTAAACAATTCCAAACCACTAATAAAACCTTGGCTCACCACTTCCTATCACCATCTCGTAAGCCGTAATTGGTAAACATACTAATGTCATTTAAATGATTTCACCGCACAAAGATATGGGAGGAAATCATACCTTAATTGATGAAACTATCAACCACCTTACATGAACTTGACTAGAACAATAATAGCTTATCGAAAAATACACGTGGAAGAGGTGAGGTTCTTGAGAGAAATTATACTTGTCTACTTCAAATGTAAAGTACCATTTCAACCTAAAATGAAGATTACGTTGCTGCTATGAATGGAAAATAACATTGCTTCTATGTTTCCGTAAGAGAAATAGCTAATCCCCATTGTTTCCTTTTTTGATCTTGAAGGCATCTATGCAATGTCTACATCATCATATATAAGCATCATGGGAGTCTCAGCTCTTTATCTTGTAAAAACTTGTAACTTACTTCTACTAACTACTAATCATATTTGAGACTTATGATAAAGGATGTTAAGCGATTCGACTACCTGTTCAGAGATGCCATATGAACTTATTCTCTTACATTTTAAGGTTCTCGTTTTATACTCGACAGATTCACATCCCAACTTTGTGAATCATCATACACTAGGGAAGGAATACATATAGCTTGTGCCATCTTAACTTCTCTTGACCTACGTGCTAAGTATATATACCCATAGACTTTATGAAGGCTCGTGCCACTATGCGATATCATGACTTCACCTAAAAGACATTCTGCAACTGGATTCTATTAACTTGTTCTTCTTATATTATGTCCTATATCTTATCATCTCTTCTTAGGCCTGGACCACATACTATCATCTATCTTAAGCGTTATATATCTTCTACGCGTTCTATAACTTCTTTCATTATACCTTGAATGCTACCGAATTTGCCATACTTAAGGGGAATCACTAAATCCATCCATCGACTTTGAACACCACTCTTTTGAGAAAACGCTTGTGTATTTCTGAGCTGAATCATATAACATTTCTTAAATGACTTACAACATGGTGACAGAACTTTAGTCATTCAGAGCTCATGAAAGAAACAATCAAACACATTGTGCCCTAACGACGAGTCAAGGAAAAAGCCTTGCATAGACCTTCGAGTGACAACGATGAGTCATTCCCTTCGATAGAAGTTTAACCAATTTAAGACAACTTATATTAACATAACTAACAGCCCAGCAACATACTACAACTATAGGCACTACCCTCAGGAAATCAAAGAGCGACGAGCTCCCGAAGTTATATACAATGGTGTACTCCACACACGACCTCGTTTTAACTACAAACAAGCTCTAAATGAGCTACCAAATCCCACCGATCTCCATACCACATAAGACCGCCCTTAAACAATTCCAAACCACTAATAAAACCTTGGCTCACCACTTCCTATCACCATCTCGTAAGCCGTAATTGGTAAACATACTAATGTCATTTAAATGATTTCACCGCACAAAGATATGGGAGGAAATCATACCTTAATTGATGAAACTATCAACCACCTTACATGAACTTGACTAGAACAATAATAGCTTATCGAAAAATACACGTGGAAGAGGTGAGGTTCTTGAGAGAAATTATACTTGTCTACTTCAAATGTAAAGTACCATTTCAACCTAAAATGAAGATTACGTTGCTGCTATGAATGGAAAATAAGATTGCTGCTATGTTTTCGTAAGAGAAATAGCTAATCCCCATTGTTTCCTTTTTTAATCTTGAAGGCATCTATGCAATGTCTACATCATCATATATAAGCATCATGGGAGTCTCAGCTCTTTATCTTGTGAAAACTTGTAACTTACTTCTACTAACTACTAATCATATTTGAGACTTATGATAAAGGATGTTAAGCGATTCGACTACCTGTTCAGAGATGCCATAAGAACTTATACTCTTACATTTTAAGGTTCTCGTTTTATACTAAATGATTCACATCCCAACTTTGTGAATCATCACACACTCGGGAAGGAATACGTGTAGCTTGTGCCATCTTAACTTCTCTTGACGTACGTGCTAAGTATATAGACCCCTAGACTTTATGAAGGCTCGTGCCACTATGCGATATCATGACTTCACCTAAAAGACATGCATAGCTGGATTCTATTAACTTGTTCTTCTTATATTATGCTTTATATCTTATCATCTCTTCTTAGGCCTGGACCACATACTATCATCTATCTTAGGCATTGTATATCTTCTATGCGTTCTATAAGTTCTTTCATTATACCTTGAATGCTACGAATTTGCCATACTTAAGGGGAATCACTAAATCCATCCATCGACTTTGAACACCACTCTTTTGAGAAAGCGCTTGTGTATTTAAATTTGAATCATATAACATTTCTTAAATGACTTACAACATGGTGTGAGAACTTTAGTCATTGAGCTCATGAAAGAAACAATCAAACACATTGTGCCCTAACGACGAGTCAAGGAAAAAGCCTTGCATAGACCTTCGAGTGACAACGATGAGTCATTCCCTTCGATAGAAGTTTAACCAATTTAAGACAACTAATGTTAACATAACTAACAGCCCAGCAACGTACTACAACTATAGGCACTACCCTCAGAAAATCAAAGAGCGACGAGCTCCCAGAGTTATATACAATGGTGTACTCCACACACGACCTCGTTTTAACTACAAACAAGCTCTAAATTAGCTACCAAATCCCACCGATATCCATACCACATAAGACCGCCCTTAAACAATTCCAAACCACTAATAAAACCTTGGCTCACCACTTCCTATCACCATCTCGTAAGCCATAATTGGTAAACATACTAATGTCATTTAAATGATTTCACCGCACAAAGATATGGGAGGAAATCATACCTTAATTGATGAAACTATCAACCACCTTACATGAACTTGACTAGAACAATAATAGCTTATCGAAAAATACACGTGGAAGAGGTGAGGTTCTTGAGAGAAATTATACTTGTCTACTTCAAATGTAAAGTACCATTTCAACCTAAAATGAAGATTACGTTGCTGCTATGAATGGAAAATAACATTGCTTCTATGTTTCCGTAAGAGAAATAGCTAATCCCCATTGTTTCCTTTTTTGATCTTGAAGGCATCTATGCAATGTCTACATCATCATATATAAGCATCATGGGAGTCTCAGCTCTTTATCTTGTGAAAACTTGTAACTTACTTCTACTAACTACTAATCATATTTGAGACTTATGATAAAGGATGTTAAGCGATTCGACTACCTGTTCAGAGATGCCATAAGAACTTATACTCTTACATTTTAAGGTTCTCGTTTTATACTCGACAGATTCACATCCCAACTTTGTGAATCATCACACACTCGGGAAGGAATACGTGTAGCTTGTGCCATCTTAACTTCTCTTGACCTACGTGCTAAGTATATATACCCATAGACTTTATGAAGGCTCGTGCCACTATGCGATATCATGACTTCACCTAAAAGACATTCTGCAACTGGATTCTATTAACTTGTTCTTCTTATATTATGCTCTATATCTTATCATCTCTTCTTAGGCCTGGACCACATACTATCATCTATCTTAAGCGTTATATATCTTCTACGCGTTCTATAACTTCTTTCATTATACCTTGAATGCTACCGAATTTGCCATACTTAAGGGGAATCACTAAATCCATCCATCGACTTTGAACACCACTCTTTTGAGAAAACGCTTGTGTATTTCTGAGCTGAATCATATAACATTTCTTAAATGACTTACAACATGGTGACAGAAGTTTAGTCATTCAGAGCTCATGAAAGAAAAAATCAAACACATTGTGCCCTAACGACGAGTCAAGGAAAAAGCCTTGCATAGACCTTCGAGTGACAACGATGAGTCATTCCCTTCGATAGAAGTTTAACCAATTTAAGACAACTAATGTTAACATAACTAACAGCCCAGCAACATACTACAACTACACCATCACTACCCTCAGGAAATCAAAGAGCGACGAGCTCCCGAAGTTATATACAATGGTGTACTCCACACACGACCTCGTTTTAACTACAAACAAGCTCTAAATGAGCTACCAAATCCCACCGATCTCCATACCACATAAGACCGCCCTTAAACAATTCCAAACCACTAATAAAACCTTGGCTCACCACTTCCTATCACCATCTCGTAAGCCGTAATTGGTAAACATACTAATGTCATTTAAATGATTTCACCGCACAAAGATATGGGAGGAAATCATACCTTAATTGATGAAACTATCAACCACCTTACATGAACTTGACAAGAACAATTCTAGATAATCGAAAAATACACGTGGAAGAGGTGAGGTTCTTGAGAGAAATTATACTTGTCTACTTCAAATGTAAAGTACCATTTCAACCTAAAATGAAGATTACGTTGCTGCTATGAATGGAAAATAACATTGCTTCTATGTTTCAGTAAGAGAAATAGCTAATCCCCATTGTTTCCTTTTTTGATCTTGAAGGCATCTATGCAATGTCTACATCATCATATATAAGCATCATGGGAGTCTCAGCTCTTTATCTTGTGAAAACTTGTAACTTACTTCTACTAACTACTAATCATATTTGAGACTTATGATAAAGGATGTTAAGCGATTCGACTACCTGTTCAGAGATGCCATATGAACTTATTCTCTTACATTTTAAGGTTCTCGTTTTATACTCGACAGATTCACATCCCAACTTTGTGAATCATCATACACTAGGGAAGGAATACATATAGCTTGTGCCATCTTAACTTCTCTTGACGTACGTGCTAAGTATATAGACCCCTAGACTTTATGAAGGCTCGTGCCACTATGCGATATCATGACTTCACCTAAAAGACATTCTGCAACTGGATTCTATTAACTTGTTCTTCTTATATTATGCTCTATATCTTATCATCTCTTCTTAGGCCTGGACCACATACTATCATCTATCTTAAGCGTTATATATCTTCTACGTGTTCTATAACTTCTTTCATTATACCTTGAATGCTACCGAATTTGCCATACTTAAAGGGAATCACTAAATCCATCCATCGACTTTGAACACCACTCTTTTGAGAAAACGCTTGTGTATTTCTGAGCTGAATCATATAACATTTCTTAAATGACTTACAACATGGTGACAGAACTTTAGTCATTCAGAGCTCATGAAAGAAACAATCAAACACATTGTGCCCTAACGACGAGTCAAGGAAAAAGCCTTACATAGACCTTTGAGTGACAACGATGAGTCATCCCTACGATAGAAGTTTAACCAATTTAAGACAACTTATATTAACATAACTAACAGCCCAGCAACATACTACAACTATAGGCACTACCCTCAGGAAATCAAAGGGCGACGAGCTCCCGAAGTTATATACAATGGTGTACTCCACACACGACCTCGTTTTAACTACAAACAAGCTCTAAATGAGCTACCAAATCCCACCGATCTCCATACCACATAAGACCGCCCTTAAACAATTCCAAACCACTAATAAAACCTTGGCTCACCACTTCCTATCACCATCTCGTAAGCCATAATTGGTAAACATACTAATGTCATTTAAATGATTTCACCGCACAAAGATATGGGAGGAAATCATACCTTAATTGATGAAACTATCAACCACCTTACATGAACTTGACTAGAACAATAATAGCTTATCGAAAAATACACGTGGAAGAGGTGAGGTTCTTGAGAGAAATTATACTTGTCTACTTCAAATGTAAAGTACCATTTCAACCTAAAATGAAGATTACGTTGCTGCTATGAATGGAAAATAAGATTGCTGCTATGTTTCCGTAAGAGAAATAGCTAATCCCCATTGTTTCCTTTTTTAATCTTGAAGGCATCTATGCAATGTCTACATCATCATATATAAGCATCATGGGAGTCTCAGCTCTTTATCTTGTGAAAACTTGTAACTTACTTCTACTAACTACTAATCATATTTGAGACTTATGATAAAGGATGTTAAGCGATTCGACTACCTGTTCAGAGATGCCATAAGAACTTATACTCTTACATTTTAAGGTTCTCGTTTTATACTCGACAGATTCACATCCCAACTTTGTGAATCATCACACACTCGGGAAGGAATACGTGTAGCTTGTGCCATCTTAACTTCTCTTGACGTACGTGCTAAGTATATAGACCCCTAGACTTTATGAAGGCTCGTGCCACTATGCGATATCATGACTTCACCTAAAAGACATTCTGCAACTGGATTCTATTAACTTGTTCTTCTTATATTATGCTCTATATCTTATCATCTCTTCTTAGGCCTGGACCACATACTATCATCTATCTTAAGCGTTATATATCTTCTACGTGTTCTATAACTTCTTTCATTATACCTTGAATGCTACCGAATTTGCCATACTTAAGGGGAATCACTAAATCCATCCATCGACTTTGAACACCACTCTTTTGAGAAAACGCTTGTGTATTTCTGAGCTGAATCATATAACATTTCTTAAATGACTTACAACATGGTGACAGAACTTTAGTCATTCAGAGCTCATGAAAGAAAAAATCAAACACATTGTGCCCTAACGACGAGTCAAGGAAAAAGCCTTGCATAGACCTTCGAGTGACAACGATGAGTCATTCCGCCGATAGAAGTTTTACCAATTTAAGACAACTAATGTTAACATAACTAACAGCCCAGCAACGTACTACAACTATACCATCACTACCCTCGGGAAATCAAGCGGCGAGCTCGGAGTTATATACAATGGTGTACTCCACGCACGACCTCGGGTTAACTACAAACAAGCTCTAAATGAGCTACCAAATTCCACCAATCTCCATACCACATAAGACCGCCCTTAAACAATTCCAAACCACTAATAAAACCTTGGCTCACCACTTCCTATCACCATCTCGTAAGCCGTAATTGGTAAACATACTAATGTCATTTAAATGATTTCACCGCACAAAGATATGGGAGGAAATCATACCTTAATTGATGAAACTATCAACCACCTTACATGAACTTGACAAGAACAATTCTAGCTTATCGAAAAATACACGTGGAAGAGGTGAGGTTCTTGAGAGAAATTATACTTGTCTACTTCAAATGTAAAGTACCATTTCAACCTAAAATGAAGATTACGTTGCTGCTATGAATGGAAAATAACATTGTTGCTATGTTTTCGTAAGAGAAATAGCTAATCCCCATTGTTTCCTTTTTTGATCTTGAAGGCATCTATGCAATGTCTACATCATCATATATAAGCATCATGGGAGTCTCAGCTCTTTATCTTTTGAAAACTTGTAACTTACTTCTAGTAACTACTAATCATATTTGAGACTTATGATAAAGGATGTTAAGCGATTCGACTACCTATTAAGAGATTCCATAAGAACTTATACTCATACATTTTAAGGTTCTCGTTTTATACTCGACAGATTCACATCCCAACTTTGTGAATCATCACACTCGGGAAGGAATACATGTAGCTTGTGCCATCTTAACTTCTCTTGAATTACGTGCTAAGTATATAGACCCTAGACTTTATGAAGGCTCGTGTCTCTGTGCGATATCATGACTTCACCTAAAAGACATTCTGCAACTGAATTCTATTAACTTGTTCTTCTTATATTATGCTCTATATCTTATCATCTCTTCTTAGGCCTGGACCACACACTATCATCTATCTTAAGCGTTGTAAATCTTCTACGCGTTCTATAACTTCTTTCATTATACCTTGAATGCTACCGAATTTGCCATACTTAAGGGGAATCACTAAACCCATCCATCGACTCTGAACTCGACTCTTTTGAGAAAACGCTTGTGTATTTAAATTTGAATCATATAACATTTCTTAAATGACTTACAACATGGTGTGAGAACTTTAGTCATTGAGCTCATGAAAGAAACAATCAAACACATTGTGCCCTAACGGCGAGTCAAGGAAAAAGCCTTGCATAGACCTTGAGTGACAACGATGAGTCATTCCCTTCGATAGAAGTTTAACCAATTTAAGACAACTTATATTAACATAACTAACAGCCCAGCAACATACTACAACTATATCATCACTACCCTCGGAAATCAAAGCGGCGAGCTCAGAAGTTATATACAATGGTGTACTCCACACACGACCTCGTTTTAACTACAAACAAGCTCTAAATGAGCTACCAAATCCCACCGATCTCCATACCACATAAGAGCGCCCTTAAACAATTCCAAACCACTAAT